>JAKOGI010001313.1:0-205000 GCA_029747015.1 Carnegiea gigantea
ATATATATATATATATATAATATATATTATTGTATATAGTAATAAGGTATAGATATATACATATGTATGTATGTATGTCTTCATATATATGTATGTATGTATGTGTGTGTATGTATATATACATGTATATATATGTTCGTATGGATACATATATATATATATATATATATATATGTATATGTACATATATGTTTGTTTATGTATATGTATACGTACATACATTTGCATATACATATACATATGTGTGCATACATTCATACATACATGCATATATGTATATATGTGTATGTGTGTGTGTGTGTGCGTGTGTATATATTTGTATATGTATGGACACACACAAATATGCATATGTATCTGTTTTTGTGTATATATATTTGTATATGTATATGTGTATGTATCTATATATATATATATATATATATATATATATATATATATATATATATATATATATGTTTATGTATTTGTGTATGTATGTATATGTTTGTATATATATGCACAGAGGGTGACAGAGAGCGTGTGAGAGAGACAGAGAGAATTGGGTGATTAAAAGATAGTCACAACAAACTTGTTGATGGGGTGGGTGAGAAAACGTGCCCATATTTTATCCTTCAAACTCACTGTTTTTATCTATGTTTGTGGACTCGATAAGTTTTTTGATCATACACATTAGCCAGGTAGCCCCTCCTACTTCATTATTTAATCATTTATGTTACAACTCCCTAACAAAAAAAGATATACTTACTCCCATCCCGTGTCTCTAGATTCTTTTAAACCTAGAGTTACATTTTTGATTGATGCTTTTCTAGTTCTATCATCCTCATCATGGTTATCTTTCCAACTCTTTTTCTTGGAACTTTCAATGTCTTTGTGCTAACAAAGATTTTGATACATTGAAATTATATTAGCCCACCTGTGTGATAACTATGTTTATCCCTTTCCATTAGACTAGTTGGCCATGTCCTTGGTATTGTTCTTATTAAAAATGTAAACATTTACAGGAAAAGTTTAAAGGAATCATAGAAGAGAGTCTAATATAGCATAGGATGGCATCTTATCTAATCTTAACCCGCTAAGGTAGTGTTGGAAACTATTTCGAAAGGAAAGTATGCATGCTAAAACCACTACTTAGATTCTTCGTAGTCATTTTTTTTTTGGGTCATTCTTTGTGATCCTTATGTAGTTGTTTATCTAGAGAAAATCCTATGGTTGAGAATAGATCTTAAATGTAGCATAACCAAATTATGGAGAGAAGTCTAGTTAATTATCCTGATTACTGTTAAGGTTGAACCTTATGCATGCTAGTTGATTGTATAAATCGATCCTAGGAATATAACTATCACGGACTCCTAGTGACAGATAGGACAAGATTACCAGATAGGATAATCCAACAAAGATTGAATCTTAGTACAGGTGAAAGAAGGCCACAAGATCTATGTAGTAAGTGGAAGTTACTTCTTAGTACAAGAAATTTCTTCATTAAATCTTCACAGTTTCAATTCAATTGTAAAGAGGTGAAATAGCATTAAATAGCTACCAATTAATAAAGGACTTAGCTTTAACCCACATGTAAGGACTCTCTATGGTAGAGAGTGAACAAATTGATTGAGACTATTTACCCTCTTCCTTACCTGGCCCACTAGGATCTTAGCGCAGTTAGCCTAATCCTATGTTAAAGAGGAACTCCCTCATCTGTGTGCGCCAAACGCATTGCACGCTCATAACATGACACACATTTCAAGAGAAATCTATAGGAGCCTACACGACATGCTAAATTTCATCTTAACATTCTTTGATATCATCGATGGGCATACAAAGGAGATAATATTAACACGATGAGGTATGTTGTATACTTGTGCTCTTATTTTAAAGGGAATTTAGACAAAGCTCTCACACAACAACAAGCTAATAGCACAACATCAAATTGAACACACAGGGAGGCCATATGTCGTAGAAGCTGATGTACACTGCTGTGTTGGAATGCTGTTGGTGGCATTCGAGCTACAAGTGTACATATGCTCCCACTATGGGTTATAGTAACTGACCAAATGCTCTAGGACTGCTTGGGCAAGATGGCAAACTGGTCGCACGTTATATAGGTCATTACCAAGTAATTGAATCTATCGACATGATTACTTATCAAATGGAACTTTTGTTTGATTATCAAGATTTACAACATGTTTCAAGTATCCTAGTTCTGCAAACACGTTCCTGACCTACCACACATGATCACTATGGATCCTCTTTAGTTGTAGGAAGATCTTACCTGCTGCAAATAGCCAATTTATATTTGCAACCATGTAGAAAGAACAAAGCATAGAAAGACTATTGTATTTATCAAATTGCTTTGGGCAAACCGCATTGACATTCATGGCATCTGAAAGCCAAAGATTAATATGAGATGGATAAGTTTTCAGATGTTCACTTCTAAGGTAAATTCGAGCTTCAATTACGAAACTCATCTTAAGGGGTAAGGAAGTAATACCCTAAAATTTCTCAAAATTAGGAAAACAGTAATATATGTGAATTAATTGAGAAAATGAAATTCCTGATTACCTGAATTAACTATAAAGAAGAAATTAAGGATATCCTAAATTAAATGCAGGGTTATAATTCTTGATTTCTAGGGTCGAGAATGAAAAGTCACTTATGTCTGCACTCTAGCTCAATATGTTAAATTTGCACTCTAGCTCTATATTTTAAATTTGATGTCGGAGTATGTGGATAGGAAGCAATAGATTAGTTGGTTACCCTAAAATTAGCAAGTACGTAAAGCCATTCAGATAACATATAGGTTTTTGATCGACCCAAATTCCAGCATGCATTACAACAACAAAATAGGATGAAAACCCCTACCCTTGATAGGCCCTGCTAAAGAAAGAAAAAAGTGTTATTTTCTCTTTCTCTCTTCTCTTGGACTAATAATAATAAATAAATTCTGTATCATCTCTTTTTCACTTAAAATTCCTAAGAAGGGAGAAGACCTATTCCTTTCTTCATCTACAACACATGGCTGCCCCCCACCTTCTACTCTCACAAAATTTCTTCCCTTTTTACCTATAAAAGGATCAAGAACTTTTTCTTTTGATCCACCAATGGAAAACTACTTAAGAACTCTGTTTTGATTTTGCTTAGTTGAAATCATATTCAAATAATTTCTGAAAAACTTTTCGTCCTCTCTTTTATGCTCTAACACATCAAAAGAATTTAGATAAAACTCAGTAGAGAAGTGATGGGATTAGGAACTCTCTTTGTGAGGAGAAGAACCATCATTTGATCGATAAGGTAATAAATTTATAGGCAGTTTTTAGATATGATCGTTGACGTGAAATTTTAGAACTTTACGGCATGGAAATCTTCTTTCGTGTTATTTCTCTTATGAGTAATAATTTGTTGTTAGATTAATTCCATTTACCATCTCCGATTAATTAAAACCTAAGTATCTCGATGCTAGAGTTCAACTAAAAAATTAGGTCGAAGTTTTAAAATAATTAGGAATAATTGGGAGTGAATGTGGTCACGAGTTTTGTGCATATCGTATCCCCACATGCATGCTCAGCCTTAACTTTTGAGTTGTTTGATTTGGACTTGCCCGGAAGGAGATATGGCCAATATACTAAAGCAATGCAAAGCTAATTAGAATTTGACGCCCAAAGTGTTTTTTTGTTTTGAGCCTATTATGAGTTCATATGTGACCATATGCCTAGTAAATAAAATTTTTAGAACACATCCCACATAGATTAGTTTTTTTCAATCTGGTTGGAGTTGTATGTGATTTATTATGGAATCTCGAAATCAGACTTAAAATCTGGTTCTGATAATTCTACAACTAGAAGATGAATCTTGAAAAGAAAAAATAAACCCATGGCATGCTGATGTAGAAGCATAGCCTTTAAAGGCCTGGAAGGGATAAAGGAGCTAAGAGTACCCTTAAGGGATCTAGGAGGGATTGTTTAACCACTTAATATAATTTTCTAATTACTGTTTATCCATATTTGGGTTAAATTTGAGTCAGATATGGTCTCCCAAAAGAGGCAACATATATGCCAAAAGTTTTGATAATGGTGTTTCTAGCTATGAATGTAGTTTCGTGATTTGACCAGCGATTTTGCTTGTTAAAATTATCATTCTAGCCGCAGTAATCTTATACGTTCAATAATTACATTTCTTGTTGGGGCTGGAACTCAGTAGTTTAAATCAACAAATCCTACGCTAAAGAATTTATATGCTTGTTTTGACGCATTTTAATAATGTTTGTAAATTAGTCGTGGAAGCATTTTTCTGGAAATATAAAGCCTTCAAAAGTTTTATAGCGTGAATCATATGTTCGTACTCTATGGTTGTTCCTAACCTTGACCTTTCAAGTATAGGAAGGAAAGAAGTCTCGGTTGAGCATATTTATGAAAGTTATTCTCTTCGACCTATTTTTCTGTTTTTCGAACCACAAATGGTAAAAAAAGTGGTTCATTTCCTGAACTGAAAATATCTTACTCATTATTTAGATTTGAAAGCTAAGAACTCCAGTACTAATCTTGTTGAGGTTGAACCCCTGTTACCTAGCTTTTGTTCTCCTGTCCTCCTTGTTCAATCACATGATGTCTCCTATCTACGGCCAGTCACCGTAGGCAACATTAGAATGATCACCTTAACCTTATTCTGTTAGGCGGATTCTTGACTTCCAGTTTCCCGTGTATATTATCAAACTGTTGTACTAAAAATCATATTCCTGAATCAATTTTTCCCTTATTTATTTAGAATAGTTGTTTAAAATCTTGTGTGGAAAAATCTTTTTATTTTTGTTTTTACCTTACTCTAGGTAAGTGTAAATGCAAAAGGAGGTTGTATATTGAAAACACTGGATTATGGAACAATTTTCTTTCTCTCTGGAAAGAGGGGAAATCCTAAATTATTCCTAGCATAAGTGTAATGAACTTTTTGTCCAAGGTTTTCCATCTATGGACTATTTCCGTTTTAAACTTATCTCTTGTTCTTTCTCCTTTGAACTTATCTCTTCATTGATTATTGAATGAACATTTGGTCAATAGTCCTATTTTCATCTTCTACAGTTAATATTGTGTTTCTTATAAATTGCAGTTTCCCCAAATATACCTTTTTGCCCAAATAGATTTACATTGGTATTACTAAATTGCTTGTAGGATTTTGTAGTTGTGTTATTGAGTGTACCCAACTCACTTTTGAAATGTGTTGTTTTTCAAGTGTGTGCTTCGGTGGTATTTCGAGCACGAATTTTTAGTTTTGAGGTTTCCTCATAAGCAAGGGTTATTATTGTCGCTTGATGAACATGATTAGAATAGTGGTTGAGTTAATGCTACCAAATTGTGCTTATCTTAAGATTATTAATAAGCATAATTTTAATTTAGGATTTAATTAACATAGTATTTGTTACAAACATAGTTCGTATTCTTGAGCCTTATGTCTTTCTTAGTGAGGCACGACAGTGACAACCCTAAAGACCACCATTGACTCATATTTGGATTATAAGTTATTCAAAAATATTATTTAAAATTTTATGGTCTTATAAGTAGGTATGGGGGGTCATGTTGTAGGACGACAACATGGGAATGATAACGTTAATGATGATAGCCAAGATGAGGACTTTGTTATTAATACTCAAATACCATTAGAAGAGTATGATGATTATGACGTATCTCTTAATGATGAGACTTTCTCAAGTGACTCTGATGATGATGTAGATATAGAGGTTCAGGTTGAAGGAAAGATGATTTTTGAGAGGGAAATAATTCATGATGCGGATCACATGCTTGTGGTGAACAATATGGCTAAGGTACTAAAGACAGAAGTACTATGAAGTATGAGTAGAGATGGGAGCATTACTTTAGAACCTGGTCACATGTTTACATGTAAAGAAGATTTATTGACCATACTTAAGGAGTCCAATATTCCAGAATTCATTGCTATGCAAAAAATAAAAAGCAAAAACAATAGGCACACATAAAAATACAGTAACCCTGGTTGCACTTGGAAGATTCACTACAGTATGTTGGTGGATAAAGCAACCCAAATTGTGAAGACAATTCATAGCAACCATATTTGTGAGAGAATTGACAAAAATAGGACAAGATCGTCTAAATGGGTTACTAAGATACTTCTTCCCATATCAAGGCTTCTCTAAAGATGGAAATTAATGGTATGCACAAATATATTATAACAAATTTTGAATTCATGTTCCTGAATATGCATGCTGGAGGGCTAAGAAACTCATGAAAGTTGAAGTTGAGGGTAAGCATGAGGAGGCGTATAGGGTCCTGCCAAATTACATTTTAGAATTTAAAACAACAAATCCACATTTAGTTTGGTTTATTAATTGGATAGCGTAAGGCCCAAGAAAAAAAATCTAATTTTTAAGCATATCCTAATTTGTGGCGCGGCTGCAATTACAATGTTGAAACAACATTGCAGGCCACTTATTGGTATAGACGCCTGTCACTTAAAAGGACCATTTAGATGAGTGTTTCTTCCTACAATGACATTCCATAGTAATAATGGTCAGTTCCCATTGGCCTTTGCTATTATTGGGAAGGACTATGATAAAGAATGAAGCTTTTTCCTTGAGGGCTTGGGTCAGGGCACTTGGTCTTATTGAGGATAAATTAAGATAGATTATTAGAACTGATTAGCATAAGGTAACCTATTTTTACTCTTTTTTTTTCAGTGAAGAACCTGGCCATATTTTTTTAATTAAATATTAATGAAGCCATTGAATTTTATATGTTATCTTGATTATTGACGGCTAGTGTTTCTTTCATTTATGAGCAACTTCCGCTCTTATTATTCTATAAGGGTGCACGGCTCCATGTTTTCTTCTACATTAGTTTCCATGCTTACTGTCCCTATGTTCATCCAAAACAAATAGAAAGGATTAAGAAAAAGGATCTATGAGCATACCATTAGCTTAGAGGTAGTGAATTATTAGAGCATTGGGCTCGATTCAATTTTGTTCATAGTCTCTCAAATTTGATGATAACACAAAGAACTTTATGGAGAGCTTCAATTATGTTATTCCAAAGTTCATGGGTAAGCTAGCTCATACCATGCCAGAAAACATTGGAAAGCTAGTGGGTGCAAAATTTGTGAAAGGGCTTAATCTTGGGAAGGAAAACTTATGCCATTTGTAGAAAAGAAATTTAGAACCATTGAAATGGATCATAGGAATTATAACAAGGTGGTTCATCCTGGTGCGAGTGAGTTTGACATCTAAGGAGGGCATATTCACTATGATGCTGCTCGGTGTATCTTAAGAATGAATGAGGAACTAGCGGATAATGTTGGGGATTGATTCACTATTGAGAGGTATCAGAAGCTATACGATGGTATTATTCATATTATTCCATATCATTACAAGTGGGAGAATAGGGATCTTCCTCAATTAGACCCCATTTTCATAAGTCATGAAGGGCAAAGCACCAGAAAATAAGAAAACAGAATTTTAGCCTTTGAATCCGCCATAGTCTCATCCTTTAAGCCAATAGTGGGATAGGGGCCCGACATTTAGGACCTTAGAGTTCTTTCCTTTTTTTTTTGGTTTATTAGATTCTTATATTTGCACATCGTTCATGTTCATTTCCTTCTCCTAGATCTGGAACATG
Source organism: Carnegiea gigantea (assembly GCA_029747015.1). Classification (NCBI taxonomy): domain Eukaryota; kingdom Viridiplantae; phylum Streptophyta; class Magnoliopsida; order Caryophyllales; family Cactaceae; genus Carnegiea; species Carnegiea gigantea. The sequence continues at coordinate 7,629 of JAKOGI010001313.1, forward strand.
TAAGAAGCCTGGGCATAACTCAGTAACATGTGGTCGCCCAAGTGATGAGTCTGGGAAGTTGTAGAGAAGAAGAAAAAGAACTATGTTCCTATTAGCAATCCATTTAGAAGGCTTATGAAACAAAATTTAGTTGCATGATTGGAGATCCTTTGCCCCGCTCAACTATGCTTTTGTTCTACTTTAGTACTCATCTTCTTTTGGGTTCTTATTCAAGTCATACATAGGCATAGACATAGACATTAAAATTATGGCCTTTAGAGGTGATCGTGATGTCAATTGAAGCAAGTTACTCATTTATACATGCTTATGTAATTACCTGTTGATGCCTTTTGATAATGGTTATGTTGCTATGTAAACAATCATTATAGGTTAGCTTTGAAGCTAGTTCCAAAGGTGAATAGAATCGCTGCCATATTTGAAGAAAAATACAAAAACCTTTTAAAAATTATTTTTAGGAAACAATTTTCACGATCCGGCAAGGGATTTACTTGAATTCCAGGCTCTAGCCAAGAGCTGTGTCTAGGAGTGAAGGTACAGCAGGTGGTAGGGATATAGTCTTTCCACTGACATTGTCCATTCAACAATGGGCTCCCCTAAGGTTAAGCAAGTGAATAATTCCTTGTAATTATCAAGTTTCATGAAATTATTGATCTGGTGGTGATTTAAGCATCAAAGTTATGAGCTTTATGTGATATTTCACATTAGGTCAATTCAAATGTTTAACAAAAGAAAATAGAATAAATAATCTTTGTGATCACTTTATTCTTGTCCATGGTATTACAACTGCATATGTACGAAATAGAAAGCAATCAAGGTGGGATCAAAATTAATATAACTAATAAAGATGACAAATTCATTATCTTTGCGTCATCTTCAGGACTAGCCTTACTCCAGTTGGCAGTGCTAGTGTTCAAGGCTCCTTTGGATCCTAAATCATGTGTTAAGGTGGTTTGATGATAATCCCAATGGTTTTTCGTAAAAGGGAAATAAAGGGATTTTTTTGTATTTTTGTGAAATTATTTGAGAAGAGTCTTGCTAGGAAAGAGATAATTGCTTGTAGAAGGAGCATCCTTCTAGCATAGAAAATTGTCTATAGGAAAAACCTTCTCGCTAAAGAGAATGATAAAGAGTGAGAGAGAAAAAAAGGTCAGTGGAAGGGCTGGTCTCTATAACAAAGGAGAAGAAAAGAGGTGTGATGAATGTGCATATAAAGGACGGGGAAGGACCCCTTTTGATGGAGAGGGGAATTTGAGGGCAAATTTTTACCGATAAGGGGAGCATGATATAAATCTTATAGGGGTCCATACCCTAAAACCTCCTATGGCACCCCCACTTCACAAATCAGTCTAAATAATCCATCTAACCCCCTTGAAAGAGCAAGTTACCTATTGCCCAAAGCCTACTCAACTAGATAGTGAGCAACCATTAAATTTGATGGCTCTCAGTAAGGGGCTGTGAAAATATATCATTTTAAAAACTAACCTAAGATAAAGTTCAAGATTCCCCTTTCTATGGGATCAAAAATCACTCAAGTTGGACATCATTTGCTCACCCAAATGCAAGGAGAAAGATATAACGTCAAAAGTTCTAGTTCAAGCCTGCATAAACTTGATTATGTGCAGCACATTGGTTAGCCCTCCATAGCATATAGGGACATCAAATTAGCCAAGACTTTAGTTTGTGACGTTATATTTCTAATAAATCAAGTTTCACGCATTTTGAAGGTCATTTACTTAGCCGACTCAGCCAAGACATTCAAATGTGCAATTCTGGTCAAATTCTAGCAACAGGCTTACAAAATGAATGGAATGTAGCTAATCTAATTCTAACTCATTTTGTGCATTTTATGAGTTGAAAATACAGTACAAATATTGTCCAAAATCCAAAAAACAAGCTATCTAAATTACTCTAAGAGGTTACTTTTATCTAGTAAAAGAAGGGAAGAAATTCTTTTTTAACTAGTCGATGGTCAGTTGCTGAAGTTATTTTTGTTTTGAGCCGATTCATAGATCTCCCAATTTCATGTAACTTACTTTTTTTAAGACCCATATTGAATTTATCAAGAATTTTGTGATAGCTATAATGCTTAGAAGCTTAACTACTTAAGGTGCCAAGAGTTGATTGTAACTTTTATTTCTATTTGTAGCTCTTGAACTTGTATTTGTAGGTTACATTTAGGAAACTATTTTAGGACATCCATGGAGTGCTAAGGTGCTTATAATTCCCCCTTAGTTTAGCTTGTATACCTCATTGCTTAGTGAATGAAAGAAGTGTAGTTTTCTCATTTAAACTCTCAAAATTCTATTTCTTATTTATCTCTACTCAAGCCAAGTAGGGTGGTCCTCAAGAGGAGTCTTGGACTCTCTTAATATGGTGTTTCTTCTCTATAAGAGTGGTAAATCTCCCTACGATCAAATTGGTGGTGACATCTTATCCAACGTACTTTATCTTTCTATTCATGTGTTCCAAGCATCTTCTTATGAACTTCTTTGGTCTACCTATTGTTTGTGAGCCCTAAAACCTTGCTTACGCGTGCTTGTTGTCCTTAGAAGTATATTAAGACTTTAGGCTAAAACTTAGAGGTGTTTCTTACCAAAGTAAAGCTCTAGTTTCTTTCTATCCTTGTTTGCAATATGATTGTGAGTGTGATTTTAAAGGACACACCTGTTGCTTTATGCTTGTCTCCCTTTCTTTAGTCGCTTGGAGCTCCTTAGCTAAAATATAAATCACATTTTTACACTAGCAGGGTTAAGGTGGAAACCCTCTAAGGTTTGCTAAGAAAAAGCCATGTGTTAGAACCACATCCTAGCGTTCACCCTGGGTGTGGTTCCCCTGCAAATGCTTCGACTGGTTGTCCAAATGGTTCCCCCACAATCCTTTAGTTCCATTGATTCTATCCAAAACGAAGAAGAGGAACAAGAAAACAATCTTTTTGGTTGTCCAAATGAGGAGGAGTCCACAACAAGGCCTAGGAGGGGAACAAGGATGTTGAGTTCGTGAGTATACAACCACAAGAGGGGGTGAATTGTGGTGTTTGATTTTCGCGTTGTAAATAACAAACACCCTCACAGAGGTTGTTCTCAAATGACAAACACCCTGATAGCTTGTTTGCACGGGGTGTTCTCAAATATTGCAGATGCGAAAATCACCAAGATAAATGCGGAAAATAAAGCACACACAATTTTTACGTGGAAAACACCTCTAGCCCAACTGAGGTGTGAAAAACCACGACCTACCTCGTGTAGGATTTAACCACTTTCACTAACGGGCTTCACACGTTACAAATGTAACACACCTTGTTACAACTTGCAACCACGTAACCTTCTTCCCAAAGACAGGTTACACCACGTCCAACCTTCGCAAGATTAGACACGTCCAAGTCCACACGACTAGGACACACTCACTCACTTTTCTGATCCAAGATCAGGGTTACAAACACCTTACAAGGGGTGCTTCTCACTAAGCAGATGTAAGGTACAATGAAGATCTTATTATGCCAATAGTTTGAAAACTCAAATCAAACACAGCTTGTCACGGTTTTGCTTTTCAGAATGAAGCTCAAGAATTTTAATGTGAAAACCGAGTTTCGTGATTTTTTTCAGATTTTTCAGAAAGCTGTGTTGCTTCACTTTTTCAGTCTGAGTTTTTTCTATCTGCTTCTTAGCTTCTTTACGGTAGAGAAAAGCTGTGGTTTTTAAACACAAGGTCCAACGGTCAAAAACCAAAGACTCAGCTAAGTATGGAAAATGATTTGCAAACAAAATATATTCTCCAACGGCTTATGATGAATTGATCCCAAAATATAAGGGATTTTGTTATCTTAAAAGATAACCCTTATCTTCCCATAGCCGTGAAGAGGTTTAAAGAGATTTTCAGCTTTTACCAAATCCGAAAATATAGTCATAGGAATCTTTTGATTTGGCAAATCTCCCAAACCTATTTTCGCAAATCTCCATAATATTTTCAAGAACTATCCTCTCCAGAAAAATAGCAATTTTGAAATTCAAAGAAAGTATTCTGGAGATCTTGGCCAACCAAAATGAATTTTCAAAAATAATCGGGTATGGCCACTGCAGTTCAGAAACACCCTAGGCACCCTGTTTGCAGGGTTGTTCGCAACTGGTGTTCTGAAGTACTTTAGCGCAAATACCGATTCAAGAGGTGTTTAAAATGATGTTTTCAATATTGGCATATTAACAAGAGTCTAATTAAATAAAACCTATATACCCAAGACTTCTTGTTTTGAACCAGTCATCTTGTCCGAGATTTGTAGAGCTGCTGTGAACATCCAAGGCCACCTTGTTTGCTGGGGTTGTTCTTTGCATTGCTAGAGTTCAGGAACACGCTTTACAATCAACTGTCGAGATGGTGTTCTTGACTTAATATGGAATCACCAAGTAAAACCTGTCTAGAAGACTTGTTCTCACATGTAGCAAACCAGTTAATACAATAAAGATCACAAACACCAGTTAGGCCTGTTTGGAGATCGTGTTCGGAGCAATATTACTTGGACAAATTTTTACACTTGGATTTGTTATCATCAAAACTAAATATAATCAACAAATTTCCCCTTTTTGATGATGACAAACCAAGTGACCATATTGACAAAATTTAAACGCGCTTAACAACGTTTAATGCTGATAGGGATCTGCTGATAGGGATCCTCTAAGGTGGGATCCTCTAGGCTAGGTCATATCTGGGATCCTCTAGGTGCTAGGTCATATCTGGTCTTATTCCCCCTTTTGGCATCATTAAAAAGCATAAGCAACAGGAGTAATGCAAGAAAAGCAATATAGAGCATAAGGTGTAAGTAGCATTAATAAAGGGATATTGCATTAAAAACATTACAATGCCAAAAACTAAGATGAGAGGAAACAAGAGAACAGCCTAGAGAATCCGGGAGCAGGGGGTGGTTTCGTTTGCAGAGGAGGGATGCTAGGGGCAAGAGTGGAGAGAAGTGCAAGCAAATCTTCATGGCGTTTGGCCGAGAGAGCTCGTTCCTCAGCAAGAGCAGCCTTGACAGCTGAGAGCTCATCCTTGAGGCGAGCATTGTCCGCAAGAACAGCCTCAACCTTGACGGAAGGTTGCCCAGAAACAGGTGATCGAGGTGGTCGACGACTCTGTTTGGAGACTGACCCTTCGCCAACCTCATAGCCACACCCTAGCAGAGTGTCAATCCCAATCTCATCAATGATTTGGGCCGCCACTCTTCGTGTGAGCACTATCCCAAAGTGCTCAAGCACCCTTGTCAACAGAAACCCATAGCCAAGATCATGTGCTCGGGTGGTGTTCGCAATTCGCTCTATGTGGCGAATCATGATTGCAGGGAGGTTTACTGGTTCCTCCCCATCCAGTAGGTCCACCAGACATTGATCGAAGGCATCTGCTGAGTTTCGCCCTTGACCTCGCGGTATTATGTTCTTGATGGTGAACATAAACAGTAGTTGGTGCAGGGAGGTCATTTCACCCTTCTTAACCGAGAGGGGTGTTCTCAGGCCCTGTTTTTGACTAAGGCGTTTGGACACCTCTAAGAGCCTGGCTGTTTCCAGGGCAGTTTTGTCTTCCCTCACATACACAGCAAATCCACGAGAATGGATGCCCAGAATGTCACCAAGGGTGGCTGCATCAAAGGAGAAATGGCACTCATTGACAGCACTTGTCACCACCCCATTTGTGACAGAGCAGTTGGCATAGAACTCAGCCAACTCAGGCACAGAACACCCTTGCTGGGTGTTTGCAAACAACTCAAGCCAGCCTTGGGCTCGAAGCTTGTTCAAGAACACCCCCAGACCCTGTTCCTCGAAAAAGCTTACATTCACTACCTTCCCCCTGACGACATTGCGCTTCAGCAACTGCGCATGTTTGTCAGACATAGGAGAGGGAGTGAACTGCTTTGGGCGTTTAAGGACAGGAACAGAGGTGGTAGTTTCTGGTAGGGGGGCTGTTCTGGGCTTTCACTTGAGGGGTGTTTTGGCAGGAGAGGGCTTCACAGCAGGTTTATTGGTTGGTTTTGGAGGAGTTTGTTCTTCAGAGGACTCGAAAACACCGGTGTCCCCTGTTTGAAGGTGGTGTTCTCAGAGTCAGAACTCGAGAACCCTTCAGAAGAAGAAGAAATCTCCTCGATGATAGGAGCAGAGGGTTTGGAGGGACGATGAGAGGATTGAAACGCTAGCCTTGCAGATTTTCGAGAGGGCTTAGAGGATTGAGGAGAAGAGGGAGTTTGAGAGGGTTGAGACCTTTAGTTGTGGCCTTGTTCTTGGCGTTCTGCTACGCCTAGCCACGATTTTCACCCTCTTCCTTTTCTCTCTAGTTTGAAAGTCTGGAGTGGAGATTTCAGCCTCAGGGAGAGAATTCTTCTCTAGACTCTCCTCTGACGACTCATTCGACTTCCCTTGGAAGTCGACATGCAGATCCTCCACAAACACACCTTCGACAGAGGCAGCCCCTGTTTCTGTCACGGTGTCAGAGAACAACCCAGAAGAACAGGGCTCAAAATTAAACCCTTCAGGGGTTTCCAAGAATTGTTCTTAAGATCCCGACTTTGTTCCCTCTGACTCAACTAAAATGGGACAAGCAATTGCCCCTACGAGGAACACCAATTCCCTTCCACATTCAAAGGGAATATCATCCATCCCCATTCCCACTGATTTTAGGGACAAGCGATTCAGGAACTTGAAAGGCTTGTAAAGAATTGGGCGAGGGGGAGCAGGGATTGAGGCTGCAAGAACGAGGGCTTTTGATTGAGAAGAGTTGTTGGAAGCCATTGTTGCTAGAAGAGAGAGATTAGGGTTTAAGGTGTTTGCAGGATGTTCGGTTTTTGCTTGAGGGCGAGATGAACGATAGTACTGAGAGCAGGGCATATAAAGAGAGAGAGAGAGAGAGAGCAGCCGAATCTTTGAGAAGATTTCTTGATTTGCAACGGGTAGGAGCATTAACATCTTGTGCCTTGGGAAGGAAAGAAAACACACCGAGCAACCAAGGGGCGTACCTGTTCTCTGTATTATGCCTGTTCTTTGCCGTTTGATCTGATTCGACTGAATGGCATTAAGACGGTTCCAGTACATCCCCTTATGCTGTACTAAGTAGATAAGAGACAAAAAAAATGCACGCAATTCGGGTGTATGCAATCACATCCGTTATTAATAAAATTTGCAAACAGGGGGAGAGAACAGGGTGTAAAGGTTGATCTTACCAAACCCAGTTCATGTTCTGGAAACAGGTATCTCAGGGTGTTCTCACCAACCCTAGTTCCAGTCTATTTCTTTCAAAATGATCTCTAGCGAGTGCCTTAGTGAATATATCAGCAATTTGATTTTCCGTTGAGCAAAAATTCATAGAGATTAAACCCTTTTCAACATTATCTCTCAAGAAATGATGTCGAATGTCAATATGCTTTGTTCTTTTATGTTGACATGGATTTTTGGCAATGTTAATTGCACTTGTGTTATCACAAAAAATAGGAATGCATCCAATGTCAACACAAAAGTCCTTAAGCTGTTGCCTTATCCACAACAGTTGAGCACAACATGAAGCTGCTGCAACATATTCAGCTTCTGCTATGGACATGGCAACTGAATGTTGCTTCTTGGTAGCCCAAGATACCAAACAAGGTCCAAGAAAGTGAGCCATACCTGAGGTACTCTTTCTATCAACTAGGAATCCAGCATAGTCAGCGTCAGCATATCCAACAAGATCAAAATTGCAACCTTTAGGATACCATAAAGCTAAATTGGGTGTATGTTTCAAATACCTTAGTATCCGTTTAACAGCCTTAAGATGAGTTTCCTTAGGGTTAGACTGAAAACGGGCACATAAACCAACACTAAAAACAATATCAGGTCTACTAGCGGTTAGGTATAAGAGTGACCCAATCATACCCCTATAGAGTTTCTCCACAACTGAGGGACTCCCATCATCCATAACCAACTTGGTTGAAGGAGAAATAGGAGTGTCTATGGGTTTGGCTGACTCCATCCCAAAACGCTTAAGTAACTCCTTGATATACTTTTGCTGATGGATCATGGTGCCGTTTGGAGTTTGCTTGATTTGTAAGCCTAAGAAAAAATTAAGCTCACCCATCATGCTCATCTCAAACTCACTCCTCATCATATTTGAAAATTCATTACATAAATCATGATGAGTTGCACCAAATATAATGTCATCAACATATATTTGGACAATCAAAAAATGTTCCCCCTTAGATTTTAGAAATAAGGTATTGTCTACCTTGCCTCTTCTAAAATCATTTTCAAGTAAAAAACTTGACAACCGTTCATACCAAGCTCTTGGAGCTTGTTTTAAACCATAAAGTGCCTTGTCAAGTTTAAAAACATGATTTGGAAAATCACCATTTTCAAAACCAAGGGGTTGTTTGACATACACCTCTTCTTTAAGGTATCCGTTTAGGAATGCACTTTTAACATCCATTTGATATACCTTGATTTCCATATGAGCTGCAAAGGCTATTAAGATTCGAATAGCCTCAATTCTAGCAACTGGTGCAAAGGTTTCTTTATAGTCGATCACTTCTTCTTGATTGTATCCTTGTACAACCAGCCGTGCCTTGTTCCTAGTGACTGTTCCTGACTCATCCAGTTTGTTTCGGAGCACCCACTTGGTTCCAATGATTGTTCTCTCTGCAGGTTTAGGTACAAGGTGCCATACTTTGTTTCTCTCAAATTAATGAAGCTCTTCTTGCATAGCCGTGATCCAATCTGAATCTGCAAGAGCTTCATTCACACTTTTTGGCTCAATGTTAGAAAGAAAAGCATAGAAAGCACAAAAATTCTTTAGTTTAGATCTAGTTTGCACTCCAGTATTAATATCTGACAAGATTTGATCAAGAGGGTGCGAACTATGGTGCTTCCATGGTCGTGGAGTAAGAGGATCCACAGACCCATGCTCTACTCTAGTCGTAACATAATGCTTACGATCATCTCCCGAGCCTGTTTCTGCACATGTTTGTAAGTCTATTCCTGAAGAACACGGTTCCGAACAGGGTTCAGCGGTGTTTTCCCCTGTTTGGTGTTCACCTTGCCTGCTGTTCTGAGGAACACCTTCAGGAGTTGTTTTCTCCATGGTGTTCTTACCTCATTTATCTTGGAGCAACACTTCTTTTCGAACAAGACCTAATTCAAGTTCATCTTCCTATGCATCATTCTCACTCAACACGTTAGATTCATTAAAAAGCACATGCACACTTTCCTCAACACACAAGGTTCTTTTGTTAAAGACTTTGTATGCCTTGCTGTGAGAAGAATAGCCAAGGAATATTGCCTCATCACTCCTAAGGTCAAACTTTCCTAAGGCATCCTTCCCATTATTATGCACAAAACACCTACAACTAAATGTCCTTAGGTGCGTAATATTGGGTTTTCTGCCCTTGAAAAGTTCATAAGGAGTTTTGCTCAAAATGGGTCTGATCATGCATCTATTTATAATGTAACATGAGGTGTTCAATGCTTCTGCCCAGAAATACCTAGGAAGACCACTAGCTATAAGCATTGTTCTGGTCATGTCTTCCAGGGTTCGATTTTTGCGCTCAACCACCCCATTTTGTTGGGGTGTTCTTGGGGCTGAGAAGTTATGATCAACACCATGTTCATTACAATAGTTAATAAAACTTGCATTTTCAAACTCAGTTCCATGATCAGATCTCAAGCTAATTAAAGAGTGTCCTACTCTCTTTTCAACCTTTTTGAGAAAGGCAATAAAATTCTCAAAGGTTTCATCTTTGGATGCCAAAAACAAGGTCTAAGTAAATCGAGAGTAATCATCCACTACAACAAGCACATACTTTTTCCCACCTCTACTGGTTACCCTCATGGGACCACACAAATCAATGTGTAATAATTCTAGAGGTCGAGTAGTGCTTACACATTTTTTCGATTTAAAAGAAGATCTGACTTGTTTGCCTTTTGCACAAGCTTCACATACCTTGTCATCATTAAATTTGATGGAAGGTAGTCCAATAACTAGGTCTTTTGAAACAAGTTTGTTTAACAAGGATAAGCTTGCATGACCTAGTCTCTTGTGCCATAGCATTATATCATCATTTAATGCATTTAAACAAGTCAGATTATTTTGGGGAAGAGTGGAAATACAAACTTTATAAACATTTTGACATCGCTTCCCCCTCAACACAACATCTCCTATGTCGTCATTCACAACCAAGCAACGTGTTTTTGAAAACAGAACTAGGTTGTTCTTGTCACACAGTTGGGACACACTTAGCAAATTGTGCTTTAACCCATCAACTAAGTGCACATTATCAATTGAGTGGGAGAGAGTTTTACTAATATTACCTATACTGACAATTGTCCCAGACTTGCCGTTTCCAAATGCTACACTCCTACCATTCAGAGCTGTAAGTGAGAGAAAGTTTGATCTTTCACCAGTCATGTGCCGTGAACACCCACTATCAACAAACCACAACTGCTGTTTCCAAGAGTGTTAGTGGGGTTGTTCGTAAGGTTGTTCTCTCTCACTTTAGCCTGCAAAACAAATCACGGGTTAGTTTTGGGAACCCAGATCCACTTGGGTCCCATTCTTTTAGACATGTAAAGATCATCTTTTCTAATCCAGATTTGTTTCATATACCTTTCATTCTTTTCACTGGCATGTTTTCTTAAAGGGCAAGTGTATCTATAATGACCCGTTTTGCCACAATGAAAGCAAACAATGTTTTCAGGTAATCCCACATACTTTCTGTGAATTGGGTAGACTATTCGTTTAGGCTTATACCCAAGTCCCTTTTTGTTTCGACTGTGGTGAGTGTTTAACCAATCAAGGGCTTGTGAGGACTCGTTCCAGTGCTTGGTTGTGGTAAGCTCGCTTTTCAGTTTTTCTATATCAGCATGCAAACCTTTGTTCTCCCTGAGCAAGGACTCAACCATTCCTTCTACCTCAAAAAGTTTTTCCTCCATTCGAGAATAATCTCCTTCTTTTATAAAGAGGTTTTCTTTGAGCAAGTTAATATTCTCATGTAAACCGAGGTTTTCATTTTTAAGAATTTCATTTTCAAGTTCTAGGTCACGAACTTCTCTTTTTAGATCAGCACAAGTGTCTATCAAATTATATAGAAGTTCTTCTAAAGTAGCTTTGTTAAGACCATGTACCTTGCTCTTGAGATCTGAGAGGCTGATTGTTGACTCATCATCTGAATCTGAATCACTTTGTTCCATAAGTGCTACGACCCCTTCTTCAGCTTCAGATTCTCCTTCATCCTCAGAGGAATCTCCCCAAGCAGCCAGCATAGCTTTCGAGAATCGCTTGCCCAGATTGTTTACAGGGTGTTTTCGAACCTGTTTTCGAGGGTGTTCGGGCGTCTGATCTTCTCGAAGCAGAGGGCAATTTTTGACTAAGTGATCTGGTTTGCCGCACTTGAAACACCCTGTGAGCTGTTCTTTGGAGGTGTTTCTGGACTTGCTGAAGTCTTTTCTTTTGTTGTTTTCCTTGATCTTTTTGAAGAATTTCTTGAATTTTCTGGACATTAGGGCCATTTTTTCATCTTCAAGGTCAGAGTCAGTGTCCTCATGTGCTTTCAAGGCAAGCCCACGATCCTTCTTTTGCTCCTCTCTTTGCTGTGAGTTCTTTCGGAGTTCATAGGTCTGGAGATTACCAATTAACTCGTCGAGGGTGATCTGGTTCATGTCTTTAGCCTCTTGGATGGCTGTTACTTTGGCCTCCCACGTGCGAGGTAAAATTCTGAGGATTTTCCTCACCAACTCTTCAGTGGTGAAAGATCTTCCCAGGGATTTTAACTCGTTCGTGATGTGGGTGAACCGTGTATACATGTCCATCACAGTTTCATGATCACCATATCAAACAACTCATATTGTCGCATAAGTAGCTCAATTCTAGATTGTTTAACTTGACTCGTACCTTCATGAGCAACTTGCAAAGCATTCCAGATAGCTTGGGCTGATTCACACTCAGAGATGCGAGTGTATTCATCGGGTCCTAGGCCAAAATATAGAAGCTTTTTGGCCTTGGCATTTTTCTCCATTTTCTTGTAGTCCTCGGCATCAAACTCTATGGATTCCTTGGGAACCTTCTTACCATCTTCAAGCACCTTGGTGGGAACAAGGGGCCCGTTCTTGATGAGCATCCATAATTCATAATCTTCTGCCTGAATATAGTTCTCCATCCTATTCTTCCACCAACTATAATGTTGGCCGTTGAAATAGGGTGGACGAGTAATGGATTGCCCTTCAAGAATTCCTTGTGGGGTACTCATCTTCAGAATCTCTCAAGGTGTTAACCTTTTGTAAGAGAACCTGCTCTGATACCACTTGTTGAGTTCGTGAGTATACAACCACAAGAGGGGGGTGAATTGTGGTGTCTGATTTTCGCGTTGTAAATAACAAACACCCTCACAGAGGTTGTTCTCAAATGACAAACACCCTGATAGCTTGTTTGCACGGGGTGTTCTCAAATATTGCAGATGCGAAAATCACCAAGATAAATGCGGAAAATAAAGCACACACAATTTTTACGTGGAAAACACCTCTAGCCCAACTGAGGTGTGAAAAACCACGACCTACCTTGTGTAGGATTTAACCACTTTCACTAACGGGCTTCACACGTTACAAATGTAACACACCTTGTTACAACTTGCAACCACGTAACCTTCTTCCCAAAGACAGGTTACACCACGTCCAACCTTCGCAAGATTAGACACGTCCAAGTCCACACGACTAGGACACACTCACTCACTTTTCTGATCCAAGATCAAGGTTACAAACACCTTACAGGGGGTGCTTCTCACTAAGCAGATGTAAGGTACAATGAAGATCCTATTATGCCAATGGTTTGAAAACTCAAATCAAACACAGCTTGTCACGGTTTTGCTTTTCAGAATGAAGCTCAAGAATTTTAATGTGAAAACCGAGTTTCCTGATTTTTTTTAGATTTTTCAGAAAGCTGTGTTGCTTCACTTTTTCAGTCTGAGTTTTTTCTATCTGCTTCTTAGCTTCTTTACGGGAGAGAAAAGTTGCGGTTTTTAAACACAAGGTCCAACGATCAAAAACCAAAGACTCAGCTAAGTATGGAAAATGATTTGCAAACAAAATATATTCTCCAACGGCTAATGATGAATTTATCCCAAAATATAAGGGATTTTGTTATCTTAAAAGATAACCCTTATCTTCCCATAGCCGTGAAGAGGTTTAAAGAGATTTTCAGCTTTTACCAAATCCGAAAATATAGTCATAGGAATCTTTTGATTTGGCAAATCTCCCAAACCTATTTTCGCAAATCTCCATAATATTTTCAAGAACTATCCTCTCCAGAAAAATAGCAATTTTGAAATTCAAAGAAAGTATTCTGGAGATCTTGGCCAACCAAAATGAATTTTCAAAAATAATCGGGTATGGCCACTGCAGTTCAGAAACACCCTAGGCACCCTGTTTGCAGGGTTGTTCGCAACTGGTGTTCTGAAGTACTTTAGCGCAAATACCGATTCAAGAGGTGTTTAAAATGATGTTTTCAATATTGGCATATTAACAAGAGTCTAATTAAATAAAACCTATATACCCAAGACTTCTTATTTTGAACCAGTCATCTTGTCCGAAATTTGTAGAGCTGCTGTGAACACCAAGGCCACCTTGTTTGTTGGGGTTGTTCTTTGCATTGCTAGAGTTCAGGAACACGCTTTACAATCAACTGTCGAGATGGTGTTCTTGACTTAATATGGAATCACCAAGTAAAACCTGTCTAGAAGACTTGTTCTCACATGTAGCAAACCAGTTAATACAATAAAGATCACAAACACCAGTTAGGCCTGTTTGGAGATCGTGTTTGGAGCAACATTACTTAGACAAATTTTTACACTTGGATTTGTTATCATCAAAACTAAATATAATCAACAAAGGACTCACGCCAACTTTGATGACATCAAAGTTGAGGTCCCAGAGTTTGAAGGAGGGCTTGATTCAGATGAGTTCTTGGAATGGTTACACACTGTGGAGAGAGTCTTTTATTACAAGGATGTGTAGAGGATAAGAAGGTAAAGCTTGTTGTCCTCAAGCTTAAGTATGCATCTCTTTGGTGAACTAACTTACTAGCTATGAGAGCTAGGAAGAGGAAGGGAAAGATTCAAACATGGGATAAGGTGAATTCCAAGCTTAAAGATCGATTCCTACTGCCTTCTTGCCCTTAAGATAGTTACGCCTAATGAGACAATGTAACTCAAGGCACAATGAGTTTAGAGGCATATACTAGAGAGTTTGGGAAGCTCTTTATCAAATGTGACCTGCAAAAAGTCAAAGACTAAACCATTATGAGACATTTAGGAGAACTTGACCCTGGGCATGGACATGTAGAAGAGTTATCACAATACTCTATCTTTGATAAAGCATGTGTCTTAGCCCACAAAAGATAACATCGAAAGAAATCCAAGCCCCTCAAAAGAGACTTTCCAAGCCCCTATCCTAAGAACCAATCTTTTAACAAGGGGAGCTCTTTCCACCTCTTAAACCTAGCTCCATAAAAGAACTGAACCCCTCGGAGTAGGCCTAGCCCCAACTATTTTAACACTCTAAGGTGTTTTAAGTGTTATGACCTTGAAAATATAGCTTAGGAGCATCAAAATAAGAGAATTATCACCTTAGCCAAATGGGATGCTACCCAAAAGGAACGGCTAGAGGAGGAAAAGGAGGTGTATCTTATGGAGGACTAAGAGGAGGAAGCGAAGGAGGAGGATGAAGAAGAGTTCTTGTTATTAAGGAGTGTTTTGAGTGGCTTTAAAGGAGCCAAAGAGGAGCAAAGAGAAAACATCTTCCGCTCTAGTTGCGTGGCGCAAGGCAAAGCGTGCTCCTTGATCATAGATGATGGGAGTTGTGCTAATGCGGTGCCTCTTAGCATAGTGGCTCAATTAAGGTAAAGGCTTGCATGCTAAAGCAAAATACTTGATTTGATTCTCAATTGGCAAGAATTATCATGATGAGTTATAGTGTAACATTATACCCAAGATGCATGCCATATATTATTAGGAGGCCTTGGTTGTTTGAGAGGAAGGTTATACGTAATGGCCATGTGAACACTTATACCTTTTTCAAGGATGGGATGAAGATCACTCTAGTCTTTTAAGTCCATCCTAACTCTACAAAACCAAGCCACAAAAGAACCAAGACCATTCAGACGTTTTACTCACTTTTAGTGAGCCCCTTGTTAAGGATTCTTACCATAACTTTAAGGCCTATGGAGTGGACATAAACCACAAAAAAACCCTCAAAACCACCCTTTGGCTATTGCTCTCTCTGAGCAATATGCCCATGTCTTCCCCAGAGACATACCACTGGGGTTACCACCGAAAGGAGCCATCTAACATGACATTGATCTCATTTTAGAGCTATTCTCCCTAACAAGCCAACCTATAGGATGAATCCTAAGGAGACCATGGAAGTTCAAACACATGTGGATAAGTTGATTTCAAAGGCATTGGTCAAAGAGAGCCCTAGTCAATGTGCTATCCTGGCCTACTTAGTGCCAAAGAAGAATGGAGTATGAGAATGTGTATGGATGGCCGAGATGTCAACAAGATCAGAATCTATTATAGGCATCCTATACCACACCTTAAGCACATGTTAGATGAGTTACATGGCTCACGAATGATTTCTAAGGTGGATTTGAGGAATGGCTAGTTCTAAATTCAGATAAGAGAGGAGGATGGGTGAAAAAACTACCTTTACACTGAGGGGGGATTGTATGATGGCTTATCATGCCATTCAAATCGTCCAATGCTCCAAGCACTTTTATGAGGCTCATGAACCAAGTGCTTAGGCCTTACATTGAGAGGTTTATGGTGGTATACTTTGATAACGTTTGGATCTACAGTAAGAATGAAAAAGTGCACCGAGATAATCTCTTATAAGTCATGGAGGTTCTGGAGAAAGAGAAGCTCTATCGTAACCTCAAAAAGTGCACCTTCTTCACTAATGAGGTGGCCTTCTTGGGGTATACTATGATAGCCCAAGGGATCAAGATTGATGATAGCAAAGTGGAGGCTATTCGATCTTAGCCAATTTAACAGAGCATTCATAATATCCAAAGCTTTCATGAACTAGCCTCATTTTATAGGCAGTTTATCAGAGCTTTAGCACCATTATGGCCTCCATTATCAAGTCCATCAAGGGTTCATCGTTCAAATGGACCCTAAAGGTTCAAAAGGCCTTTAAGGAGATCAAATTCAAACTTACTGGAGCCTCGATTGTAGCCCTATCTTATGTTGACAAGGTCTTAAAGTGGAATATGAAGCCTCTGGAGTGGGGATAAGTGGAGTGCTTACTCAAGAAGGTAAACCTCTGGCATTTTTTAGTGAGACGTTGTGTGTTTCAAGAATGAAGTACTTAACCCATGATAAGGAGTTTCATGTCATTGTGAGGAGTCTTGTGCATTAAGGCCATTAATCAATGGCTAGTAAGTTCATATTACATTCGGATCATGAGCCCTTGAAGTATAATCAAGGATATCATAAGCTCAACTCTTGCCATGTTGGTGGATTATCTTCAGTCATTCTTCTTCATAATAAAGCATAAGTTTGGGAAGCAAAACCAAGGAGTTGATGCTTTATCAAGAAGGTATTTGATTTTATTCTAATTAGATGCTTGTATTCTGTGTTTTGAACATCTCTTGTCTCTTTATGTTGACGAGGACTTTAGAGAGCTTTACAAGAAGTGGAGTATCTTCATCTCAATAAAGCATAAGTCTTGCATTACGCTTGAATCATAAGCCCTTGAAGTATATTCACGTATAACACACGCTCAACTCTTGCCATGGGGCTGGGGTATCTTCAATGATTCTTCTTCATAATAAAGTATAAGTCTGGGAAGCTAAACCAAGGAGTTGATGCTTTATCAGGAAGGTATTTGATTTTATTCTAATTAAATGCTTGTATTTTTGGTTTTGAACATCTCACATCTCTTTATGTTAATGAGGACTTTGGAGAGATTTACAAGGAGTGTCAACGTTATCCCAAGGGAGATTTCTTACTCCAAGAGGGGCACTTGTTTAAAGGGCCTTGGTTATACATTTGAAAGTGTGGTACAAGGGAGTTACTCATTAGGGTGGTCCATGGAGGTTCACTAACAGGCCACCTTGGGGGAAACAAAACCCTATTCACGCTTAGGAGCACTACTATTAGCCTAGCATAAGGATGTTTAAGACGTATGAAAAGGATGTGCTACTTGTCAAGTTGCTAACAACCATTTATTCCTCAGGGGCTTTACACTTTATTATTGATTCTTACATTGCCTTGGGTCGATGTTAGCATAAATTTCTTTCTTGCCTACCCAAAATTCAAAGGATCAACGAGTCCATCCTTGTAGTGGTAGACCAATTCTCCATAATGGCACACTTCATTCCACACAACAAGACTAATGATGCTACTTATGTGGATGAGCTCTACTTCAACCAGGTAATGAGATTGCATGTTATTATAAGATTCATTGTCTCTGACCGGGATACCAAATTCCTTAGTCACTTTTGGTCACTCTATGGAAGAAGTGGAAACTTAGCTAAAGTATAGCACAACTTGTCATCCGCAAACATATGGAAAAACCAAGCTTACCATTAAGACCTTAGGTGCACTCTTGAGGGCTTTGATCAAGTCCAATGCCAATGCTTCAAATTTGCTCCTTCCATAGGCTGAGTTTGCATATAACAAGGAACTAAGCAAAACAACCGAAATGTCTCCCTTCAAGGATACCTATGGGACTAATCCTTTAAGTCCTATAGATCTTGTCTTATATTACACAGACTAAGTTTATGCCCATATCTCTCTTCTTATGTTGTTTTATGATAAGTCCTTAAAGTGCACTCTATTTTGAGGTCATTTTGTACCACTTTTAAGGAGAATATGTGTTTTATGCTATATTATGCACTCCTTTTTTGGTTTTACACTCAGATATGGTTCTTTTCTGTGTTTTGTAGGTTTTTGGACCATTTTACCCTAAAGTTGACCACTATTGACTGTATTTTGACTCACCAAGGACTAAGTCATTATGCCCGTGGAAAGAAGAAAGAATAGAAGAATGTCGAGCCCGTGGCCACCAAGGATGGTTTGTGGTGGTGTCCACGGTCTGTGGTGCCCTCATTTCCCCCAAGGCTGTTCATTTTTACACGACTGTTCGATTTCCAGGCAGTTTTAATGTCATTATTTCTCACGGTTGTTCGACTTCCAAGCAATTTTGCTATAAAAAGGCTGTTTGCAACCTCATTTCAACATCCATTCCATCTTCCTCCATATCCATCCCACCATCTAGTTAGGATTTAGATTAAATTAGAGAGAGTTGAGAGCAAGTTGAAGGGGAAGAACTCAAAGGTTCGGATCGGGTTTGCAGCGACTGTTCAAGCACACATTGGCTGAGCAATTCCTCTCCCTTCTTTTGTCTTTTCTCATTGGATTTTTATGCTTTCAGATTATTGTTGATTTTTATGTTAAGTTTTGGATTGTTAGTCTTGGGATTGAGTTGAATGGTTGTGATTGAACCAATTCTTGTTTTAATCTAAAAGTCCTTCGGATTTGTTTGGTTTATTCTATTGAATCTTAGACGTTGAATTGTTAGTAGGAAACTTGATCAATTTCTTGCTTGTTTTAAACATTTGGTGAAGAAATAAAAGGTGAAATTAGATGTTGGAAAATTAAGATTTGACTTAACTAAGTGGGATCCTGAGAAAGACTCACCATTTAAGAAACCCCTAAATTTGATAATCGTGTTCTTAACGGTCTTAGATTAATCAAAAATCTTTGAGAAATGGTAGTTGATTAGATTTAAGAATTTTATTTACCTTGAAAGAGGGGTTTGATACATTGATTATCGGTTGTGGAATTACCCATCTAAAGAAAAGGCGCTTGATTAATTCTTGAGTTGAAAATTGCCTAGTTTGATTAAATTTCTTGATTGATAATATATTAGATTGGATAAGTAGTATAGATCAATTTCATTCGCATAGCCTATCTTGAGAGGATAAATCCCAATAGATCAACCTAGTCCTTGTAGGAGATCACCTTGATTTTCTATAACGTCACCGTGCGCTTACGGCCCTATTAAGTTTTCAGCGCTGTTGTCGGGGACTAATTTCAAATATTGAGTTTTTCTCTATAGGTTTGACCAAGCATTTTTTTTTTTTTGTCTTTGGAAAGACAACAAAAGAAATTTAAAATTAATAAAATAAAAAAATATTGAGAAAAAATCAATGGCAATTTTCCCTTTCCCCAATTTGAGCATGAATTATTTTGGAGGTATTTTAAGCTTTTGCATGTCTTTCTTGCTCAATGTGGTTATTGTATTGGTAAATGGGGAATTTTGGATATTGTTAATAAGGGTATAAATAGTAAAACCCGTGCTCTTTTAGGGTATTGGAGTTTTCATGGTAAAAATGTTAATGAGGCATGGAATTTGCTTGAGTGGATTGCTTGGGATTCATTTGAATTTGAGAAGCCTAGTCTTATTTCTACATATTCATTTTATGATCCTTGTGCATTCTATGCTGTATCTTATTATGCTCCTTTTTGGTGTGATTTGTGTAACTCTTTTGATGATGCTACTAATTCGTGCGCCTATTACATGTGTTATGCTCAATCTGACTTTGTATCACCCTGGGACAATACTGATGTTGTCTTGACCTTACATAATTCATACTTTCCTTTAGCTCAGTGCACGGGGCTCGAGGTGGGTGAGCCTTTTGGGGAGAGTTGCTAGATTTAGTGTTGTTAATGCATGTTTTGACTCGTAAAATATTTTAGATGAGGTGCATGATCTAGATAAGACCCCTTTATAGGGATCACGTGATGTGTTTATGAATGAGGAGTCTTATAGCCTTGGTTTTGATGATATGGTTCTCCCCAATCCTCTTGATCATTCCCACATTTCACCTATGTATTTACGACACCCTCTTTCCCCCGAGTACTATCTTGATATGCCCATTAATAATCCTATGATTTATGATGCTAATGTTGATTTGGGCTATGAGGATAGCATGTTCGATATGCTGGGTGGGAATGTTGATAATTTTATGTCCTTAGGTAACTTTACCGAGCATAATGCCTCCCTGACCCATATTGCATCTATCTAGTGGATCCAGCTAGAAAAATCATATGGAATACTTTCTTTGATTTCTCTTTTAATTTTTCTATACCGTTTGGTTTATCAAAGAGAGCACTAACTTTCTTTGTTATATTCATCTTCATGCTCTCTTATAATCAAGCTTGTTAGCCCCATGATGCAGTGTTTGACGAGCTTTTGCAGACTATGTCTGATTTGATGAGCTAAGTCTTGAAGTTGTGCTGAAGTGGCTGATGCTCCATTTGGCCCGTTTGCGACAAGGCCTTAGCTTAGATACACTTAGCACCTAACCTAGTGAAGTTGTTCTCTTTTGTTCCCTTTCCCTACTCTTACTTTTCTTTTCTTTGAGTAATAATTCTTTATCCAAGCATGAGGGAAGGGTAGTTTCATGTCTTCCATTTTGTTTTTAGTTTGCATACTTATTAGAGCATATAGTTTTATGTTTCTTTTTGTTTCCATTAGTGTGTTACATTTAGTTGATTTTTAGGTTTGCATATAGGATTGCATGTAGGGATGGTATGGATTGGTTTGAGATAACCTCCAATGATGCTTTTGTTCAGGCAAAATAGCTTCCATGAGCCTGAGTATCTTTTGATATGTAATCCCTTTTGGTGCTAAAATTTTTGAAAGTTTTGTAAATATTTCTTGTTTTGACCCTTGACTTGATTGAGAACTTTATTCTCCCTTAGAGTCTTTAACACTAATGTTTGCATATTGGAGTCATTTCATGAGCTAGATATGACTTTGGTAAATGTCCCGTGAGATTTTGGGCCTTATTAGGACTACAACAACAACAACACCATCTCCCAGTGTGGGTCCTGTTTTCGCGGGGTAGCTGCAGGCAACCTTACCCCTACCGGTATTCCTACCTGTAGAGAGGTTTGGGCCTTATTTGGGCTAATTCTTTACATTTAGTCTCATGTTTCTTTCATGTGTGTGATTCTTCCATGTTGCATCTCTAGGACTTTCTTAGGCTCTTGTTCAAAACCATATTATCATGTGAATAGTTGATGACATGATCGAGGCATTTCTTTCTCTCGTCATTTTAGCGACATAGCCAAATAGCCTACCCTTGTATTCCATGTCTATCCCCTTTGCTAGTCTCTTTAAGCTTATATCCGTCTTTGTTGTGATCCCTACATCTTAACCCTTGGCTAGACACATGTTCCTAACCTTTAAGCCAAGTCTATGGAGCATCACTTTATTTATGCAATGGGTGGTTTTGGGGGTAATTAAGTTTAAGGTGGCATTGGTATGTTGGTTTGTTGAGGGATTGATGAAATTGAGCATTTGCTTTAGTTCCCTCTTATTTGGGTTGTGTAAAAGTATTAGATTGTGAGTGGACAATTAGTGGTCTTATGCCTTTTAATAATTGAAATTCTTATTTCATTTTTCAAAACAATAAAAAAAGGAAAACAAAGAGAGAGAGAAAAAAACTAAGTGATGGGCATTGGACATGTAAGTAGCTTGAGTTCCTTCTTTGTCAACTCCTTTCCTACATGACTCATTGGGGTATGTTTATTGTATTTTGAGATTTGGTGTGTTAGTGATTTTCATGGTCTTTTGGTGCTTTGGTTGGTTGCTCCCTAGTCACTTGGCTAAGCAGCTCCACATTGCCCCAAATGTATTTGTCCATTCCTTTCCTCTAAGACCTTTTAGCCTACGCTATAAGACAAGTGAAGTCCTCTTAATTGTCTTGTGCACATTGCATTTTTAGTGGTGGAGAATTTGTGAGCCTTGTCAAGCTTATGGTTGATTGCATCTTTGGAATGAGTCTTGAGTGAACCTATGCTATATTTCAAACACATCAGTGGGAGTGTTCCATATTTCGCAAAAGTGAGATTCTACCAGTCTAATTAGCTTTACAATTCCATGTGCTTGCATGAAGTGCTTTGTAGTTCTTTGGGGGTGATCAAGTTTGATATCGAGCTTGTGATCTCTTACTTTTTTGAAAACCTTCTCCCCTCCTAATTTTGAAATGACTTGCGCTCTATTTGGGGTTGCCATTGATTGCTATTCTTGCTTGTGATATGCTATGACTTACCTACTTTAAGGAGGTTGCTATGTATTTGAGCCTTAGACACCATTTATCAATTTTATATATTGTTTTCTTGAGGAAAGCAATGGTTTGAGGATGGCGAGTTTGATAAGTCCTTAAATTGCACTCAATTTTGCGTCATGTGCCATGTTTAGGGAGAATTATCTGTTTTATGCTATATATGCACTTTGTTTTCGGTTTTACGCCCAAGTGTGGCTCTTTTCTGTGTTTTATAAACTTTTGGATCATTTTACCCCAAAGTTAACCATAATTGAGTGCATTTTGACTCCCCTACGGACACCCCCAAGCCATTATGCATGTGGGACGAAGGAAGAATAGAAGAATGTCGAGCCAGTGGCCACCATGGGTGGTCCGTGGTGGTGCGTACGGTCTATTGTGTCCTCATTTCCCCTAAGGCTGTTTGTTTTCACGCGACTGTTGAACTTCTAGGCAATTTTATTGTCATTATTTCTAACGGCTATTTGACTTTCAGGCGGTTTCGCTATAAAAAGCCTTTTTGCAACCTTATTTCAACATCTATTCCATTTTCCTCCATATCAATCCCACCATCTAATTAGGATTTAGGTTAGATTGGAGAGAGTTAAGAGCAAGTTGAAGGGAAAGAACTCAAGGAGTTCGGAATGGGTTTGCAACGATGGTTCAAGCACACATTGGCTGAGTAATTCCTCTCCCTTCTCTTCTCTTTTCTTTATAGATATTTATTCTTTTAAATCATTGTTGATTTTTATGTTAAGTTTTGGATTATTAATCTTGCGATTCAGTGAATTGTTGTGATTAAACCAATTCTTGTTTTAATCTGAAAGTGCTTCAAATTTGTTTGGTTTATTCTATTGAATGTTAGACGTTGAATTGATAATAGGAAACTTGATCAATTTGTTGCTTGTTTTAGACATTTGGTGAAAAACTGGAAGGTGAAACTAGGCATTGAAAACTACGATTCGACTTAAGTGAGTGGGATCTTGAGAAAGACACACCGTTGAAGAAACCCCTCAATTTAACAATTGCATTCTTAATGATCTTAGATTAATCAAAAACCTTTGAGAAATGGTAGTTGGCGAGATTTGGGAATTTTATTCCACCTTGAAAAAGGCGCTTGATTAGTTCTTGAGTTGGAAAATTACTTGGTTTGATTAAATTCCTTGATTGATTATCTATTAGATTAGATGGGTAGCATAGATTAATTTCATTCGCAAATTTGGGATTTCCTTAGCCTATCTTGAGGGGATAAAGCCCAATAGATCAACCTAGCTCTTGTGGGAGACGACCTTAATTTACTACAATGTCACTGTGTGATTGTGGCCCTATCATTTCACTGTGTCCTAAAAATATTTGCAATAGGCTTTTGGGCGGGACTCCGGTGGTTACTCTTTCTTTGTTAAATACAAGTAGATGTCATAATACCAAGTAGTAAGATCAATGTTATATACTTCAATTGTATTGCAATGGGCTCGCTTGTCTCTCCTTTCAATTGATAATGGCATTGAATGGATGCCAGTAGAAAAGTTGATTATTAAAGCTAACTTTGCTAGAGCATCTCAAATTAGTTATCCTCAAGAGGAAGGTAAGTATGAGTAACGTGTGCAAGGTTTTTAGTGTGATCCACTTAATAAGCTTGCATGGTGCCGAGGCTTTACTTCTCACTTTCCATTTTGTGAGATTTAGCTGATTATCAAATAGGAGACTCTATACACCCATAGATTCCTTAGTCCTATTTCTACGACAGCTTACAACCCCATAATAAAGACTTCGCATTATACTACACTATTAGTAACCTAAATCCACCTTGACTAAGATAGAGGTATGTTCCCCTTCTAGAGATACTAAAATGATTCCTACCCCAAACACTTTTTGGTTTGAAGCCCCATCGAAAGCCACTGTCCAAACATCCTCCTTGACTTAAAGAACTTCTTCATAAGGGAAATCAAAAGTTTCTTACTTTTGACCCTCCATCGGGAGGTCTGCTACAAAGTTGGACACAACTCTTCCCTTAATGGATTTCTGTGAGACGTAATGTAGGTTGAACCCTAATAGCGTTCTTCTTGACCTGGAAACCTTGCCACTTATCATCACCTATTGCAGTAAGTAATTTATAGGGTCCATAGGTCTCCCTACATGTACCGTATGGGTTAACATGTAATGCCTAAGTTTCTTGGATGCCTAGTACTAAAGATGTTTTCCCAAGCATGTGTAATGAGTTTTGTATTCAAGAAACTTCTTGCTCACAAAGTAGATGGCTCTTTCCTCTCCTATCCCCTAGGATAACATGGCCCCCATTGCGGTTACCGCTATTAGGAGATAAAGAATGAGGGAAATGTTAAGTTGTGCAGGTGCCAACACAGGTGGATTGAATCAGTACTCCTTGATCTTATCGAATGCCTCTTAACATTCTTTACCCCATTTTGGTTTTGTTATACTTATTAGTGGCTAGAAACATTTTGATGAAACATCAAAGTTAACTAAAAGGCTTAAAAGAAAAATTGGTGGAGCAAAAAAGAAAGATGGCACAAAGTCTAAGAACACTGTGAAGAAAAACGTGTAGAAAATGATATGCATAATCTTGATAATCAATCACTCAATAAATTATTATTCAAAATTCAAATTATGAGCTCTGAAATAAAGAAAACAGCCATGATTCTCTCTCCACATATGATACTTGCCTTAATGAAATTATATGATATTATATGAGCTAAACAAGGCAATATTTTCTGTTGATTCTAGAAAATTCTTCTTTCATATTTTCAAAAGATATTATGCAATATCAAATCAGCCCAAATCGTGATAAGAAAGGGAAGAATATCAATACAGCAACAACTGGACGAAAATCAAGGGCCTGGAATGTCATTTCGGGTGATCCTGAGACTTTCCTTATTTAGAGAAAGTAAGCTTATAAATAGCGACCAAGCACATGTAGATGATACACTGAGCCAGTGAATAAGAAAAAGGAGAGCATTGAACTTTTACTACTGTACAGAATATTTTCGGTGACTAAAGTGTTGTGGTTATTTTTGAGGATATTATTAAGTGAGTGAACTTGTGTGTTGGTGAGGGGTCACATCTCCTTCCTTACTTAAGTCAGTGGTTGATTTAAGCATTTGGGATCTCTAGAGTGAGGTAGCTCTGAGAGATTGTGAAGTGTTCATCTTAATAAAAAAAGTAGAGAGTTAAATCCTAGAGTTGGATAACTTTAGGCGGGGACTTAAGCCTAATTGGGGCCCAACCTCATTAAAATATCATTGCATTCATTCTTTATTTAATTTCTGCATCTACCATTACTTCGCTAAATTAAAATTTTAATTTACTGCAATCACCCTATTCACTCCCCTCTGGGGCGATATGAGTCTTCAATTAGTATTAGAGCCAGTCCCACACTCTTTGACCTAACAGTCAAGTGGGTGATGATCATGGCCTTCTCTGGAGATATCAATATTGAAGGTCGATCCACTGTCAGGCCTCCCTTATTTACAGGAACAAACTTCTCTTATTGGAAAAATGCCATGCAAATTTTCATTGACTCTACTGATATGGAATTATGGAAAATTGTGAACAGTGGACCTTACCCTATTCCTAAAATTAAAAATGACAAGGGTGAGTTCGTTGATAAACCAAAAAAACAGTATACCAGTGCTAATTGGGAAAGACTCACTAAGAACTCAAAAGCTAAGCACATCCTTTATTACGAGTTAGATGCTAACGAATATAACCGTATTTCTGCCTGTAATACAGCTCAGCAGATCTGGAACAAATTAATTATCACTTATGAAGGGACAAACCAAGTCCGTGAAACCAAAATGAATATGTTCATACATCAGTATGAACTGTTCAAAATGCAATCAGATGAATCGATAAAAGATATGTTCACTCGATTCACTGATATCACTAATAATCTAAAATCTCTTGGTAAGACTTACACAAATGAGAAAATGGTAAGAAAGATTCTACGATGCCTCCTAAAGAACAAGTGGGGACCAAAAGTCACGGCAATCGAAGAAGTCCAAGATCTCAAAAAACTGGAGTTGGATGATCTTCTGGGAAAACTCTTGACACCTGAGATTCATCTTAAAGAAGATGAAGGAGAAACTTCAAAGAAAGGGATAGCCCTTAAAGTCGCATAAGAAGATCCCACCTCTGAGGAAGAAGAAACCAACGATAATGATGGAGAGGCTTTCTCATTAATCGTTCGGGGTCTTAATAAAATGGGACTAAAGAAAAAATTTAACCAACGAGAATTTAACTCGAAAGGATCCACATTAAAAAGAAATGAAAAATTCAGAGGTAAATTTCTCAATAAAGACAATACTAATGTTAGATCATGTTATATATAATAGCCCGACCCTAAATCATGTTTATTTATTTAATTAAGCCATGTTATTAATTTTTCAAATTTATTTATCTCATTTAATCATCCCGGTTGGGAAAATTCATTTTGGGCTCCACTTTGCAATTCGAGTTCATTTACCGAAAAATTTCGGAAAAATCGATAGTAAGCCTCAATAATTATGATTTAAAAAAATAAAATTATTTTTCATAACATCACAAAAATTTAATTTCGAGCTACAAAATAATTTCAATCAAATAAGGTATATTTTCAGGCTCAAGCTCATTTAGGCCCAATTCTGGCCCGACAAGTTATTACTCCATTTTACTTGGCTGAGCACCATTGCATGTATTTAATTTCCATTGGCTTAAGGCTCATTTTGCTAGGGATAGGCATAGCCAAGCAAATCCTTAGATCATTTCATCCAAGTAAAAACAACCTCACAAATTACCAAGGCTCTTTCCTCTCTTTTTCCCTCCTCTTCTCCATGGATGGGTTTTGCTGGAATTTCTGCCACCAACCACCACCTTCTAGCGACCAAGACAGCCACCTATCGCCACCTTCATCTGCTGCCAGCCACCAGCCACATCCCCACACCCTTCAAGCATCATTCACACCTCCCTTTTCAGGCACAAAGTAAGTAACTCCATCACCTGTCATGCTGATTTTTGATTATGATTGTTGTCTTTGTTGGTTTTTATTGCTGATCATGTTATTTTGATAAGAATAAGAGCTATCTTTGAAGTGTTAAATTGTTGATTAAGAAAGAAAGCATGCTAACGTTGGGATTATTCATGATCATACTAGTTTAGGTTGGAAGTGATGATTAAGGATCGCTTTGTACTTGATTGGGTAATCTTTGGCATTATAAATGATTATGGTAATGTTGATGTGGTTTTGGATCAATTAAAGAGTGATTTTAGTGGGTGGTTACATGAAGAAAAGATGAAACTAGGTGATTTAAGGCTGAGAAATAGACCCAAAATAGGGGTTTGTTTATGAATAAACTGGTATTTTGTGGGATAGGAAAAATTATGATTTTTGGTGTGACGATAGCACAATGAGTTATCTTTCAATGGGCTCTAGAATTACTTGACTCTGAGTTGTATAGACAAAGTTATGGCCACTTTACTGAAGACTGCGCAGAATACATCAAAACTGTGAGCAATTTTGCACAGTGGAATTTATGAAAAAAACCGGCATTGATTGGCCCATTGAAAATTTTTGATTTTTGGTGTGTGGATAGATCAATGAGTTGGCTTTCACATGCTTTTTGAATCGCCTTAATCTGAGTTCGGTGGAAAACGTTATGGTCGTTTTGCTACGACTGCGCAGATTGAACTGAAATTGCGCACGTCTGTGTTCTACCCTAATTTTAGGGACCTTACTATGTGAATCATACTTTGTGTCCTAAATAAACATTTTAGTGGACATTATGAACTTTTCATATGGGGGTTTTACATCTTATTTAGAGGTCAAGAGTGAAAGACATGGATTTTCCAATGCAGACCATCAAACGGTAATGTGAGTGAATATAGAAACCGTGACATTTGAAAATTTTTTCAAAAGTTTCAATATAATTATGGGTATTGCCATGAAATTACAAAGTGTAGTGAGTTCAACAAGTGTGATTATGTATAGAAGCTTATTTGGATTGAAAACCAAGTTAAATGAGCATGAAAATGAAATTTGGGAAGTGAGCAGAGTAATGACTCAAAATCAGTGTCCATCGAACCAAGCTGGTGTTATTTGAGCTTTTATGAGCCTCACAACACCTCTTCTGACATTAAACCTTCTATTATCTATTTCAGAAGCATTACACTTTTCATTATCCATTTCGGAAATATCAAAAACCCATATTTTATTTATATCAATTAAGATCTTTTCATTATCACCTCAATCATTTCAATTTAAGCTATTTTGTTTTAGTTTGTTGTATTTCAGGTTCAATAGCCCTACTTAATTTATTTTGTTGTAACTTATCTTATATTGAATTATTAGAATTGTGGAAGCTTTTTAATTAATCAATTTCCATTACAAGGGGAGTAAATATTGTTTACTAACTGCATTTACCTATAATTACATTTCTTTAGCAGAATCGGGGCCTAGTCTATCGTTTCCATTATGCATAAGTATTATCAAGTGAAATATCATTTTAAAGACTTCAGGTACGTCTATTGCCTGTATCTTTAGAAATCAAAGTTTATTTATCAAAGTATCATGTTTGGTAAGTACATCAATGAATCAGTTTACATAGTGATTTATCAGTTAATTAGTGACCCTGTCAATTATCATCTATAGGGCATTTGCCCTTCACTTACCCGCGCTGCTTCAGGCCAGGTCCCCGATCGGCTTGGCAGGTGTACACCTATCCATAGATCGTAACAGTATCAAGGGGTTTACTATCAGATAATAATTAGCAATGCAGTTTTATATTAATTTCATTCCCTATTTTAACCTTAAATGAATTGCAAAGCGGGCCCAATCAGTATTTCAATGATCATTTAACAATTCAGGAATGCATGTACTGAGCTTCGGCTCACAGTTCAAAATATTTTTCATATTTTGTTTTATTTAAAATGATCATAGAATTACCCTCATGCTAGCAAAGCAGCGGAAGAGAATCAGTTGAGCAAGGAAATCTGTATGAATCAGCGGTGATACAGTATATGCATACTTTAAAGCTGTATTTTGAATTCTTCGGTGTATAAGGATGTAGATTATGTGATGAATTATCTTACTATGGTTTATAAACATTACATTGGTTAACACTTGATTGTGAATGGATGATCATGTGTGAATGTGTATGGTTGAGGTTATGCTTAACTATGTTATTCTAACACACATGCTTCAAGCCTTATCCTTTGGGACGGCGGTAACACCCCTATCATTGGATTTATCAGATTACAATTGAGTGATTTATTAAGGAGAATATAAACAGTGAACCATGTTTAATTTGGGGTGTTACATTATGGTTGTGGTATGTCAGGTCATTTGTTGAAAGAATATCCACTCATCCAAAAAATAGGTGAATCCTGGAGATTCAAGAAGAAAGAGAATAGGAGAGCAATGCCCGCAACCTGGAGCAATAGCGACACTAGTGAAAGCGAAAGTGATGAAGAGCACAACGCTAACATATTTCTCATGGCGAGAGAAGGGCAAGATCATGAACCTTAAAACACCAAAGATGAATTAATTAATACCTTGATAAGTTTCGCTGAACTAGAATAGAGATATTCTCCTAAATATAAAGATCTCAAAAGAAACTTTCAAGAAGTAAAACAAAAAATTATAGCCCTTGAAAAAATAAACAATGACCTCCATATTAATATTAGAATTTTAGAAAATAAAAATGAAGAATTGCAAAACAAGTGAGATAAAAACCACAAAATAATTTTAAAGTTCACTAAAGGACAAGAAAACTTGGACAAATTGCTATGTACTCAAAGAGCTTCATTTAACAAAGAAGGAATTGGATATAACCACTCTAGCAAAAAGAAAACTTACAAAAACGTCTTTGTTAAATCAGCACCATATAAAGAGGATACAAGAACATGCAAAGTTAACCATATCACTTACTCATGCCCATTTAAAAAACCATCATACGAAGTTACCCAGATATAGGTTCCTAAAGGAACTAAACCACCTAACAAGATAACTAATGCCTTTGAGTACAAATTTAATATCAAAAGTAGCAGAAAGGTTTGATTTCCTGTTTTGCATGTGTGCTTGAAATTCTAAAAAGACATATGGTACCTTGATAGCGGATGTTCAAGACACATGACTGGTAATGCCTCCAAGTTCACCAAAATCAAAAAGAAAGGACATGGGAGTGTCACTTTTGGCAATAAAGGTATAGGTAAAATAATTGATGTTGGAAAAATCGATAAAGATCCCTCCAATTCAATTGATAATGTTTATCTTGTTGATGGCCTAAAACTTAACCTCCTAAGCATATCTCAATTATGTGATAAAGAAAATCTAGTAACATTTGACTCCACTAACTGTATTGTAAAAAATAAACAATCAGGAAAAATTGCCCTTCATGGGCCAAGAATTGAAAATGTCTATGCCATAGATATCGACAACCTTCCCTCTCAAAATCTATCATGTTTTAAAGTCTCTCATCATGAGGATAATTTGTTATGGCATCGAAGGTTAGGCCATGCAAGCATGCATACAATTAAGAAATTAGCAAAAGGAGAATTAGTACGAGGACTTCCTACATGCGATTTTAAATATGATCATATATATGATGCATGTGCTAAAGGAACACAAGTATGTAGTTCTTTTAAATCAAAAAATAATATTAGCACATCTAGACCATTAGAATTATTTCACATGGACTTATGTGGATCGATACCGATACAAAGTCTAGGGCATAGTAAGTATATTTTTGTGATTCTCGATGATTATTCCCGTTTTACTTGGGCAGCCTTCTTAAAAGAAAAGAATGAAGCTTTTAAAGAATTCTCTAAACTCTGTAAACAATTACAAGTCTGCAAAAACTCTCCTATAGTCTTCATTAGAAGCGATCATGGGAGAGAATTTGATCAAAGAGAGTTTGCTGAATTTTGTAGCAATCATGGAATTGCTCACAACTTTTCGGCACCATGAACACCTCAACAAAATGGGGTAGTGGAAAGAAAAACCCTTACTCTAGAGGACATGGCACGCACCATGATGTGCGAAAGCAATGCTCCTCAAAGTTTTTGGGCTGAAGCAGTGAACACTGCAAATTACGTCTTAAATCGGTGTCTAATTCAACCAATCCTAAAAAGAACACCATATGAATTATTTAAGGGCCAACGTCCTAACATCTCTTATTTTAGACCTTTTGGATGCAAATGCTTTGTTCATAACAACAGAAAAAATAATCCAGGAAAATTTGATGCAAGAAGTGATGAAGGAATGTTTGTAGGGTACTCATCACACAGCAAGGCCTATATAATTTATAATAAACGCACCAAAACCATCGAGGAAAGTATTCATATCATTTTTGACGAAACCAATGACGGTGTGTTAAGTGGCTCTATAGTTCAGAATTTACACTTAAACAAGCATGGTGACGATGAAGAGGAAACAACAAAAGAAGTAAATCATATACTGAAGAGCAACCACAAGTACTACAAGAAGAGTCCTCACCTCAAGGGGAAGAGGAGTCTATAAATGAAGAAAACTTCCCGCCTAATACATCTCAAGAAGAGGTAACCCAAAAACACTTCAAGTATAAATCATCTCATCCAATGGATAATCTATTGACAGATATATCTATAGGTATAAGAACCCGCTCATCCTTACGTAATTTTTGTGCATTCTTTGCATTTGCATCACTTATAGAACCAAAGAATCACTTAGAACCACTAAATTATGCAAATTGGATTAACGCTATGCAAGATGAGTTAAATCAATTTGGTTTTAGGGATATAAAGTTTTAGGGTTATAAAGTTAAATTAATTTGGTTTTAGGGGTACAAGAACAAAGGTGATATTCAGGATTGTAATAATTTTAGGGGTATAAAGTTGCTCAGTCACACTATAAAGTTATGGGAGAGGGTGATTGAGAATAGGTTGCGGAAGGATGTTTCGATTTCAAAGAACCAATTTAGTTTTATGCCAGGCAGATCAACCATAGAGGCGATTTACCTTTTTAAAAGGCTCATGGGTTTGTACAGAGATAGAAAGATGGATCTACATATGGTGTTCATTGATGTGGAAAAAGCTTATGACAGAGTTCCGCGTAAAGTGTTATGGAGATGCCTGGAAAAGAAAGGAGTGTCATCCGTGTATATTCGAGTTATTAAGGATATGTACGAGGAAGGTAGGACGAGTGTTAGGACGCCAGGAGGGGTCACTAATGACTTCTTCGTTGGTTTGGGCCTGCATCAGGATTTCGCCTTGAGCCCTTTTCTTCTCACGCTAGTTATGGATGAACTTACGAGAGGGATTCAAGATGAGTTACCTTGGTGTATGCTTTTCGCAAATGACATTGTTCTTATTGATGAGACTAGACAGGGAGTTAATGACAAGTTAGAGCGATGGAGGCATACACTGGAATCTAGAGGTTTTAGAGTTAGTAGATCGAAAACGGAATACCTTCATTGCTGCTTCAATAGAAGGGTGGACGCGGGGGGAGAAGTCACCCTAGATGGGGGGGCCGATACCGAAGGTCGAAAAGTTTAAGCATCTAGGCTCGATCATTCAGCAGAATGGAGATATTGACAAAGATATCAACCAGCGAATAAAGGTGGGCTGGAAAAAATGGAAGTTTACCTCAGGTGTGTTGTGTGATAAGAGGGTGCCCATTGGATTGAAAGGTAGAGTCTATCGTATAGTAGTGAGACCGACTGTTCTTTATGGAGCGGAATGCTGGCCCCTAAAAAAGACGCAGGTTCAGAGGTTGATGGTGGCAGAGATGCAGATGATTAGGTGGATGTACGGTTATACAAGGATAGACAGAATTAGGAATGGTGTAATCAGGGACTTAGTTAAAGTAGCTCCCATCGAAGATAAGATGAGAGAAACTAGACTCCGATGGTTCGGCCACGTGAAAAGGAGGGATGTGGACACTCCAGTGAGGAGGTGTGAGATGATCGACATCCCCGAAGGCAACAGAGGGAGGGGTAGACCAAAGAAGAGTTTGGACGAAGTGATTAGAGAGGACTTGAGAGTTGTCAGTCTGACGGAGGACCTGGCTCAGGATAGGAAGTTGTAGCAGGATAGGATTAAGATCGTAGATCGCAGGGAGCCGCCCCCGTAGTTGTCTTTTGGTCGCAGTGGCAGCTTACTGGTAGTGTTTGTTTCTCGTATTCCATGTTTGTTTGCAGGTAGCACTTTCTTCTGGGAAGAGGCATCGTTTGCTTACATATAGACAGCGAGGTATGTTACCTCCCTTGGATTTTTTTGTTCTTATGTTTCATAGCTCTAGCAACTGGTCTTTTTATTTATCGCAGTCTTTCCTTGCAATGTGTCATAACCCGACCCTAACCCATCTTTATTTATTTAAATCATCTTTATTTATTTCATTAATCATGTTTATTCATGTACTTTATTGTGTTTATTAACCTAATCACTCATGGACTCAATTTATTTATTTAACGAATTCCATTATGTTATTTAAATTTTCCACCTTCATTTATCATATTTAATCTTCTAGGTGGGGAGATATTTCATTTTGGGTACCACTTTGCAACTCAAGTGTCATTTATTTTTAATTTGAGTTTCATTGATTGATTAAATGTCGGGTGAATCGATATTAGGCCTCGGTGAGTACAAATTATGATTTTCTTACCTTTGGTAAACTTTAATTCCGAGTAATATAAAATTTTTCCAAAATTTCGATTTAAAATTTTCAAGCCCAAATGTAGCTTGTTGGGCCCAAAACAAAAGCCCAAAACCTTGCTAACCTTGTTATGACACTAATTGCTCATTTTAGCGCCTAATTTTAATTAGCAAAAAGCTACTTTTGGGGATGAAAATTTCCAGCCACATGTTGCTACCTATTGACAATTTATAATCACAAAACGTGAGTAATCAAATTCACAAACCCATTTCCCATTTTCTCTCTCTCTACCTCACGTATGGGCTGAAAACAGGGGCAGCAGCTGCTGCCCCTTGTGCCGCCAGTTCTGGTGGTTTCCAGCCACTTTTCCGACCGTGTCCCGGCTGCCCCGATTCCCCCTTACTGCTAGCTACCATGGCCAACCATCAAAATCATTCAAATCAGCCTCCTCCTCCCTCTAATTCAAGCCTAAAGTGAGGTATATCCACAACCCCAACTTGTTTTATTTTGAATTTTTGGGGTTGTTTTAGCTGTGATTATTGTTTGGATGATCAAATTGATAGTTATTGTGCAATTTTTATTGAGTTTAGAGATGTTTGGAGTCATGGGTATTTGATCAAGAGCATGATTTTCATGAATTTGTATTGTTTAAATGCCACTGTCGAAAATTCTGGGAATTATAGGATTGGCCAAAAATTCTAAAATGTTTACTATAGCTTCTCTCTATTATTTGGGATTTTCTGGCAACATTTCAAGAAGTTTGGACGAGTAATCAGTGAGTTATGGAATTTTGAAGAAAACTGCCCTGTTTTGAATACGAATTATGTAATTATGTATTAATGAAGTTGTTTAGAGTTGGGATATGTATATGAGGCCTTAAATGATCGTTTTATATCTGATTGTGGTGATTTGCAATGATTTCAAGTGAGTTTTATATGAAAAAAAGGAAGAGAAAGTTAAATCAGTGAAGGGCTGGAATTTTAGGAAATTAGGGCTGACTTTGGGATTAAACTGGTAATGATTGGCTCAGCAAAAAATTATGATTTTTGCGTCAGTGTGTTAGCTTTCAAATGCCTCTTGAATCGCCTTAATCCGAGGTCTGTGCAAAAAGTTATAGTCGTTTTACCGAAACTGTGCAGAATAAGATCTAAACTAATACACTTGTGTTTAAACCCCATTTTGGGAACCCTATTGTGGGAATCATGTCTTATGTCCTTAGTGAAGGTTTTAGAAGACTTCTTTATCTTTACATATTGGGGTTTTAAGTCTTCATTTGATGTCTAGAATGAAAGTTATGAGTTTTTGAAGTAAACTGACCTGCTTGGGTGTAAATTTGGTTGTTATCGCAATTTCTGTCAGTGTATACATGGAGGAAAATTCTGAAAATTGTACTGTTGATTGTTCATATTATTTTTGAATCTTTTATAAGATTTTATGAATTTTGGTCGAGTAATTGGAATTTGGTGGTTTTTGGAAGCATTTGAATAAATGTGTAAAGAGCATGCACTCATTTCGATCAGGCACTCATTTTGATCATTTTGGTGATTGACTAAGATTGATCATGCACTCATTTTGTGTATTTTGGTCCAAGCACAGTCATCTAGGGGGACACGAATATTCATGAACTTTTATGGAACTTTTAGCCTGATTAATGAGTAATAAGAAGACAAATATACAAATTGGGAGTTTATTTATGAGCTGTGAATCATTTATGAATTTTACAAAGAAATACCAAGTTTAGTGAGCTTAATAGCTTCTATTGAGTTCAATGACTCATTTTGTGGTGGAGTTCTTTATCTAATGGATTTATGAATGGAATATGAGAAGTGGGGTGAGTTGTAACTCAGAAACCAGACCAAGTTATTGCAGTTTGTGCTATTTTGAACCAAAATATATCTCTCTTCGCCTCAACCCTTTATTACTTACTCACTTCAGCATATATCAAATGCATTTATCAAGCCAATCGAGTGTACTTGCTGTTATCGTGAACCAAGTTATACATCAGCAAGCCTTCAGCTAGCCTTAAATCCGTATCAATAACATATTGCAGGAAAGGCCATAACCACTCTTTCAATTATCACCATCAAGGCCTTTACTTTCATTTACATATCAAATTTAATTACTTTCATCAATTCAGTTTGGAAGTTATATTGAAGTTATACCCAAGTGATATATACCATATAATTACTCAATTTATGTTACACATACTTTTACTTACTCAATTATGCGAGTAAGGATCATTTACTGACTATACATACTTACAATGACATTTATGAAACAGAGTTGAGGCTTAGTTATCGTTTCCCATCATGCATAAGCGTTATCAAGTCAGAACGTATTTATCAAGTCAGATGACATTTATGAAACAACTGACTAGTATCAAGTCAGCTGACATTTTTTTTAAAGGCTCAAGGTACGTCCATTGCCTGTATCTTCAGAAAGCATATCATGTTTATCAAGTTACAACTCTTAATGAGTTTATCAATGAATCAGTTTATACAGTGATTTACCATTTAACTTGTGACCCCGTCAGTTATCATCTATACGGCGTCAGCCCATCATTTACCCGCGCGACTTCAGGCCAACTCTTGATCGGATTGACAGGTGTACACCTATGTATAGATCATATCAGTGCAAGAGGTTCACATCCAGATAATGATGAGCAATTCAGTTTTATATTACATTCATTTTCATTATTATTACCAACTAAATGAATTACAAAAATGGGTACCCATCACCAGTATTTCTATGCTTATTTTACAATACAGGGATGTATGTACTGAGTTTTTGCTCATATTTTCGAATTGTTTTTATGTTTTTCATTTTAGGTGATGAAGTATCACATATTTCTCCTTTTAGTAAGCCATTTTGAAGGTCGTCAGATGCTCACAATGGATTTAACATAGCATGAATATTGGAACCGACCTTAGGGTCAAGTACTTATGTGGTATGGAATGTGAGTTAATACATGGTATGGTTGAACTATCATGGACTTTGGTTTTGAAATGTTTTAGTTTACTAGATTTTGTGATTGTAAGCATGAGTTGATAGATTGAATGGTTTCAGTGAGCCTTGTCCTTGTCAGGACGGTGGCAGCGCCTTCATTTATTAAGTCTTTCGCTGCAGTTTTCTGTAAATCACATCATTAGCATTTTGGGGGCATTACACAATATGTCTTTAATTTTTCATTAAATGTTTTTACAAAGTCTTTCTTCTTTAAAATGGTTTCAAAATCCTTTTTTGTGGGTCTCTTGGAAACAACCTCTGTACGGGTAGAAATACTGGTAGGAGTAAGGTTGCCTACAACTAGATCTCCCCAGACCCTGCAAAAGCGGGACTCACACTGAGAGGTAGTGTTGTTATTGTTATAAGATGAGCTAAATCAATTCGAAAGAAACCAAGTATGGACACTTATAACTCGACTAAGTGATCACCCAGTTATGAGAACAAAATGCGTATTTAGAAATAAATTGGACGAAACCGGCAATGTTGCAAGAAATAAAGCAAGATTAGTGGCTAAAGCGTATAATCAAGAAGAAGGTATCGGTTATGATGAAACCTTTGCCTCGGTTGAACGACTAGAAGCAATAAGAATACTATTGGCGTTTGCATCATATATGAACATAAAACTTTATCAAATGGTTGTGAAATGTGCATTCTTTAATGGATACCAACAAGAAGAAGTCTATTTCAAACAATCCCTCGGCTTTGAAAATCCAGATTTTTCTAATCATGTTTATAAACTTCAAGAGGCTCTTTATAGTCTAAAACAAGCCCCTGGGGCTTGGTATTAGCAATTGAGTAAGTTTCTTTTAGAACATGATTTTAAATGGGGCCTTATTGATAAAACCTTATTCACTAAAAATAAAGGTCATGACTTGATACTTATACAAATTTATATCGATGATATACTCTTTGGAGCTACTGACAACTCACTTTGTGAAGAACTTTCCCAGCTTATGAGAAACGAATTTGAAATGAGTATGATGGGCGAATTAAATTTCTTCTTAGGAATTCAAATTAAGCAATGCAAAGAAGGCATTTTCATTGGCCAAAGCAAATACATAAGAGAACTACTCAAAAAGTACAAATTGGATCAAGCCAAACATGCTAAGACACCTATAGCTACAACTGAAAAATTAGATCTTGATAACGAAGGAAAACCGATTAGTGAGAAGATCTATTGAGGAATGATCGGTTCACTAGTTTATCAGACCGCTAGTCAACCTGACATTATATTCAGTGTATGTCTATGTGCTAGATTTCAGGCATCTCCTAAAGAACCTCATCTAACATGTGTAAAATGGATATTTAGATACCTAGCTGGAACTAAAAATCTAGGGCTATGGTACCCATGACGGGGAGATTTTTCTCTTGTTAGATATACTGATGCAGATCATGCAGGTTATAAAGTTGATAGAAAAAGTACTTCAGATACTTATCAATTTCTTAGGCCCAAGTTTAGTATCTTGGCACTCCAAGAAGCAGAACTCCGTTGCCCTCTCAACAGCAGAAACAGAATACATCACTGCTTGGGCCTGCTGTGCCCAACTCCTATGGATCAAGCAGCAATTACGGGACTTAGGTATTGATCTCAAAGGAGCTCCTATTAAATGCGATAATACAAGTGCCATCAACATTAATAAAAATCTCGTGCAACACTCACGCACTAAACACATTGAGGTAAGACACCACTTTATTCGTGATCATGTTGAAAAAGGTGATGTCATTTTGGAATTTGTGCCCACGGAATCTCAACTGGCTGATATTTTCACCAAACCTTTAAATGAAGAAATATTTAATTTTATCCGTCAAGAACTTGGAATGATAAACACAAATGCATAAATTGAGGGGGAGCCCTCTCTCGTGACTAACTTAATTTGTCAAGTACAATACAGGCATGATTAATTCTCCAAAATAGAAAAGAAGCTTACTACAGCCGCCAGTCGCTACAAATCAGGTACGCCCCTGTGCAGACTCCAATATTCAGGCTTGAAAATTAGTTTCAATGCCATTAGATGAGTCTAGCATAAAATAATTTGAGCAAATTCGACTAGAGCAAAATTAATCAATAATTTTTCTCTTTTCGGCACCAACAGGAATTGAATAGTTTCAAAATTAAACTCTCAATGCCCCTCTCACCTCATCACGCCACAGGGTCTTGGGTATCCATGCCTCGAAAATTGTCCGCAATTCTGCCCCAAATAAATAAGGCAAGCAAATCAAACTTTTGTCCACAAATAATTAAAACCAAAATACTAAAATCAATATAGCCTTATTTGACCAGTATTGACTCACCAAAAACAAAACAAAGGGTCTAGACACTCTCTCTGTTACTTTCCTCTTTTTCTCCCTCTCTCGCTCTCCTCCACTCGGCTAGCCTACCCGAAACACCCCCCTCTAAGTCTCCTCCTTCCTCCTCAAAAGATTCCAGGCACATTACTTTCCAAATTCACCATCTCCATGCCT
Source organism: Carnegiea gigantea (assembly GCA_029747015.1). Lineage (NCBI taxonomy): Eukaryota > Viridiplantae > Streptophyta > Magnoliopsida > Caryophyllales > Cactaceae > Carnegiea > Carnegiea gigantea. The sequence continues at coordinate 46,819 of JAKOGI010001313.1, forward strand.
CAATTCCTCCCAATTTCGACCCCCAGCTTGATTTCCAAAATCAAGGCCACTCTTTCACTATAAAGTTACCCCCCTCCACCCATCTCTCTTCTCATCCTCCATTGCTTACCACCTCTACCCACAACAATGGCACCCATGAGTAAGTCCCCAAAAGCTAGCTCCCTCACCTCCAAAGCTCGAAAAACTATCACCAAAACCGGGCCTGTTCGCCGGAGTGCACGGATCTTCGTTCGACCGCGACCCGCTCCCCTGCTCACCGGCGGTCACCACCTAACCATCTCCGATGCCAGCTCCGACACCGTTTGGCTCCCACCATCACCACCGGCGTCTCCCCTCACCTCAAGCATTCGCAGGGCAATTGACAGTTTCACCACCGCCTCCACTCTGTCGTCCGTTGCCTGTCGCTCTCCCACAATCATGCCCCCCAGTTGTCCTCCTCAGTCCCCTCCTCCCGCTACTACGGTTATCCCTTTATCTTGGTTCCACTCTACTCTTGCTAAGGATAAATTTCTTTCTCGTTTTGTCAATCGTTCGGTTCATGCTTGTGAAAGGGTCGATGTTGAATCCTTCAAAATTGCAAACTTGGGATTTATTGACTATCTGTTGAGGAGCTCTTGTGGACAGTTGCTCACTTTAGGTGATGGATACTACCCCGAGTATGCATGTTTTATGCCAATCTTAGAGTTGTCAAAGTTGGGCCAGTTATCACTCTTGAATGCCAAGTGAAATTTACCCACTTTACCTTAACTGAGTCTGACCTCAACCAAATTCTTGGCTTACCCACTGTCACACAACCCAACCTTTCCACCACCGACCTTAGACGTCGCTGTCGAGCAGAATTTGCCACTCTTCCACCTTCCTCACAAGGCTCTAACCTATCATACTTGATCCTTCATCATAACCCGCACCGCCTCTACTATGTTTTGGTTCGCACCATTTTGCCCAAACCTAACTCCACCGACAGTTTAAATAACAAGACCCCGTAACTCCTTTATCTTCTAATGACTGGCAAACCCGTCAATTATGCTTGGTACATCCTCAGTCATATGGTCAAAATCGGGTCCATCATGCGCCCTGCCCCTCTGCCCTACTCCAACCTCCTGACCTTGGTCTTTAATCACTTTGGTGTTCCCCTCGAGAACGAAATCTGTGGGTCCAGGCCCCTTCCTGTCATCACTCCATCCTCCCTGAAAAATATTCAGTTCTTTCAGACAGCTCCCGGAGTTTGGAAATTCATCGAAGATATGACTCCCCAAGAAAAAAAGCTTGTCTCCCTTCGATTTACCAAGCATGTTAAGCCTCGCCAAATCTCTCCCTCCACCACTCTTCCACCCTCCCTCCTCGATCATATCTTGTCTCTCGACGAGCAAGTCTATGAGCTGTAAGACTCTATAGAATGACTTGATTACATCCTCGTCCAACACACTGATAGTCTGGATGGCCTTGCCCACAATTAGGCAATTCTGAGTAATACTCTTACTACCGTCCAGGCATCCCTCATTGCTCTCCATCACAAGGTGGATGATCTTCTACGGCTAAGCAGTGTCACTCACCATTGCGCACTCAAGGACGTTCCATTATCTGCCGTCGAGCAAATCAAATGCTCCAACTCTGCCACTCATCTCATCAACGTTACCAGCAAGTTGTCCTCGACCCAGCACTGATTTTCTTTCCTTTCTTTGCCCTTGTTTTTTGTCCTATTGGTATACTCGGACATACAATTTTTGGTCTCATGCTTTTTGATGAAAGAGGGGGAGAAATAGATGCTATCTTGTGTTCTACAAAACTATGATATCCTATGTTATCCTATGTTACTAAGTAGTTTTATGTACTAGCTTAATTTCCCTTTGGGATGAATAATATATGATGCTCAAGCTCGATCATGTTATTAGGGAAATTATAGCACAAGCTTCTTGCTACAATTTTATGTTATATCCTTGCTTAAAGTACTCTGACATATCGAATTAACATCTGAAACTTACATAAGATAATTTTTGGCTTTCATCAACAAGGGGGAGATTGTTATACTTATTGGTGGCTAGAAACGTTTTGATGAAACACCAAAATTAACTAAAAGGTTTAAAAGAAAAATTGGTGGAGCAAGAAAGCAAGATGGCACAAAGTCTAAGAACACTATGAAGAAAAACGTGTAGAAAATGATATGCATAATCTTGATAATCAATCACTCAGAAATTATTATTCAAAATTCAAATTATGAGCTCTCAAATAAAGAAAACAACCATGATTCTCTCTTCACATGTGATACTTGCCTTAATGAAATTATATGATATTATATGAGCTAAACAAGGCAATATTTTCTCATGAATCTGGAGCTTCTTCTATCATATTTTCCAAAGATATTATGCAGTATCAAATCAGCCCAAATCGTGACAAGAAAGAGAAGAATATCAATACAGCAACAACTGGATGAAAATAAGGGCCTAGAATGTCATTTCGGGTCATCCTGAGACTTACCTTATTTGGAGAAAGTAAGCTTACAAATAGCAACCAAGCACATGCAGATGATACACTGAGCCAGTGAACAAGAAAAAGGAGAGCATTGAACTTTTACTGCTGTACTGAATATTTTTAGTGACTAAAGTGTTGTGATTATTTTTGAGGATATTATTAAGGAGTGAACTTGTGAGTTGGTGAGAGGTCACAACACCTCCCTTACTTAAGTCAGTGGTTGATTTAAGCATTTGGGATCTCTAGAGTGAGGTAGCTCTGAGAGATTGCGAAGTGTTCATTTTAATAAAAAAGTAGAGAGTTGAATCTTAGAGTTGTATAACTCTAAGTGGGGACTTAAGCCTGATTGAGGCCCAACCTCATTAAAATATCGTTGCGTTCAGTCTTTATTTAATTTCTGCATCTATTATTACTTCGCCAAATTGAATTTTTAATTTACTGCAATCACCCTATTCACCCCCCTAGGGCGATCTGAGTCCTCAGGTTGTACTCCTTTCTTTAATTTCTTAAAGATAGGCTCAAATATGATGGTTACCTTTGATATGAAGTGAGTGATGCACTATAAGCATCCTATGAATCCTCATATTTCCTTCTTATTCTTAAGTGAAAGCATTTCTTTTATAACATTGATTTTTGAAGGATCAACCTCGATTCCCCTCAAGCTGACTATGTATCCTAACAACTTCTCAAAGGTGACCCCAAATGCATACTTTTGTAAGTTCAAGTGTATGTTGTACTTTCTAAGTATAGCAAAGAACTTCTAGTGGTAGGAACATGTCTATCCCTTTCTTTGGACTTTATAATCATACCATCTACATATACCGCTATTTCCTTATGTATCAAGTCATGCAATAGGGTAGTAGTCATCCTTTAGTAAGTAGCTCAGTGTTTTTTAATCCAAATGGCATCACAGTGTAGCAATAGGTTCCTCAAGGGCTAATAATGATAGTCTTTTCCATGTCCTCGTCTACCATGTTTACTTGGTTATAGCTGACATACCTATCCATAAAAAAGAGGAGAGCATGTCCAATAATATTATTAACTAAAATATCTATATGTGGTAGTGAAAAATCATTTGTTGGACTTACCTTATTAAGATCCTTTAAATCTACACGCTTTATCACATTCCATCTTCTTTAGAACTACGACAATGTTTGCTACCCACTAGGGTCTTGTGCAGCCCTAATGAAACCTTATCCAACTATTTTTGGACTTCTTCCTTTATCTTTAAGGCCCATTTAAGTTTCATCCATGGAGTTTTTGCTTTATTGGTTTGGCATCCAGATAATGAGGAATCTTATGCTCATGTATACCTTGATCTATGCCTGGCATGTCTTTGTAGGACCATGCAAAGGCATCAATGAATTCCCCAGGAGTGAAGTAAATGTCTTCTGCCCCTCCAAAGTTAGTCACTTCCCTGGTTTAAGCTATCAGGGCTTTCAGAGAGTCCCTAAGTTAACTAATATTATATCTTCAGTTATGAAAGTTTGATTTTGATGATCCTCCACTGCTTTGATTAGATCTTTTGGGGTTGTACCTTTATTTTCATTATAAGACACAAACCATTCAAAGGAACAAGAATGAGATCACTCGTAAGCGAAAGAGTTCATTTTATTGAAATTAGAAATGGGTATATCTAATGTAAAATTTGGTGAAACAAAAACTGAAGACTAGCTTTTAAACTCTATCCTAAACTTTACTATACTACCCTATATGGCTATAGTGAACACCTTTCCTTCTTCTTCAACTGTCCAAGTCACTTGCTTGGAGTCTTTTACGTCGCCTTTAGTGATCAAATTTGCTAGGTCGAAACCATGGTTGGTCATGGCAAGGGACAGAATGGTAGTGAAGTCTTCCTATTTCCTATAATCTTGCCCTAATATGATCCCAAAGATATTGCTTTCAGCTAGGTGGGTCCAATCTCAATTAGATTGGTCCTTTCCAACTTGAGTAAATGCTTCCTTTTCTAGTAGGTGATAATCACTGAATATCTCCAATCCAGGTACCCAGATTCCTTTCTCTTTTATATAGTAGGGTCTAATGAAGCTGTAAAAAGGAAAATTATCTCCTTTGCGAAGAATTGTCCATTGAGAGTAAATGGGTAAGGCCTTGTGGTGTAGTATTTCTAGTATCCCTTTCTAACAACGGCTTTTCGAGCTTTTGCTCCTTACCTAGGTGTAGCCACTTCATAAGGAGTGGGCTAATACCCTAATCTAAACCTATAATCCTCCTTTTGGATTAAGGGAAAGGTAGTTTAGCCTTGTACTTTTTAGCCTACAGCTATCCTAGAAAGTGTCATCATTTTTTAAGAATTCTGCTCACATTTAAGTTTGAATAAGGATCAAAGTCAAAAGGAGCTTGGTCCCTCTCTAAAACTACTACTACTTCAAAGCTAAAGAGTTCTACCTCATCACAATCTTGCTCTATTTCTAACGCTGGTCTCTTGTTGCTGATGGTAGTACACAAATTATCCCCGTCAATAGTGACCACCTATCCCATTATCAATGTTTTTACTTTCTGGTGTATTGTAGATAGAACTATTTGATGTTCATGAACTCATGGTCTACCCAAGAGCAATTTAAAGGTAGTTGGAAAGTCCAGAACTTAGAATTCCACATCACTTTCAATAAGGTCTACATTTTGAGTTATCATATGCTCTTAGATGAATTGAAAGCATTGATAGTTGTCTTTCCTTAATTTTCTAACTGTTAGTAGTTTTCCAAGGGCAAACATTCACATCTGACTTGCTGCCGACTTGGTTAAGTAATGTGTACTTTAGAAGGCATATCAAAGTAAGGTATAAGGTATTGTTTGCGTTAGACTACCTGGTGGAAGATCCTTAGTGCTAAAGGTTATGATGTCTTTACTTGTGGTGATTGAAGCTATCATTTCCTCAGGCGTGGCTTCAGGAGACAAGCCAATCTTGCTCAGTTCATCAACTAGGAGTTGTTTGTGCTTTAAACAAGCCACTATAAATTGCTAAATAGTTACTTTTGCTTTAAGTTTCTTTAATTGTTTCAGCACATGTAATAACCCAACTCTAACCCATATTTATTTATTTAAATCATATTTATTTATTTAATTAATCATGTTTATTCATTTAATTTATTATGTTTATGAATTTAATCACTCACGGTTATTTGTTTAACTAAATCATATTTATTAATTCAATTACACTCAATTTATATATTTACTGAACTACCTTATATCATTTAAATTTTCTGCTTTCATTTATCGTATTTAATCATCCCAATTGGGGGATATTTTATTTGGATCCCATTTTGCAATTCAAGTTTCATTAATTATTAATTCAAGTTTCGTTGATTGACTAAATTTCAGGTGAATCGATAGGAGGCTTCGATAATTATAATTATTTGTAATGTCACAAAATTTTAAATTTTAGCTACGCAAAAACTTGGGCTCGAATTTATTCATTTTGGCTCAATTCATTGGGCCAAAATTTAGGGCCAATTCCAAAATTATGTTTATTTATTTAATTACCTCATGTTAAAGATTTTCTCAAATATATTAATTGCATTTAATCATCCCGGTGGAAAAAAACATTATTTGAAAAAATTAATAGTAGGCCTAAAAAGTTTAATCCAGGTAATTTATTTTGTTTTCCTTAACATTACGGAAATTTTAACTTGAGTACGCAAAAACGTTATCGTTACGAAGGGTTTTATTCCCGAACCCAAATTATTTCGACCCAACTTGAAGCCCAACAAGTTTGCATTCTCTAACCTAACTAATTACCGTGATTAAGCTTAACCATAGTTAGCTAAATAGTCACTTTTCTAGATAAAATTTCAGCCAAGTGTTTGATAAGTCAAAAATTCACAACCAAAACTCAACCCACATCTCTCTCTCCTCTCTCACCCTACACAGCCAGCCCCCTTACCTCAAGTTGCTGCTGCTGTTGGTGTTTTTCAGCCAGCCCTGGTTGCCTCTGATCCCACCCCGACATCCTAGTACCACTAGCCACCATCCCCACTCCTCAAAACAACCAAGCATCACCACCATCTCTTCTTTTTCTAAGCTCAAAGTGAGTAATCTTGAACTTGATCTTGTTGGTTTTGATTTTTATTTTAGTTTTGATTCTTGTTTTGATGCTTGTGATCATTGATCATGATGTTTTGATAAGAAATAAGGGTTATTTTGGTGTTAATCATGGTGGAGTTGAGCTTGAATCATGCTAGGGTTTAGGGATGATCATGTTCATGCAAGCTTAAGTTAAAACCATGTTTATGGATTGATTTGTATTTTATTTTGCAATCTTTAGTTTTATTGATGATTATGATGATGTTTTGGGGGATTTGGAATGATTTCAAGTGAGGATTTATGTGGAAAGAGAGGGAAAAGCTAAAACAGTGGGGGCTGGAAATTTGAGGAAAACAGGGCAGACTTCGGGATTAAAATGGTAATGATCGGCCCATAGGAAAATTATGATTTTTGGTGGGTAGATAGTTCAGTGTGTTAGATTTCAAATGGCTTCTGAATCGCCTTAATCTGAGGTTTGTGGAAAAAGTAATGATTGTTTTACCAAAACTGTACAGAATGGATAAAAAAACTGGCACACTTGTGTTTTAGCCCCATTTTGGGAACCCTATTGTGGGAATCATGTTTTGTATTGTAAATAAAAGTTTTTCGGGACTTCTAATTCTTTCATATTGGGGTTTTAGGTTATTTGACGTCTAGGGTAAAAGTTATAAATTTTTGAAGAGAACTAACCTGTTTTGGTGCAAATTGGGCTGTTATTGTCATTTCTATGTACCGTATACTTGGAGGAAAATTTTGAAAATTTTACTGTAGATTGTCCATATTATTTTTGAATTTCTTATAAGATTTCGTAAATTGTGGTTGAGTATTTTGAGTTTGGTGATTTTTGAAAGCATTTTGAGTAATTGTGTAAAGAGCGATAATAAAGATTGAGTGAGATTAATTGTGCATGCATTTTGTGTATTTTGGGCTAAGTGAGGTCATTTAGGGGGGAAATGGATATTCATAGACTTTCATGGAGCTTGTAGCTTGATTAATGAGAAAGAAGAAGATAAGCATGTTGGGAGCTTGTTTGTGAGCTTTGAATCATTTATGGATTCTACAAAGAAAATACCAAGTTTAGTGAGCTTAATAGCTTCTATTGAGTTCAGTGATTCATTTAGGGTGGAATTCTATATCTAATGGATTTATAAATGAAATATGAGAAGTAGGAAGAGTTGTGACTCAGAAACCATATTTATCAGACTAAGTTATTGCAGTTTATGCTATTTTGAACCAAGATATGTCACTCTTGGTCTCAAACCTCTATTGCTTACTCAATTCAGAATGTATCAAATGTATTTATCAAGCCAATCTAGTATACTCATTTTTATCTTGAATCAAGCTATAAATCAGCGAGCCTTAAACTCGCATCAGTAATCCATTTTAGAAAGGGTCACAACCATTCTCTTAATTGTCACCATCAAGGCATTTTCCTTTATAATCTCATTCATCTCATTGTGGACTATTTTACTTTCATTTACTTTATATCAAATTTAACTACTTTCATCAATTTAGTTTTGAATTTATATTGAAATACCCAAGTTATGTCTATTTAATTACTCAATTTCTATTACATATACTTTTACTTACTCAATTATGTGAGTAAAGATCATTCACTGACTACACATACTTACAATGACATTTATGAAACAGAGTCGAGGCCTAGTTATCATTCCTCGTTATGCATAAGTGTTATCAAGTGAGAACATATTTATCAACTCCGATAACATTTATGAAACAGCTAAGTTTTACCAAGTCAGATGACATTTTTAAATACTCAAGGTACGTCCATTGTCTGTATCTTTAGAAAGCAGAACATGTTTATCAAGTTACAACTCATAATGAATTTATTAATGAATCATTGTATATAGTGACTTGCCATTTAACTTGTGACCCTATCAGTTATCATCTATAAGGCATCAGCCCATCATTTACCCGCACGACTTCAGGCCAACTCTTGATCGGATTGGCAGGTGTACACCTATGTATAGATCATATCATTGCAAGGGGTTTATATCCAGATAATAATGACCAATTCAGTTTCATATTACTTTCATTTTCATTGTTATTGCAAATTAAATGAATTATAAAGGCGGATACTCATCAACAATGTTTCTACACTCATTTTACAATACAGGAATGTATGTACTGAGTTTTTGCTCATATTTTCGAATTATTTTCATGTTTTCCATTTTAGGTGATGAAGTACAACATGTTTCTGTATTTAGCAAGCCCTTTTTGAAAGTCATCAGATGCTCACAGTGGATTCAGCATAGCATGAATGTTAGGATCGACCTCAAGGTCAACTTGGGTCTATGCTCAATATACTTGTGTAGTGTGAGTGGAGTTAGCAAATGGTATGATGAAGTCGATTGAATTGAAGTTAAACTATTATGGACTTTCGTCATGGAGTGTTTCAGTCTGATAGATATTGTGATTTGAACAGGAGTTGCAAGATCAAATGGTCTCAGTGAGCCTTGTCTTTATCAGGACGGTGGTAGCGCCTTCTATTATTATGTCTTCCGCTGCAGTTTTTCCATAAATTATATCATTAGCATTTTGGGGGCATTTTAGATTTGGTATCAGAGCTAAGGTTTTAGGGGCCACTGTTTGCTATCAAGGTCTGTATGAGTTATGTTGGACCAGTTAAATGAGCTACTAACTATAAGTTCATATGTATAGGCATATATGGAGGAACCATTCCCATTTGGGTGACTCAATCATTTGGTAATATTCTAAGATTCAAGCATTAGCAAACTGGAGTGTGGAACCATTTGGATCACCTGCTAGTGAAGCATGCTCTCATTTATCTGGGAGTTGTACTGTATGTTTCATTTCTCTTATTTGTTTACATTTTTACAATCATGCACTCTGGGTATGTAACCCATTGAGTTATGAAATCCAGCGTGTGGTCGTTGAGCTAGTGAAGTGTTTCTCTCCATTTCAGGTATCTATTATAAGGCTTTAAGCCTGGGTTTTAGTCAGTTTCTAGACGGAACTCTGTCTGTTTTGCCCCATGATTTGAGAGTTTTATTGAGGTATGTTAATATATGGTTGAAACCTGATGTGGGAATGCCATTTATAACTTCTGAAGGGATTAGTACAATGCCAAGTTAGATGTAAACCTCTAGATGAGGAAATGCCTTGTGGAACAATATCTTTGAGGTGAACCAGTATGAGATGAATACTACAATGAGCGCTTCTATATGGTGATAACAATTAGTAGCTTAAGGTGTGCCACTTGGCATTATATGTGTGGTACAAGTAAGATCAAGCTACCATGTATAGGAATTATCTGTCTTGATGCTAAGACCTTACCTCATCAATGCTCCCATTACTTCCTGTCATTGGCTCGTTTCTGCCCTAGCTACCTTGAATTGTTCAGAGACATCATTTCTTTGTCACTAACACTCTCTTGATTTGTAATGGAGTGTTTATGAAAAAAATCTCGTATGTGGTCTATGGGGAGTCCTTTAAACACATCTGAGCAACCTTTCTTGTAGACGATTCAAACCCTGACAATCATAATCGTTTAATTCTCTGTTTCCATAATGGAGCCTATAATGACCCCCGATATGCGTTACTGTGTGATTTGCAGTTCTTCCTAAGTATATTTGGCCCATTCTACTTGCAGTTCAGCCATCATGTTTATATTTTTACTGTCATCCACTTTAACTCCTTGTTTTTATTTGGGCACTATTCATTTATTGCTTACAAAGCCTTTGGTTGCTTCAGACCCAGTCATTGAACTCCTTTTCAATAATTAAATGTATCCATATTGTTCGTGTTTCTATAGCACCGTAACGTGATGTTGGCATAGTAGTCTATGGCCCTGACTGCATGTCGTTATTCAAGTTATTTTGATAATCCTTTCTTTACTGGTACAGCTTAAGTTATTAATGATAAACAATAATTTGTACTATTTCCATCTGCCGGTAGTTTTGAAGTTCATATACCTACCCAAGACTTCTATTAACTGCAAAATGTGTTATTGATGGATGTTATCATGTTCAGTCATAAGACTGACTCCTTCATCTTGACGTATTGTCTTTTCAAACACCAGATGAATAAAACTTCCCTTTTGGTAGTGTTGACCCTTATCTTCATCATTTTACTCACATACGGATACCGTATAACTTTTCAAAAGCCACTTTGGTAATCTGTTACATTTCTTCACCTTCATTACTTAATACTCCCTCTCAACTTCATAACATCGTTCATTTATTGTACTATCATGACCGTCATGAATAAACTGCATGTCTTGTACATGCAGATTACTTATATGCCTTACCTCTTTCATTACGAATCTTCATCATTTCATTCATTCAGCTTACATGTCTGTCCTTTATAACTAATAAAGAAATATCTTTGCAAGAGTTCATGGTGTTGTTATATCTCTTTACACTTTAAATTGTCCCCCTGTCTTTTAAATTTGCTAAGACCATAAGCAGTTGAATGTGTTCTCTTTTATAAATATGCCTCTAATAGTGTTGCTAGAAACATATTCATTGGGCATTCAATCTAGTTTGATTGGCAGACCTTGTTGTCATTATAGGGATGAACTGATTGTGTCCTTATAGAAGATGACTTGTAAAGATCTTAAGGCTAGTTTGAGAAATGTGGAAAGACTAGACGTGTGTTTCTATAGACTGAGACAAGAAAAATCCTATTTCCCGCCCTAATTAGACTATGCAAACAAGTGAGTTATTGTGTCATTAATGCATTGAATATCAGTGTTATGCCAACCACACTCAGTATATACATATCCATAATTACAGCTTGTGAATTTAGAGATGTTTCATCTGAGGACTTTCAAGACTATTTTCCCCTACGAAATATTGATTTTCATATCAACCCAGTTCTAGGTGCTCAATCCATTTTCAGAGCCCCTATCATATGACCCCCAACAAAGTTCAAAGAGCTAAAGATTTAGTAAGATGAGTTGTTATAGAATGGAGTTATTTGATCAAGTGTGTCACCGTGGAAAACCCTAGTTTTATATGTGTGAAGAAGGAAGGCAGAACCTTATGGTTATGTACTGACACAGAGTTGAACAAGATCACTATCAAAAACAAGTGCCCTATACCTTCAGTAAATGATTTATGGGATTGACTTCCAACAATAGAAGTCTTTTGCAGGAATGATTTGAGGTCCAGATATCACGCCTAAACCATGCAACCGCAGTTTATCTTTTACAAGAATGCCCTTTTATAGTAATTCTTGAAATTGTTTGCTTGTCTCATCTTCAAAACTTGATACTATCCAATATTGTTTAATCTCCCTTGCATTTCAACCTGATATTTCCTCTTAGCGTGATTTTCCAAGTCTTTGCAAACCCATTATTAAATGCGCAATACATTTTTATTCGACCTTATATGGTTGTCAACATTCCAGTGCTCTCGACCTTCAATATCTTTATTTCTTGATCATGAGTTGTAGTCCATTCCATTGAGAGCCGATTCATACATCTACCTGACATCTCATTTATTCATAATGATAAGCTTATATCACTTGTTCTGAATTCATAATGTAATTCAACTTTCATTGGTGTGGGTAATTGCAATTGTCATAATCCCCTTGCTCTCTTTATTTTGAACTTCAACTCCCATGCATATATCTTACATTCCGATAAATAGACTTCTGCATTATCTATTTAATCTTATTGTTATACTCTAATCGACTTCATATGAGTAAAGGCATGTTCCTATTGTAGCTTGCTCAATCTATTCATCTATCCATCGGCACTTTGCTCGTCTAATCCATTTATCTATCCATTACACTTTGCTTGTCTAATCTATTTGTCTATCTATTGCACTTTGCTTATCCAATCTATCTATCTATTTATTGCACATTATTTGTCCCATCTATCTATTTCACTTGTCTTGTTGCTTGTGGCTATAAAGTCACCTAATTGAAGCCATCTTTCTCCTTGGTTGATTATTTATTGGACCCTATATGATCCATATTTATAGGCCATAATTCTCATGGCATCATATTTCAAAATTCATGATACACTTATGGTTATCTTTATTCTAACCATCCCGTGATAATCTCTCCTTTATTAGCCTTTTCTAGTCTCATTGTTCATTTCTTTTGTATGCAATGATTTGCTTGGCTAAGAATTTCATCACTCTCATCCCTAACCATGGTCATTTCATTGCCCATTATCAACTGGGAGCATATCCTTGAGTAGTCTGATGAGAGAAGATCATATGATGCATTAGGAATATCAAATGAGGACATTTTGATAAGGGCATAATTTCAAGCACTGTCTAATTATATTGGAGTCAGCCAGAAGAAACATTAAGTATAAGGTCAGAGCTAATCTAAGCAAGCATTAAGAGGGAAAATTCAAGTACATGTTGAGGTGATACAAGTGGACAAAAGAATTGTGCTGACAAAACAAAGAAATAACCAAAGTCTCAGATGGGTTATGAAGTTTTTCAAAAGGCTTTTCTAGTCAAGATAGCAAGAGACGGACTATCCAAGGACAATTGTGGACTAGTTACTTGGGACCTTATGATTCATTGAAAGGTTAAATCCTATAGTTTGTTGACTGTACCTACATGTTGAACCCGAACACATATATAACGTGTTTTATAGCTAGTAATAGTATCAGAATACTTATCAGGGTATATAACACTTTTCATTAGTGGACAAGGTGATGAACCAATAGTGAGCACCTTCTCACTAGTGACAAAGTTCTTTTCTTTCGAAGAGAATATCAATTTTGAATCAAAGTAATTGAGTTCATTAAGGCTATTGTGTGAGAAGTATCCGGATCTACTATTGAAATATAGGATTAAGTAGTTATACAATATGTAGACACCCTTAGTCGGAGTACATTGGCCAAATTATACCTCTTCAGAGGGAAGCAATGGGAACCCATGGCCCATGTGTTTTTAAAGCAGCATTGCATATATTTCGCAAGCGATATAAGTTTCGAGGATGAAACTCTTTAAGAGGGGAAGGCTGTAATAACCCGACCATAACCCATATTTATTTATTTAAATCATATTTATTTATTTAATTAATCATGTTTATTCATTTAATTTATCATATTTATGGATTTAATCACTCATGGTTATTTGTTTAACTAAATCATATTTATTAATTCAATTACACTCAATTTATATATTTACCGAATTATCTTATCATTTAAATTTTCCGCTTTCATTTATCGTATTTAATCATCTCGATTGGGGGATATTTTATTTGGATCCCATTTTAGAATTCAAGCTTCATTGATTGTTAATCCAAGTTTCGTTGATTGATTAAATTTCAGATGAATCGATAGTAGACCTCGATAAATATGATTATTTATAAAGTCACAAAATTTTAAGTTTTAGCTACGTAAAAACTTGGGCTCGAATTTGTTTATTTTGGCCCAATTCCTAAATTATGTTTATTTATTTAATTACCTTATGTTAAAGATTTTCTGAAATATATTTATTGCATTTAGTCATCCCGGTGGGGAAAAATTTATTTGAAAAAATTGATATTAGGCCCTAACAAGTTTATTCTAAGTAATTTATTTTGTTTTCCTTAACATTACGAAAATTTTAACTTGAGTACGCGAAAACGTTATCATTACGAAGCGTTTTATTCCCGAATACAACTTATTTCGACCCAACTTAAAGCCCAATGAGTTTGCATTCTTTGACCTAACTAATTACCATGATTAAGCTTAACCACGGTTAGCTAAATAGTCACTTTTCTAGATAAAATTTCCGTCAAGTACTTGATAAGTCAAAAATTCACAACCAAAACTCAACCCACATCTCTCTCTCCTCTCTCACCCTACATGGGCAGCCTCCCTCCCTCAAGTTGTTGGTGTTTTTTGGCCAGGCTCGGTTGCCTTCGATCCCACCTCGACATCCTAGTACCACTAGCCACCATCCCCACTTCTCAAAACAACCAAGCATCACCACCATCTCTACGTTTTCCAAGCTCAAAGTGAGTAATCTTGAACTTGATTTTGTTGGTTTTGAATTTTATTTTAGTTTTGATTCTTGTTTTGATGCTTGTGATCATTGATCATGATGTTTTGATAAGAAATAAGAGTTATTTTGGTGTTGATCATGGTGGAGTGGAGCTTGAATCATGCTAGGATTTAGGGATGATCATGTTCATGCAAGCTTACATTAAAAACATGTTTATAGACTGATTTGTATTTGATTTTGCAATTTTTAGTTTTATTGATGATTATGATGATGTTTTGGGTGATTTGGAATGATTTCAAGTGAGGATTTGTGCGAAAAGAGAGGGAAAAGCTAAAACAGTGAGGGTTAAAAATTTGAGGCAAACAGGGCAGAATTTGGACTTAAACTGGTAATGATCGGCCCATGGGAATATTACAATTTTCAGCGGGTAGATAGCTCAGTATGTTAGCTTTCAAATGGCTTTTGAATCGCATTAATCCGAGGTCTGTGGAAAACGTTATGGTCGTTTTATCAAACTGTGCAGAATGGACCAAAAACTAACACACTTGTTTTTTTACCCCATTTTGGGAACCCTATTGTGGGAATCATATTTTGTATTATATTGAAAGTTTTTCATGACTTCTTATTCTTTTCATATTAGGGTTTTAAATCTTCATTTGAGGTCTAGGGTGGAAGTTATAAATTTTTGAAGTGAACTGACCGGATTTGGGGCAAATTGGGTTGTTCTGCAATTTCTATGCAGTGTATACTTGGAGGAAAATTCTAAATGTTTTACTGTAGATTGTCCATATTATTTTTGAATTTCCTATAAGATTTCATGAATTTTGGTTAAGTATTTTGATTTTCGTAATTTTTGGAAGCATTTTGAGTAATTGTGTAAAGAGCAATAATAAAGATTGAGTGAGATTGATCGTGCACTTATTTTGTGCATTTTGGGCCAAGTAAGGACATTTAAGGAGGAAATGAATATTTATGGACTTTCATGGAGCTTTTAGCTTGATTAATGAGGAAGAATGAGACAAGTATACAATTTGGGAGCTTGTTTATGAGCTTTAAATCATTTATGAATTTTACAAAGAAAATACCAAGTTTCGTGAGCTTAATAGCTTCTATTGAGTTCAGTGGTTCATTTGGGGTGGAATTTTATATCTAATGGATTTATGAATGAAATATGAGAAGTAGGAAGAGTTGTGACTCAGAAACCATATTTATTAGACCAAGTTATTACAGTTTATGCTATTTTGAACCAAGATATATCTCTCTTGGTCTCAAACCTCTATTACTTACTCAATTCAGAATGTATCAAATGTATTTATCAAGCTAATCTAGTGTAATCATTTTTATCTTGAACTAAGTTATACATCAGCGAGCCTTAAACCCGTATCATGAACCTATTTCAGAAAAGGTCACGACCATTCTCTCAATTATCACCATTAAGGCCTTTTCCTTTGTAATCTCATTTATCTCATTGTGGACTATTTTACTTTCATTCATTTTATATCAAATTTAATTACTTTCATCAATTCAGTTTTGAAGTTATATTGACATACCCAAGTTATGTATACCATTTAATTACTCAATTTCTATTACACATACTTTTACTTACTCAATTATGTGAGTAAAGATCATTTACTGACTGCACATACTTACAATAACATTTATGAAACAGAGTCGAGGCCTAGTTATCGTTTCTCATTATGCATAAGTGTTATCAAGTCAGAACATATTTATTAAGTCAGATGACATTTATGAAATAGTTAAGTTTTATCAAGTCAGATGGCATATTCAAAGGCTCAAGGTACGTCCATTGCCTGTATCTTCAGAAGGCAGAACATGTTTATCAAGTTATAACTCTTAATGAGTTTATCAACGAATCAGTTTATATAGTGATTTGTAGTTTAACTTGTGACCCCGTCAGTTATTATCTATAGGGCATCAACCCATCATTTACCCGTGCGACTTCAGGCCAACTTTTGATCGGATTGGCAACTGTAATGCCATGTATAAATTATATCACTGCAAGGGGTTTATATCTAGATAATAATGAGCAATTCAGTGTCATATTACTTTCATTTTCATTGTTATTGCAAACTAAATAAATTACACAGGCAGGTACCCATAAACAGTGTTTCTATGCTCATTTTACAATACAGGAATGCATGTACTGCGTTTTTGCTCACATTTTCGAATTATTTTCATGTTTTGCATTTTAGGTGATGAAGTATAACATGTTTCTCCATTTAGCAAGCCCTTTTTCGAAGTCATCAGATGCTCACAGTGGATTAAGCGTAGTATGAATATTGGGATCGATCTTAGGGTCAACTTGGGTCTATGCTCAATATACTTGTGTAGTGTAAGTGAAGTTAGCAAATGGTATGAATAAGTCGATTGAATTGAAATTAAACTATTATGGACTTTGATCATGGAGTGCTTCAGTTTGATAGATATTGCGATTTGAACAGGAATTGCAAGATCAAGTGGTTTCAATGAGCCTTGTCCTTATCAGGATGGCGGTAGCGCCTTCTATTATTAAGTCTTCCGCTATAATTTTTTGGTAAATCATATCATTAGCATTTTTGGGGCGTTACAGCACAGGGTCGTCTTCTTGGATTGTCACCCCCTTTTGTCTTTCTAGGCCTTGTTGTAGGGCTTCTTTAACTTGGTGTCATCCAGCTTTTGTAAGGTGTTAGACCTTGACTTGGCCTCCTTCTGCCCAAAAGTCATCTTCTGCACTTTCTCCCCAAAGTCATCATCACTTGCTTCAACAAATTAGTAACCTCCCTGTGTTTCATATACACCTTCCTCATCACTTTCCTATATGCCATGAACCCTCTAAATACTGTGTGGGCATACAAACCTTCGTCTTCGACCCATGAATGCTCTATATGTATATGGATGGGTACCATTCCTTTTCTTGATCATCCCTGATAGTGAAGAAGCTTTCATGGTCTCCGAGTAGGTTTTTATGATTGTTGGGCTTGAACTGTGCAAAGGGAGTTTCCTTGACCTAAACGTCCTTTCTAGGCTGTTCTTGAAAGTTCAACAGTTCTAGGTATGTTGCACCTGAGCCCAGTGATATTTGTGGTATTTAGTTGGATCAAAAGATTTGGATTTCCTAATTGTTTAAGCTTCTAGCTTGACCTCATGAAGATCGATCTCTCCTTTGGCTAGTAATTATTCCAGAGCCTAAGTATAGGCAGTCCCTATGGGGGTATACTCAGTGTAGTGATTTATTGTATGCACTTCTTTAGAGTTATCAGCCTTCTCATCCTTGTTATGGTAGTTGCCTTTTCAATAGCTACCAATCTTTGTATGCACTTCTGCTATGAATTCCTCTTCTACAATCATACCTATATCCCTCAGTGTACTGAAATTCTTAAATGATGCAAACTACAAGTGCTGCCTATATGCAAGTTGGAGATTCTTAATGAACAATCCCACTTGATAAGCTTTCGAAGGTCAATCCACGATGTGAACGACCTTCTCCCTAAATCTAGCAAAGTATCCATAAATCCTTTTCGTCTTGTGTAATCAGTTCTGAGTCCTTGAGTGTGATTCGAACATTAGCATTGTATGGATGCTAACATAACAACTCTCTGTAAAGATCATCCTAGTTCATGATCTTTTTCAGGTCCACGATATTATACCACTTCATCATATCCTTGTCAAAGGTACAAGGAAATATGATATAGAAGATGTCCTTGCCCATCCCATTTAGAGTCATTGCACTAACAAAGTTCCTCACATGATGGTCAGGATTTTGAGTTGCATGGAATTTGATATCTAGCATGTGAGCTTTTGAGGTAATTTCTCTTTTACGATTGAAGTGAACTCTACATAGTCATTAAAGTAATTGTTAAACTTCGAGGACCCTTTAAGCAGTCGTTCTATACAATCTACCCATAGATCAATTTAAGGAGTGTTCTTTGGCACTTCTTCTTCTTTCTTATTACGTAGTTCTCCCTTCCCATCATCTTCCCCCTTCTCATCGTGAGCTATTTGCACCAAAATTATGATAATTTTTTTTATATTTTCGCACTTAATTTAGCTCATAATAATTGTGATTTTGAGATTTTTATTTCATTTTTATAGGTGAAGAAATTTAGCGAAAAATGAAGAAATTGGGAAAAGAACCCAAAACATCCGTCAGCCTACTCTTCCTTATGGCCTAAAAAGAAGGAACTAAGAGCAAAAAAGGGAAAAAAATGAAAAATAAAATAGCCAGCTCTCCCTCGTGCTTCTCACCTGATAGCTCTACCAACCCCTTTCTTATTCTTCTTTCTTCCTCCTCTCCTCCTTAGTAAACCCAATCAAACCTCTCCCTCCCCATCTCAATTCTCCCTCCCTTTCTCTCTCTCTCTCTCTCTCTCTCTCTCTCTCCTCCCCCCCCAAACCAACAGCACCACACCGCCATCTCCATCCATCTCTACTACAATCCTTGCATCCACCATCTGCTTAAGTCAACGCCCCCATCAGTGCCAACACCACACCAGACTCCAGCACAGCACATCATCTCCACCATCCACATCGTGCTAGAATCAAGGGTCAAGATGAAGAGGGGAACCAATCTCGGGACCAATATATAATGAGTAGCTGCGATTTTAGAGTAAGCTAGGTTTAATTTTAGGGTTTTAGTTAGTTTCAATTCCAGTCTAGTAATTTAGGGTTTCAATTCATTTTCATCTGTTTTTACTCTCAAGTATTGGATCTGTTTTCTAGCCTGCAGTTCCGTAGATTTGAAGCTTAGTTTGTTGATTTAGAGCAGATAATCATAATCTTCAGCCTCTAATTGCAATGGTGTTGGCGTGTTCTTGATCTAGGTTGTTCCTTGCTAAGCACTGCTATTCTCCATTCGTAGAACTCTACTTCATCTTTACCTTCGTCAGATAACCTGGATGTGTTAGTTTGGTGACTTTGTTTTCTTGCTTAGGCCACAGTTCTATTCGGCCCTCCCTTATTGCTTAGTTTTTTGATTTAGGATGAGTAGATTTGGGTTTGGTCATTACTCTACTACTTCATCACTCTATTACTCTATTGCCCTGTTTTCAAATTTAGGAAGAAGAGTTTTGGAATGCCGATTGATATTGGATTGATTATGGAAGTTGGATTAATTGTTGAGTTGCTTTTACCGGGTTCCTCCTCCTTTCTTTCGTGCTTTACACCCCATGCTCTTTCCTGAATTCATCTCCTGGTAACTATACCTCTATTTCTGTTTATCGTGGGTTTGATATTATGATTTCATTTTGGGATTGGTTTTGGTGGCTTTAGTTATTTCTTTTGTTAGTTGTTTTATGAGTTGGGTTTAAGGTTAGTTTGGCAATGAAGCCCCTGTCCCAGTTTCTGTGGCCTGGCAAATCTAACTTCATGCACCCTTTTCTTTGTTTCATTAAGTGAGTATTTTGTTTACTCAACTTTGTTTTATGGGTAAACGAATGTTGAATAGGGTTTTTAGAAATTAAAAATCTGCTTTAGCTATTTGTTTAGTTTCATTTTCCTTATCTTTTATTCTTTTGTTTAGATAGTGTAATGAGTTATATTTGAGTTTGCTCTATTATCTTAAAGTCTGCCAAGCCCTATGAAATCATGTGAGTTGTTAGCGATTAATTAGATTAGCTTTTCTTGCAATCGATATGTTTAGTTGATTATTCTGTTAGTTAGTTTAAGAATGAATTGCATTAACAGTTTGTGACCCTGATCTCATCCTCGTCTCTGGGGAGACGATATTTAAGCACTATAGTGAAAGTTGTACACTTGCGGCTATAACTTTTACTTTGAAAATCTCGTACAAGTTTTCGGCATCGTCGCGGGGGACGGTGGCATAAGAATGGGTCACATTTTCTTTTTCCTTATTACTTTCTTATCAATTGCACATATTCTGCTTTGTTTATTTCGTTACGAGTATTAATGTAGTTCAGTTTATTTCTTTAAAAAAATCCCCAAAAAATTAGAAAAGTCAAAAATTGAAAAAAAAATTGGAAAACTTAAGAATCACTAAAAATTGAAAAACTTGAAAAAAAATTTTAAAAAACCAAATGGCAATTTTCTATGTCTCTCAATTTAAGTATGAGTATTTTGGCGATATCTGAGTAGATTGAACGAATGTCATCTTCAATGCGTCGATCAGTATTTTAAGAAATGGAAAATTTGCTGAGTGATTTTTAAGGGTTTTAATGATGAATATCGAGGTCATGTTAAGACTATATACCCCAGAGGTTTGGGATGTTTGTTAACTAGGACCCTAATGAAACTTGGGATTTCTTTAAATATTTGACTCATGAGACTTAGGAGTATGACAATGGTAAAGAGGCCTTTAGACACTCTATTCCCGACCCTTATGTAATGCACATTACACCTTTAGATGCGAGTTAGTTTAGGGGTTAAGCACACTCGTACTCCAAGTCTTCTTATTTTATGTGATTATTGTGATTCCTTTCATCATGATGTTGATACTTGTCCACTGCTTGGTAGACCACATAGATTAGAGGCATTGGTTACCTTAAATATAAGCTTTACTTGCATGGTTTACTCAAGGCTAACCTTAGTTTAGGCTCTCTTACACCTGAAGTTCGGTCTTGTAATGACTTTGATGTTAGGAGTAAGGCACCGATCCTTTAGGGCATGGTTTTTATAGTGATACACATTGTCATGATCTTGAGGAAGCGAGTGACCCCGCATCTCCTTTAGTAGTTGCACCCTCCCTAGAGTTTAACATAGTTAGTGACACCCCTTGGGATAATCTAACTATCCATGATTTGTCTCTTCCTTCGAATTCCTTAGGAGAGCTTGAGGAGGGAGATGGATTTGAGACTGATGCTAGTTCGGATGATCAGTGCGGCATATTTGTCGAATCAAGTGATACATTTCCGAGGAGCATTCATGTGATGAGCCTTTTGTTTTAGAGTTCAATGAGCTTACACCTCCTAAGGGGCTGATTGATCCTATTTCTATTGAGTGCTTTCTTATGTTGTTTTGATCGTATGTTGCTAAGTTATTGGGTTATTTATAGATAGAGTTTGCATGATGAGATGTCTAGTTGAGAAAGTACATTCAATTTTTCACAATAACCCCATCTCATATGTGTGATTTTGTGCCTACCTTGCCTACCTTTTCATCAATTCTTCGGATCTTGTTGTTAAGTTGGAATGTAAACTTTTCCTTTGTCAAAGTTCCCTTCTAAGCTCTTGAAAAATACAAAAAAAGTGAGAAAAAAATTTCAAAAAAGCCTAAAAATGTAAATAAAAATCGGAACACCAATGTTTAAAGCCACTAACTTCATTTTTGTATCTTTCATTGGCTTAAATATGTGTTATTTTAGTTGATTACTCATCTTTTTGGACAATAAATAAATGCTTTGCATAATCTAATAAAATCCCGTTCTAGGGATGATACGAATATTCGTAAGTCAAATGGGTTTTATTCTTGAAGGCAATTAGCCAAGGAAATGTAAATCATGTCAATGTTAACAACTTGATTCATAAGGATTGATATACATTTGCACATGCACCAAGGTGCACATATCATTGCATACTGTGTGTAGGGTGCAAAGTGAACGTTGAAATGCATTTGTTGACTAAGTTGTCTTTTGATTGTGCATTCTATTTATGTACAATTTGGTGATTTGGTTAGTGGGATGCTGTAATTGCCTAATTCATATACATAACTTCCCCAATTATTTGTATATATGTTTATGTTTTAAAAAACCAAACATACTTTACTTTGTTTTTGAAAAGACTTTTATGGGTATTTCACTTGAAAACTCTCATGAGGCCTAACTCGTCCACCTGGAAAATCGAAGGACTTTAAAAAGCTTGTTGCATACGTTAAATAGAATCATGATTCCTATGAAAGTGAGTTAGGATTTTCTTTTTCTTATTTTCCATTTCTTTTTAGGTAGTTTAGTTCATTTTATTTGAGGATGAGCAAAACCTTGGTGTGGGGGTATTTGTTTGCATCAAAATTATGATATTTTTTGTAATATTTTCACACCTAATTTAGCTCCTAATAATTATGATTTTTAGATTTTTATTTATTTTTGTAGGCGATGAAAAAATTACAAAAATGAAGAAATTTGGCAAAAAATGAAGAAATTGTGTCAAGAATCCCAACACATCCCTCAACCCACTCTTCCTCATGGACCAAAAAGGAGAACCAAGAGCCACAAAAAAAAGGAAAAATCAAAAATAAAACTTCTAGCTCTCCCTCG
The DNA here is from genome assembly GCA_029747015.1 of Carnegiea gigantea. Classification (NCBI taxonomy): domain Eukaryota; kingdom Viridiplantae; phylum Streptophyta; class Magnoliopsida; order Caryophyllales; family Cactaceae; genus Carnegiea; species Carnegiea gigantea. The sequence goes on from JAKOGI010001313.1 coordinate 69,475, forward strand.
TGCTTCTCACCTGATAGCTCTACCAGCCCCCCCTGTCTTCTACTTCTCTCTCTCCTCTCCTCCTCAGCAAACTCAATTGAATCTCTCCCTCCCCTCTTAGTTCTCCCTAAACCAACAGTACCACACCACTATCTCCATCTATCTCCACCACAATCCTTGCATCCACCATCTGCTTGAGTCAGCGCCACCATCAGTGCTATTGACCAATAACGGTCACAGGAATAAATGGTCATAATCGCCATTGATTTGGCGGTTACACTTGGGGATTAATTGTGTATTAATCAACCATGATTTTGCTGATTCTATTTAAGGCTTTGTCCAACTATATATATATGACAGATGGATTGCGAGGTTAATCATCAGAAAACCAGCAAGCTCCTCTGTTCTAAAACTCTCTGCTCCTTCCCTCACTCAAACCTAGCCATCATCAGTGGGTTCGTGTTTTGGGCGTGAAATCTTCGGTGACTCTAGTAGCACCTGTTCATGGGCAGACATCTAGCAGATATGAAGGTCCAGGTATTTCCGTATCCAGGTGATCCTAAACTGAGCTATAGTGGTATCAGAGCATGCCTGTTCAGATTCTAGCCTCAAACATATAATTAGAAATAAGAATATGAATCTGGACAATATGCTAATATGCAAAACATTGTGGTTGTGCTAAATTCATGCTCTTTGGTTAGTTTTTATATGCTTCAAAATTAGATTGGTAATCAGAATGTTATAACAACATGATTTTCATTTGCATTTTTTGCTAATCTACCAAAAGGATTGACAATCTGTGTGATTATTAGAATAATATAATGCATAAATCGAGCATGCTCGTTTGTTAAATTTCAAAAATCATGTTCTATGTGAAACTGAGTTGAATTTGAAATTATGATAATTCGTCTATTTTTTCATGATCCTCGGTTAGATCAACAAATTAGAGAAAACAGAGACCCAAGATCTGAAACTAAAACCTAACCCCGACCCTTCTCGGCCCCAACACCTCATCGTTCCAAACCCAAAAGAAAAAAAGGAAAGGAGGCAAGAACGGACTTACCTCGACCCATCTGAATCGCCAGGAGGGGTGGTGCGTGTGGGTCACGCGTTGCCGACGAAAACTTTTGTTGGTTTTCTTGCCCCCGTCGCCCCTAATCCCCAAAGATTTGCTCATCCCGGCTCAGAACCATGAGAAAAAACACCATAGAAGCTGCACGTGGGTGACACGCGCCGCCATAGGGGTAGCGCGTTGGGTGAGTGGGCGGCAAAAGTCGAATGTTCGGCGCCGGTCTACTCGCAGGCTTGCTCAGATTGGTGGATTTGGTCGATGGTTGGTGCTGAGATGCGTTTGGAAGCTCTGGAAAGGGGGCGGTTCCTCATCAGGGTTTTGGGTGGTGGTACCGGCGCATTAGGGTCTCAGCCAAGGTAACCGGTGTCAACACCGATATGGGGCTGAGATGGGCGACCATGGCTGCCTTCGAATCAGGACGCCGAGCTCTCGGCTGAGGACCAAGTTTTAACAGAGAGAGAGAGAGAGTTAGAGGCTTTTGGTTTTAGTGAGAGAGAGAAGTGACGAGAAGGGTTTGAAAATGGGGGAGCCGAAGTAGGGGTACCTGACAAAGCAGGGAGGTCTTGGCTTTTTTGAGGGTCTTGCCCCTACATATTTAATTTTTTTTTTTTTTTTGGCTGTCTTTGGGCTTGTTTATTTTGGTTGGACAAGTACCAAATCAAAAGGAAGCATGTTGTTAATTCTAAATTATATTTTTTGAATGCATGAATTTGTTAATATAACATTAATATGTTTAATGTTCAAATATTTATTATTGTATGCTAATTACATATAAATTCGTTTTATATGTTGAACAATTTATTATTATGTTAAATAAATATGTACAAGATGATGCATTCCTGAATTAAATTTTCAAATGAGTTTTGATTTTGAATGCATTAATATGTTTAATGCGTAGATGTTAGTAATAATGTGCTCAAAATATGTAAATTTGTTTTATATGTTATTATGTTAGATAATATGTTAAACAAATTACCATTAAGATTATATGAGTTAGTTTCATATATATAAATATGTGTCATAGAAATAATCGTAATATAAATTTTACATATATTGCAATAAAATCTCTGTGTGATATTTGTCTAAATGTTAATTTGTTTAACATATTGTGGTCCATATGAATTTTTTTTTTTAGAAATATTGTTGTAATTAAGTTATTTAAATTTTCTAGTTCATGATTATATGAGATGATTATGAGCTTGGCGAAATTTTCGATCATATGACATGAACGATGATACTTTGATAATTTAATTACTTAAGAAAACATGTGCCTTATGTCCATCTTTTAATATGAACTTGTAGATATGACAGCTAACAGTGCAATGATTACTGAGCTTTCCACTAGTCAGAAGTTAGATGGGTCTAACTATGACATGTGGAAATGGAATGTTCAGTATCTTCTAAATGAAAGGGACCTGCTGGAACATTTGACAGTAGCCAAGTTTCCGTCATCTGACACGGATAAAGATGGCAAGCCCATAGATACTTCTTCTGTGCAATATCAAGAAAGCTTACAGGCCTACCAAGACTGGCCCAATAAGGATCGAATGGCATGATTTACTATGTTATATTTCATGCACGATGACCTTATTGGAGAATTTGAGTTGTGTCCCACAGCTAAGGACATGTGGGACCAACTCAAAATCCATTTTGGTTAAACATCCGAGACAAGGCTTCATACCTCGCAGCTCAAATGGATACAGTACCAAATGGATTCCAGTCGTACCATAACTGAGCATTTACGAATTATGAGTAGCACAATTCGTGATCACAAGGCTACTGGTAAGGAAATTTCTAAGGGGGAGCAAGTCCTGAATATGATCCGGGCTCTCCCTGTGGAATCTCAGCATTGGAATCATGCCAAGACTGTCTTGACACATTCTGAACATATCAAGACCTTTGCTGAAGTCCAAAGCCACATTGAAATGGAAGAAGAATGCCTGAAAATGTTAGGCACTTCTCATGTGGCTTTTGTTGCCAAGGGTAATAGACCCAAAGGCAATAAGAATAACCGAGGCCCACTGGCCAATAAGGGTTATCGGCCCCCTCAAAATGATAAGCCGAAGGCTGGGATTGCTAAGAAACAGAAGGCCAAAGGTAATAGAAGGATCAATATAGCACGTGTGAAGTGCTATAATTGTTGAAAGAAAGGTCACTACGCTCAGGATTGTCCTGAGCCGAAGAACGTACTTTCTTCCACTTGTCCTCCTAAGTAATATGCATGCTCCCATGCATTAGTTGCTAATTCTCTTCCTAATTGGTTTGTAGATACGGGAGCAAGCAAGCGCATAGTTTGGGACAGAGCTGGATTTATGGATTTTCACCGGTACCCAATGGGTTCATAAACTATCGTGCTGGGTAATGGCAGTGAAGAAGACGTTCTAGGTGTTGGAATGTACCAGCTCATCTTGCAAGAAGGAAATAAGTTGCTCCTTTTTTATGCCCTCTATGCACCTAGGGTGCGAGTTTGTCTTTTGTCTTTAATTTCTTTAATGAAATCAGGTTTTGATTTTAGTTCTTGTCAAGATGGTTTGAGCATTATGTATGGTGGCAATGTGTTTGGCCACGCAACTTTAAAGAACGATTTCCTTGTATTAGATTTAGATAATTGTTATAATAATTCTCCTTCTGTTTTTATCTCTAGTTTTGATTCTGACTCTGAATCTATTAAATCGCATGCTAGGCTTGGTCATATTGGCCAAGATAGGATGAGTAGACTGGCTAAAGAAGGCCTTTTAGACCTACTCACTAAGGTTAAGTTACCTAGATGTGAGTCGTGTCTAGCTGGCAAGGCGACCGCGAAGCCTTTTGGTAAGGCTTCAAGGGTGTCAAGCCCTTTAGAGCTTATCCACTCTTATATTTGTGGACCCATGAATGTGAAAGCACATCATGGGGCTTTCTATTTCCTCACCTTCATAGATGATTATTCAAGATATGGGTATGTGTACCTATTATCACATCGCTATGAAGCACTTGATGTGCTCAAACATTTCGTAGCTGAGGTTGAGACCCAATTAGATCGTAGAGTTAAGACTCTTCGAATTGATCATGGTCGTGAATACCTATTACATGTATTCAAAGAATTTTGTAAGGAAAATGGTATACGAAGACAACTCACGATTCCCAGCACTCCACAACAAAACAGTATGGCAGAGCGTAGGAATCGCACGTTGCTTGACATGGCTAGGTCAATGATGGCACACGCTAACCTCCCAATTAGTTTTTGGGGGGATGCGCTACTTACGACGGCTTACATTCTTAACCGTGTGCCTAGTTAGAGTATATCCACTACCCCATATGAGTTATGGCATGTTAGAAAGCCCACCTTAGAACATTTATGCCCATGGGGTTCGGCTAGTTATGTACATAGCCCAACTCACAAACATGGGAAACTTGGTCTAAGGGCCACTAAAATGGTGTTCATTCGATATCCTGAACATTCTAAGGGATATATTATATATGGTGAACACCCTAACGGTGGTTTGACAGAAGTGGATTCATGTAATGTTAAGTTCCTTGAGGATGAGTTCCCGAGCATTGGTGAAATCAAACAGGACACGACGTTGCATGAGTTACCGCCAAATGATCGACTATCCCTCGGTGAGGGGGGGATTTAAACACTTACCGTGTCACCGAGGATAGTACTCTTCCGTTGTTTGGAAGAGATGATGAGTTATTGGTTGCCCAAGAGAATCAACCTAATAATGAGGTTCGTCCTCCTTCTCTAGTACATAAACATGAGGTTAGTCCACTTGTTCAACATAATGATAATGATTCTCTCTCAACTAAGGATTCTACACCTCCTAGGGATAGGGGGAGGAATATCTCAGAGGGTCAAACCAGCACAAGTCCTGTGCTCTGGAGGAGTGAGCGTGGAAGAATACCTCGATGATATTTTCAAATCGAAAAGGAGATATTCCTGTGCACTCCTTTAGAAATAGAAGAGCCTACCTCTTTTCAAGAGGCTATCGATTCACTAAACCAGAAAGAGTGGATGGAAGCCATAAAGGATGAAATGGACTCTATAGCGAGAAATAAGGTTTGGGAACTTGTTAATCTTCTTCCCGGATGTAAATCAATTGGAAACAAGTGGGTTTTCAAGATAAAACGCCGGGCTGATGGATCAATCGATAAGTTCAATGCCATTTAGTGGCGAAGCGGTTTACCTAAATAGAAGGGGTAGACTATGAAGAGACTTTTTCTTCTATGGTGAGAATTGCCTCTACTCACCTTCTTCTAGCCTTGGTTGCCCATTTGGATTTAGAATTGTTCTAAATGGACGTAAAGACTGCTTTCCTTAATGGAAACCTTAAAGAAGAGATTTACATGGATCAGCCTATTGGTTTCGTATCGAAAGGTCAAGAGGACAAAGTTCGTCACCTTAAAAGATCCATTTATGGTCTCAAGCAGTCTTCCAGAGCGTGGTGCTTCAGATTCCATCAAGCCATTATTTCTTTTGGCTTAAATATGGTTTCTGAAGATCATTGCATGTATGTCAAGAAAACTACAAAGGGGATTATGTTTCTTACTTTGTATATTGATGACATACTACTGGCTGGAAACAACATAGAGATGATCCAAACCACTAAGCAGTGGTTGTCCTCCGTCTTCGAGATGAAGGACATCGGTGAGGCTAGTCATGTCCTAGGCGTAGCGATAACTCAGAACCGTCCTAAAAACCTTCTTGGTTTAAGCCAAGAGGCATACATTTAAAAAATCTTAGAACATTTTCGAATGCATTACTCTAAACCCGTTGACACTCCAGTTGAAAAGGGTTTAACCTTAAGTCTCGAACAGTGTCCTAAGACAGACGAAGAGAAGGAGAGGATTAACAATGTTCCTTATGCTAGTGCAATAGGAAGTCTAATGCCATGTTGTGTACACGGCCAGACATTTGCTTTGCGGTTGGTTTGGTAAGTCGTTACCAAAGCAACCCAGGGCCTGCGCACTAGCAAGCCGTCAAAAGGATCTTTCGTTACTTGCATGGTACGAGTGACCTGGTCCTTTGCTACTAAGGTAGAGATCTTAAGCTGAGAGGATATACAAATGCCGATTGAGGTGGTGATCTGGACTAATCTAGGTCTACCTCAGGATATGTGTTCACCCTAGGCGGAGGAGCGATATCTTGGTGCAGTAAGAAACAAGACTGCATAACACTTTTAACTATAGAAGCAGAGTATGTTGCTTACTATCTTGGTACTCAAGAGGTAATATGGCTAAGGAGTTTTCTATAGAATCTTGATCTCACTCCTGGGGTTAATGATCCTGTAGAAATATTATGTGACAATACTGCTGCTAGCCAATTTGCAAGAGATCCAAAGTTCCACAAGAAGACTAAGCATATTAGGAGGCATCATCATTTTGTACGAAATGCCATAAAAGAGAAAGAAATTGCCATTAAGTATGTATCTACAAGTAGGATGATAGCAGATCCTTTAACTAAGCCAATTCCGAGATACGCTTTTAAAGCTCATGTGATGAGCTTAGGTCTACGTAGGACTTAGTTTTTGGATGTATCTAAATGTATGATGGACATGTTATTACTTGTATTAAATATTTATAAAATAAAGAATGATGTTTCTTTTTTCAAATGTTCATAAATATACAAGTAAGTTCTAAAGCACATTGTTATGTCACCAGGCTTCTGATTAGCCCAGTCACACAGGCAATCGACCTGATGCTTGAGTAGCCGGCAGGATGAGACTAAATCATATTGGCACTTGGTGTGCAATATTGATTATTCATGCTAGGAGTGTATAAATGAAAAATATAGTCGCCTTAGTATGTCCAAGATGAGACTCTAGGGGAGTCGAATATAAAATAAGTTTTCATATCGAAGCCTTATAGCCAAATCTTGAGTACTGAGATTAACATTGGGTATGTTGCTCTAGTAGCTCAGGTTGGTTTTTTTAGGTAAAAGCCAAGCTTTTGATTCACATGGCATAGAAGAATGACATGCCCAGTTTAGGGGGTGCTATACTATGGCACACTATCATACTATGTGTGCTGAAAGTCGACCTATCTGATGAGTGATAAGTTAATTCCCTTTCCTTATCACTGTGTGACCCTCATTAGCGATACTCCTTGACTTAGAGTTTTAATATGAAGTTGAAATTTGATGTTGCTAACTTAATGTGTTATCCAAGGGTCAAGATGTATATGGTCCAACGGAGCATATTAGGAAAGTAGTCATGCTAAGATGAATTATTTTAATTGCCTAAGGAAGAATCATTTCTTCATCACCATATCAAGCCCAGGCGATTATATTTAGTATATAATCAATTGATATATTAGGCATAAAGGGACAGTATATGCCATTGGTGATGTATGTGAATGATTCGGGGTATTAGTGTTTCGTGTAGGTGCTATGTTAATTAGATGGTGACTTGATATAGTCCTAATGGTTTTATTTTTGGTCGCACGCTCAATTCCCAGTATGATGTGTAAGGGAAGATTGTTGGCAGAGAGGTATGAGGTTGGTGGTCTTTGTGACCGAGGGGGAGCTGTTGACCAATAACGGTCACAAGAATAAATGGTCATGATCGCCATTGATTTGGCGATTACACTTGGGGATCAATTGTGTATTAATCAACCATGATTTTGCTGATTTTGTTTAAGGCTTTGTGCAACTGTATATATGACAGATGGATTGCGAGGTTAATCATCAAAAAATCAACAAGCTTCTCTGTTTCAAAACTCTCTGCTCCTTCCCTCACTCAAACCTAGCCATCATCAGTGGGTTTGGGTTTTGGGCGTGAAATCCTCGATGACTCTAGTGGCACCTGTTCGTGGGCAGACACCTAGCAGGCGTAAAGGTCCGGGTATTTTTGTATCCAGGTAATCCTAAACTAACCTACAAGTGCCAACACCATGCCATACTCCAACTCACATCATCTCCACCGTCCAGATCGTGTCTGAATCAAGGGTCAAGATGAGGAGGGACCCTAGGAGCGATATAAAGTAAGCAGCAGCAATTTCGGGGTAATATAGGTTTAATTTTACGGTTTTATAGTTTCAATCACAATTTTAGTAATTTTGGGTTTCAATTCATCTTCATTCATTTTGATTTTGGAATGTTGGATCTATTTTCTAGCTTGCAATTCCGTATATTTGAAGTTGCATTTTGTTAATTTGGAGTAGATAATCATAATCTTCAGCCTGTAATTGCAATGATGTTGGTGCACTCTTGATAGAAGTTGTTCTTGGCTGAGCTATGTTCTTTGTCATTAATGGATCTCAACTTCATCTCCTCCAATGTTAGATAATTTGGGTTTGCTAATTTAGTGCCTTGTTTCAATATCTGCTTTAAGTTGGTTGAAATAGTTCCTCTGTTTCTTGCTTAGGCCACGGTTCTGTTTACCCCTCCTTTGTTGCTCGGTGTTTTTGATTTGGGATGAGCAGATTTGGGTTTGGTTATTGCTCTGTTACTTTGTTGTCCGATTACTCTATTGTTTTGTTTTTAGATTTGGGGGGATGAGTTTTGGAATGCCGATTGATGTTGCATTGATTATGGAAGTTAGATTAATTGTTGAGTTGCTTTCGTAGGTTCCACCTTCTTCTTTGTTTCATGCTCTCCATCCCCTGGTCTTTCCTGAATTCATATCCCTGTAAGTACACCTCTGCTTCTGTTTATTATGCGATTGATTTACGTTAGGTTTTATTATGATTTCATTTTAGGATTGATTATGATTTCATTTATGTTAGGCAAGCTTTGGTGGCTTTAGTTATTTCTTTTGTTAGTTTATTTTAGTGAGTCAGGGTTGAGCTTAGTTCGGCAAGGAAGCCCTTATCCCAATTTCTGTGGTTGGGCAAATCTAACTTCATACGCCCTTTTCTTAGTTTCATTCAGTAAGGATTTTGTTTACTCAACTTTGTTTTCTGGATAAATGAATGCTAAATAGGGTTTTCACAAATTAAAAATATGCTTTAGCTATTTGTTTGGATTCATTTTCCCTATCTTCTTTGTTTAGATAACGCAATCAGTTATATTTGAGTTTACTCTATTATCTTAAAGTCTGCTGGGCCTTATGAAGCCATGTGAGTTGTTAGTGATTAATTAGATTAGCTTTTCTTGCAATCGATATGTGTAGTTGATTCTTATTTTCATTAGTTTAAGAATGAATTAGATTATAGTTTGTGACCCTAATCTCATCCTCATCCCTAAGGAAACGACTCTTAAGTGCTACAGCGATCGCGGCATGAGATTGGGTCACATTTTCTTTTTCTTTGCTACTTTCTTATTAATCGTATATATTTTATTTTGTTTATTTCGTTATGCGTATTGACTTAGTTCAGTTTATTTCTTGAAAAAAATCTTTAAAAAATTAGAAAAGTCAAAAATTTAAAAAGCAAATGAAAAAAGCTTGAAAATCAGTAAAAATTGAAAAACTTGAAAAAAATTTTAAAAAAGAAATGGCATTTTCTATTTCCCTCAATTGGATTTTGACTTTGATTTTGGCCTAATTGATAGAGTTTCCTCGAACTCTTCTCGAAACAGAAGTCTTCTAGTTTGTGGATTCCACTTGTGTACCTTCTTAGTCTTTCGTATCTACTTTATTAACAAAGAGTGCTTATGCCTAGCTCATCTAAACACTTTACAAAAGAAGTTTAATACCATCAAATGAAATATGCCAACTCATGAACCAAAACCTAATACTGGAGAGCATAGGAGAATGACTTCATGTCACAAAAGGAAAACCAGATATGGACTGAGGTGAAGTAAACTAGACTGGATCCTTTGCCTAGATCCCATTTAGGATCCCTACTGGGCTCTAATGTGATTGCATCGCTTCCCCCTAGACATTGACTCATGCATATAGACTCCTTAGATCCCAACCGGACTCCTATAGGCCTAATTCCTCCTCATTCTCCTAAATGCAGGGTGGTATGTTAACTATTTCTTTCCTTTTTTTTTTTTTTACAAAACCCGACCAAGTTTCTCTCCTTTTTATTTTTTTTTATATGGGACCAATGTTATAACTCAAATGGGACTAGAACCTTATTTAGCTTTTGACTCAAGAGTCATTAAAGCTCAATTGGCCCAAAAGCCGTTTTCAATCCTTCAACTATCGTTATTATGCTTGACTCTTTCTAACCTAGATCCTCTTAAGACCAAAAGTATCAATGCATAGTCTTTAGGGTTGGGGGTAAACAGGCTACACAAAACACATCCATGCACACAACTGAGTTCCATTTTAAGCCAAAGTTCTATATCGTAAGGGGTTTATGCAAGGTTCACAACAGTCCTCTCATGACCCAATGCTTCATACATCATCCATGGGGTGCATGACAAGACTGGAACATTTTGGTTGCTCTCCCATATCATGTGGATCAGGAAAGTGTGTTGCGAGTGGGTGGAACAACTTCATGCTCACTTGAAAGTCTAATGGACACACCGTGTTCACCAATTGTTTTCCTGAGGAGTATAGCAGGATTTAACCTAGAGATAATGTTAACTCGATTAATGCAAGTGTAACTAAAAATAATTTCCCATATTGAATTTTAAACCTCACCCACTTTTTCTCTTTTTTAAATTTTTTTTTTTTAAAAAGTGATCAAATTATGACAGAACAAGTGGACTAGATCAAGAAACTAGACTAAAGTTTTCATCCAGGAACCGGATCCCAGGCCAGGTCCACTCCCCTGGTTTTGTTACAGATAGTGTTGGCTATCTGATGTAGAGAACTGGGCAGTAGCCTAGTCTAGGAACCCAGCCTAGTTCATGAGCCAAAACTGGGCCCAGCTCTTAGTCCAGACAGTGGCAATGTTTCGAATCCTGAATCTATTCTAGTCAATCTGAAAATAAAAATAAAACAAAAATAAGATGGAAATAGTAAAGTTAGCTGGTGGAGTCGCCAATGAGTATTACGATAAACTTATAAACGAGGTGCACTTTTTGAAATGAGCGATAACCGAAGGGACGTTGAAGGGACAATAGGCTCATATGAGCCATACAACGAAGGGACACTGAAAGGGACATTAAACTTGCTTCAAAAAGGTTTTTGAAAGGCTACCAATTAGTCCCTCGTGTAGGGACCATCTGACTTCATAGGCTCAAACTGAGGGTCCAGATTGAGGGGCTAAGGTACGATGTTATGATGGAGTGCATCATAATATTGCATGTCACTATTATTTACGCCAAAAATATGCTATTCTTACAATACCCTTATGCTTAATTTATGCTCGTAATAATTGTTACTTTTAGATTTTTATTTGATTTTATTTGATTTTATAGGTGTTGAATACATTGGAAAAAAGCAAGGCAAGAAAACAAAAAAAAAAAATTCTAATTTCTACCTATTTCCCCCTACGCACGCAGCACATGATTGAATCGCCTCCCCTTAATCCTCATTTTCTCTCTCCTTTCTCGACTCTTATCAACCCAAAAACCTGACATTTCAGCCCCTAATTTACAGCTCCATCCTCATCTCCTCCCTCAACCTATAGATCCCATCTCTCTCTCTCTCTTTCTCCCTTGATCTAGCGCACCAACACCATCATCGAGCACCACCAGCACACTCCATCTAATCCTCATCTGCATGCCAGCATAACATCATCTCCACCATCCACCTCAACCCCCAGATCGACAACCAAGATTGAAGTGGCTCGGGTATAAATCAAGGTAGCGGTGCAAGGAGGTATCACTTAGGTTTAGGTTTAAGTTTTTCAGGTTTAATTTAGGGTTTCTTGTTAGTTTAATTTCAATTTCCAGATTTTAGGGTTTAAATTCAAGTACCGTTTTAGATTTTATGATTTTCGATTTCCTTCATTTGTCTAGTTTTTATAATTTCACATCTATTCTTGTTTGCAAACTTGTATAATTGAAGCTTGCTCCGTTGATTTGGAATAGAAAATTTTATGGTTCGTTAATTTGGAGCAGATCATCATGTTCTTGATCTGGGTCATTTGATTTCGAGTTCTATTTTTGGGATTCTAATTCAACGCCACCTTCACGAAATTTGGTTTGATGCTCCATCCCATGTAATGCTCTTAACTAATAATGCTGAAATATCTGAATTTGCCCTTCCCCTGCTATCTGATTGTTTGATTCTGAATCTGGGCTTTAATTAGAGGGTTTAATCTGGGTTTTATTGCAGTTTTTAGAGGCTTTGATTTGGATTGAATTGGTTCTCTTTTTGGCTCTGTTTTCGGTTATGTTGTTTCCCCCTTGTTGCTCTGTTTTCTGCTTTCTTTATTAGTTTGGTTGATTCAATTATGTTATATATGATTTTAGTGAGTTATTAGAATTTTAGATTCTGGATTTGAAAACTTGCAATCTTTGATTCGATGCTACTAGCATTTGAAATGATGCTATTGATTATGTTTTGGCTTTGATTCGTGACTTTGAGCTTGAGGTGTCCATAGATCATAAAACCTTGATTTGATGTTATTTTAGTCAGATTATATAATGTCTTATTTAGGCTATAGTGATTGATATGAAAAGTTAGGGATTCTTTATAGTAAAACTCATTAGATTAGTTTAATTTCGTACTTTGTGACCTTAATCTCATACTTTTCCCTGAGGAGACGACCCTCAGGTACTATGATGATACTCGTATACTTACAGCATATATTTTTCACTTAAAATTATCGTACAACCACCAACGACCTCTATCAACCAATATGAGAAGTTAGAATATAATTACACTTGAAACAACAAGCATGGAACATATCAGAATCAACTGGCTCAAATAATAGAAATCAAAAATACAATGTTAGTCTAAAGGAAAAAGAAACAATTCAAAATATTACAGTATGTATCAATGAAACTCATAAAAATTAACTCTCTATCAAACCCAAAATTAAATAAACTAAAAAAAAGAATGTAGAGAGAAAACACGGGGGGACAATTTTTTTTTATTTTTTTTTTTTGTGTGTGCTCAGGATAACCCACCAGATTCATGTAGGAATCTAGAAAAAGACATGCTTTTAGGGATTAATCAATCTCTTACTTTTGATGTCTCTCGAGTGTTAGATTGTTTTCACTGAAATTCTCTCTCAAATTTTCAAGCCTCTCATTGGGGTTTCTCTCTAATTTTTCCAATCATTCACTCGGATTTTTCATGTGATTAACCCTAGAGACACCCTCGTTTCATAGCACTCAAAATAGGCTGAGTTGACTAAGGAAAAGGATCCCTTCTTTAACTTGTAGTAGGCTTAATCAAAATAGGTAGCCTATTCAGATCCAACTCCACTAAGGAAAGTTAGGTTCGATCAAAGGGGGTTAAAACCCGAGGGTTTCCCAGGCAGAGAACCTGATCGGGTCCTTGGCCAAGAACCCAGCTTGGTTCTAGGCCAGTTCAAGCCCATTGGGTCTTGTAATCCCTTTCTCTTCTTCCTCTTTTCTCTTTCTTCTTGACTCCAGATTTTTTAGGTATTTTGTTGGGCCCCCAAATGCGTAGGTTGGGACATAATTTTCATTATCGGGCATTTATAAAATTGGAGATGCCATTTTTAAGCATTTGCAGTATGCTAGTTCACAAAGTCGATCATGCAAACAATTGCAGGACATTGCAGGACACATTGAACTAGTGATATAAGAAAGGCTGCCACTTAGGCCAATTGGCTTGCTGTAAGGTCACAGCGTTAGTTTGTCTAGGTCATTTTGTTTTGGTCAGAACTTTCTCGTATTAGGCTCGATTATGTTGATTCTTTTTCATTAGAAAGCTCATTCATTATAATTTCTAATGAATTAAGTTTCAAAACCATTGGATAAGAATGGAGAGAGTTATGTACCTACGAGTGTGATTGGTGTTAGTTTCAATGTATGTCTCACTTTTTGACACATATTTCCTTCATTGCTTATCATATTTGATCTTATAATATATCCTTCAAATGCTCTTTCAATGGAGAATGTAGTATTGTAGACTTAGTTACCTTTTTTTGCTAAGATGGGTCTTGAATGTGGTACAAATGACTGTCAATCGTCGAATTTTCATAAAACAGGGTCATTTGGCCCTTAATGACCTTTTACAAACCTTTTGGAATCTCTGAAATGTTTTTACATTACATTTATTTTAGAAACCATTTTTGTTGTTACTAGAACCTATAGCTCAAGACAAAGTAGTTTTGTCGCTGGTGAGTTAAGCATTGTTATTGGATCTTAATGCACATAGCATGCAATATGTGTTCAACTTCCAGTCTAAGGGCACATTTATATGTCTACAGAAACCCCTACTTTGGCCAAGGAAAAGTTGACAGAAGGGCAGACTAACTCACATCATGCAAGATATATGTAAATGTTTAGCTAGTCCCCAGTGTATCGGGAATGCAAATGAGCACATAAGATATGCAACACAGGAGACATGCAACAAAAGGGGAAAGTCCTTCTTGGGGACTCGAGATCCCATTTGGCCTGGAGGAAAAAGGTGCATTGTGCAAAATGTATAAGGCTCCCTTAGGGGTTCTGAGAACTCATTTAGCATTAGGGAGAAATAGTGAAGCTCCCACTTTGGCGAAAGTTGAGCAAGGTTAAGGGCAAAGTATGTAAGTGCAAAGGTCCACATAAGTGCTCATGTATCCCTCAATGTGTCGGGGAGAAAGGTCGATAACTAAGCAATTATGTGATTTATCATGTGATATTCATGTTTATGTGAAAGGGTATGTGTGATGTACATGTCTTATTTATCCAAAGCATTTGGGAATGGACGATGAGAAATAATGGGAATGCAAACAGCCTATCTAGCTAGAGCATTTTGAATGCGAAAAAGGATGAGAATGCAAACAACATATCCAGTTGTAGCGTTAAGGAATGATTGAAGAAGAGGATGAGAATGTAAACAACCTATCTAGACAACATGCTTAGGAATGAATGTACAAGAGGATAAGAATACAAACAAGTGAAACAATCTATCTAGCCAAAGCATTTAAGAATGAATACAGAAGAGGATGAGAATACGAGCAACCTATCCAGCTGAAGCATATCAAAGGATCCAAAAAAAAAAGTATTCAATCAAAATCTATATAGATTGATACGAAACCTTGCAGAAGAGGATGAGGATCAAAATAACCTATCCAATCGAAGTATTCAAGAATGAATGCGAAAGATGAAATTCATTAGGCAGGGAGATAGTTTTTTTTATTATTTTTAGTTAAGAACTTTGGAGCTATTGAACGTGTCTAGGGATTCCTAATCCATGGGGGAAATATAAGGGTACTGCGAGTGGAGAAAATTAAGGCTAAGAACCTGTCTAGGGAATTTCAACCCGTATGGAAAAGGTGTGAAGGATGTAACGTAAAGAAATTTAAGGCTGTGATCCCACCTTAGGACCCCCAACCTATAGGGAAGAAGCGTGATCGGTAGAGAGATTTAAGGCTACGTATTAGCCTAGGCACCCCTATAGCACATAGAATAGTTGAAGTCAGAGGGAATGAGAACATGTGTTCGGTAATTCACAAGTATTTGCATATAGGTAGATAAAGGATAGAGAAATGTTGTACTATCAATAGTTGTATACCAAAATGTGTTGGTATGCAAAGAGGCACATATTAGCAGCCTCTCACTTGCCCCCATAAGATGACACCTACTGGCATTTATTTGTATCTTGTTGATATTTGTGATCAGCTTATATGACTGTTAGGTGGGGATCCCAAGTTTCTTTTGTGAGGCGAGTTACCTTTCGCTAGGTTGCTAAACGATGCTAATAAAGCCATCAACGCTCTTGCTTTGTCTTTCTTTCTTAATTAAATTATGTGAAGGAAGTGATTCATTTATTTTATATTCTCTTTGTTATTTTCCTCTATAAATTTCTTATCGAGATGGTATCAATGAGAAAAGGGGATGTCATCCCTCGTTATAAGTCTTTAGATTTGGGTCAATGCATCAGCTAAGCACATACATTTAGGTTAAGTTGACGTATGTATGCAAATTATATGACATGAACAAGGTTAGCATAACATTTATGTACACATACGGGATAATACAAAGCCTAAGCCTGTGAATGCTCATGTGCTAGTGTATGTGCAAGTAAGTGCATGTGAGCATATAAGTATGAATGCATAACACAAACTACTATGAGACTAATTTGTAATGCAAGTTCTAGGTTAATCTAGACATGATTACGGGGGTGTAAAGTGTGAACTCATTAATTATACTGAAGAGGAGAGGATAGTTAGGCAAGCTCTTATGTGCAATATGGAGTTGAGGTAGGACCAGATTAGGCGGGAGAAGGGTCGATATAAGGAGTGCAAGGTAAAGGCAAGGCTGGCCAAGTTAGGCTAATGGAGGATAAACTAGATTAGGCAAGGGTTGATGTGAAGTTGTGGAAGGATATGGTATTTAAACTAGGGTACAATATGAACGGTAAACCAGGTTAGGTTGGCGAAATAAGTGTAAGGATGTGGAAGACAAATCTGGTTCAGCTAGTGTAAAGATGCAGTAGCCAAACCACATTAGAATGGTAAACTAAGCTCGGTTACAAGACAAGTTTAAGGATATAGAAGGCACACTAGGTTAGGTTGGCATGATAAGTCGAAGGATGCAGGATGCAAAACGGGATTGGCTGGAGAAACCAGTGCAAGTATTGAGCCAGGTCGATATTGGTAAGCTGTCAGGGGAAGGTCAAGTGATAATGGCAAGGTTAAGTGGTTTGATTCAAGATGAGTCCTTCTTCTCCGAGGCATTGAACATTTGGGTGAGGAAGCTAATTTCCTTCATGTCAAATGTCACACCCCCATTTGTGATTTGCTTATGCATAGGCAAACTCAAATTTGAAGTTTAAGATAATGTTTGAGATCAAGTAGGTCAAGTTAACATGCTTTTACATAGGTCAATAGATATAAATAGAGGGTAGAAAGTCATGAAAGATATGGTTAGGATTAGGTTCATTAGGTCAAAAGGCTTTGTGGTTTTGAGGAGATATGAGTGTTTGATAGAAAATGATGAAAGAAACAGTCAAGTTACTATTGTCCAAGTCTTGGAAATGGTAGGGCTGGTAAGGGAACACTTCATGAATCCTCATAAAACCAAGTTGCTTTGTTGAGTTAAGGTCTTATTTGCCAAGAGTCATAATTAATCTTTAAGTGAGATGCCTGCACCTATGAATAGTCACCTATATGTCCAGATAGGAATTAGGCCAAGCATAGTTTTGAACAATGTGTGACCTAAAGGATTTTGTCTCATAGAAGGCTTTTCATGTTAAGGTTAAAGGTTTTAGGTGGTCAAATAATGGGGAATGACATACAACTTAAGAGTTAACCCGTGTATGTGCGTAAGTATATGTGTGCTTGTGACCTGGACTCGTTATCAGTCCTAACAATGATTGTTTTATTTTATTTCATTTTCACTTAGATCGCCTATTTTAAGAGATAAGTTAGGTAGTGTGCGTCCTTTAAGTTGCAAAATAAATTTATTGTCCCCCTTCTTTTTTCCTTTTTATAAATTTTTCTTTTCTTTTTGTTTGTTTCTTATTTTCCCTTTCTTTTTGCTTTTACTTTTGTCTCTCTTTTGAGGGGAAGATGATCTTAGTGTCGTGTCACTACTAAGGTATCTCGTGCAGTAAGCATCCAATCGATAGCTCTTAACCTTATCAGTCAAGACACTGGGTAATTAAGTACCCCTCAGGCCACCGCTCGACCCCCTATATAAGACACGGGCATCGCTAGCACTTAGTAAATTTTTAGTTAACAACCTTGTTTACTAGCTAGATTACCGGAGGCATCATGCAGTATGCACTTCATGTTGCCCCAATTTAAGTTGACTTAGATTTAGGTGAATTTGGATTCAAAGGTGTGAGTAGGCTTTTTTGGTTGGGGTAGAGAGGGTGGATTGTCAAAGAAGGCTCCCGTCCTAAATAAGTCCTTTAGTCACATGCTTTTATTTCCTTGTCTTTAGAGATGCTTAGCATTTATTCCTTTTTCCAGCTTTTATGTAGGCCTTTTTTGTAATTTCTGGATTTTTGTGACTCGAATTTGTTATAGGATAAAAGCACTCAAAACGGGTAGGGGAAAACCAAATGTATAAGCAAGTTATGAACGAAATGGAATTTCTATGGATAAGGAATTAAAATACAAGTTAGACTCAAATGATAGGATAATGTAAGGAGGGGGACTCTTGACTCAAACATGAAAGTAAACTATGAAATCTAAACTACTGCTAATACCGATGTTGTTAATGTTGCTTCAGTCTTCATTTGCATGTGTTTGCATGAGATAGGGTGTAAGGTGAGTGTTGTCTTACTTTGAATCTTCTTGTATGGAGGGAACTTCTTTGACCTGATCTTTAAGCTTTGAATCAAAGGGATAGAGATGGCGCTATCATCAATCATGTATTCAATAAGGTTCAGTTTCCAACACTCATTGGTAGCATGATGTTTCCCTTTGTATCATCCCAATTCTTAGGTCCTTTGTCCAGTGGTAGACATGGTGTTGGTCCAACAAGATTAATGAGGTCTTGTTTGCATAGCAGACCAAAAGCATCTTCCAATTTCATGCTGAGGGAAGTTAAGGTCCTAGCTAATATTTTCTAGATTTTTAATATGTAAGTTTTTGCTTTTCTGGATTTTGTCCTCATGGATTAAAGTTAGTTCTTTTCTATGTTGTTGCCTCTCCCTTGCTTGTTACTCGCTGTGTGCAGTGAGACTAGTTTTACTTAGAACATCTAGTTATGGTTAATTTCTATGCTTTTGGTGTTCTATTCTCCTAAGCTAGACCACGGGTGATGGTTAGAAAAAGGGCTGCAAAGGTAGAATAATCTGGCTAAGCTTGCAACCTTGGGTAGGAAGGGAGTCCTTGGTTGGATCGACGAATGGGCTAAATGAAGGCTGGTGACTTGGGTTAGCAGACTCGACTATGTGGGGGAAAGGGTCATGGATCAAAGGCTAAGGAGCGGATGAAGAATTAGGTGTGGTTGTGTGCAATGCCTAAGGAAAAAAAATATACATATTTATTTTTAAATTTCTAGTGGAAAAAAAAAATGTTTGGCTGTATAGTGCATGACATTCATGCAAACTCATAGGATAATAATTTGGATTGAACCCTTTAAGGTTTGCTTAGATGTAAAATACTAACATTACTAATAATAATGATAAGAATAACAATCACAAAAATACCACCCATCGCCTTAGCTACTAACCAAATGCAAATTTAATCTAAAGTTAAGAAAATTGAGGTCTCCAAAGCCTTAGTGCACTAGAACCATGCATACTCACATTTTGCAAAGTACCAAAAAAAAAAAGGAGGTGCCAAGGCCCAAGCATAGTAGCATCATGCTTTCCTCCATATTTATCCAAGTAAACAAGTGATGTGCCACAAAATTATGAAGCCAAAAGAATGCATGTTTGACTAATCAACCCTTAAAACCTACATAAATACATAACATGTATAGCTTAATTTATCCAACTTTCTTCCTTCGTCTAACATGATCTCTTCTCTTTTCCTTCTCTTGTGAACTTCTTTATTCCTTCCACATCAATTCTCCTTTATCTCATCTCTTTTGCATCAATTCTTCTATCAGTAGAGCAAATCAAGTCAAAGAACAACCCTTCTTATGAGTTGCAAAAGAGCAGCCCCAATTCTTTCAATTAATGAACAAAAGCTTCTATCTATTTCGAAATCTTATAAAAGACTAGTCAGTAGATTATTATAGCTGAGCCTTACTAGACCTGACATCTTGTATACTATAGAACATCTCAGTTAATTTATAAGCCACCTAAGTAGCCTCGTATGGAAGTAGCTCTTCTCCTTGTTAGAAGTCTTAGCATCAAGGGATAGTCAGTGCATGTCTCTTCTATCTTGATCATATTTTGATGCATTTAATAGCCTATATTGATGTAGATTGGCATAGATGTATCTCTTTTAAAAGATCCTTAGCTAGATATTATATTTTCTTGGGTGAATGTTTGGTTTTATGGAAAACTAAGAAGCAAAATATTGTTCCCTAGCCTTATAGACTTCAAGTATAGATTCATGTCTGACATAACATGGGAGTTTGGATAGTTGGTCTGTTAAGGGATTTACAAGTTCTTATCTCTCTACTTATCACTATCTATTACGATAACAAGGCGGCTTAAGATGTAGCAGCAAATTCGATGTTCTATAGGACTAAGTATTTGGACATACATTGTCATTACATATAACATAAGTTGCAAGAAAGCTTCCATTGGACATCTTACATTAGCTTTACAGCTTGCTGATATCACGACTAAACCTTGCTTGCTAAGCATCGCCATGCATCTACTCAAGGTCAAGTTAAACCTTATGTCTTCCTCAGGTCCAACATGGGGGGTGAGGAAGGTTTGTTGATATATTATAGTGCAATATTTATTATTATTTTTGATATTTTGTAACCTTCGCATTCTGTATCCATGTCAACTTGGCAGTTAATTATCGTGTTATAGTTTGGTACGGGTTGTGACAGCATCTTCTAACTTCTATACAAGGCTTGAGACATGGTATTTTTAGTATGTAATCATAATAACAGATCAGCTTATCCTACTAAGTTGTTGATGTCCCTCTAAGTTTCTTTTGCATCATTTGTCTTCATTTGAAAATAACTTGAAAGAGGTGAGATTGAGGCTTCAGAATATTTGGAAAAAATTGATTTGACATGTACACAACGTACTGGACTTCAAATGAACTATGGTGTTGGATTTTCTCTCCTTTCCTGCTGCTCATAATAACAATGGTCATACATAGTACTTTTATATATTTTTTTGTACTTTGTGAAGGAAGCCTATCTTTAGAAGCTCCGGAAAGGAAATTTAAAAGAAGGATAAGGAAAAAATTTTCATCCCTCTAGTGGGTATGAGCCCACACAGCCCTATCAAAATGTAGGGTAACTCTCACTGACCACCGTTTTGATGGGTAGTTAATTGGTTATCATACTTACCTATTGATAAAATAATAAAATATTCACTAAAAAGGATATAGTACCTCATCATAAGTTAACCAGTCATTATACCGTCCACCCGGTTGTACAATTGCATTTGTACAACTGGGCCCGCCCACTACCTAACTGGCGCCCCCACGATGCAAAAAGTGAATAACCCACCGTCTAAAAAAAAAAAAAAGCTTGTAACTGCTGCAACTTCAAAACACCATGACCCAAAAACTTCCCTCACTTTCTCCCTCCCAAAACCCACTCAACTTTGTGGTTCAATTGGAGAAGTTCTGTTACCTTTGTTCACCGATTTTATCAAGAAATCTTCGCAAAATCACCACTGACGTTTGAAGCAAATAAAATCGAGTTAAGTTTTAACAGATTCGAAATTTATTGGCATGATCGAAAGAAAACGATGAATTCGTTTGGCATTCTAGGTTTTAATAAAATCGCACATTCATTATCACATTTTTCAAATGTTTGCAGATGCAAGCTCAACATTCATCAATATCGAAGAAGAGATCTGCTAGTGATGCATCAAACACTCCTCAAAAGAAGTATGTTGACAACCTTAAAATTTCTTAAACCTAATATTTGTGAGCGAACGTGCATAACCAGCTAGCAGTATATGTTTGTTCCTGATTTTGTCTGCAAATTTACAATAAACACGTTTACCTTGATGTTCACTAATACATCCAAGACACTTTCACCTCAACTATTAGGATTCTGTTTTATAGTGAGTTGTACCTTGCATTGTAGTGAGCCATATCTTCATTTCAGTGAGCTGTGAATTATGTGATTGTTCCTGTACACATATGTCTGCTACAGTGACTCATGTGTCATAATGTAGTTAGCTAAGGCTTGTATGTAGTGAGCCATGACAAAAATCTGGTGAGCTGCACATTATGTGCTGGTGCCTATCAACATATGCATACTCCAGTGAGTTGTGCCATATATTTTAGTGAGCTATGGCTTGAATATAGTGAGCATGAAAAAACTGTAGTGAGCTGAGAATAATATGCTAATTCCTCTCAACATATGCATCCTATACTAACATCTGTCTTATAATATAGTCAGCTATACTTTACGTCCTAGTGTGCCATACTTAGTGATTCAAGGCTTGTATATAGTGAGCTATGACAAAAATCTGATGAGCTGTACATTATCTGCTAGTGCCTGTCAACATATGCATGCTCCAGTGAGTTGTGCCCTATATTTTAGTAAGCTATGGTTTGAATATAGTGAGCCGTCACAAAACTGTAATGAGCTATGAATAATATACTATTTCCTGTCGACATATGCATCCTATTGTGACTTCTCTCTTATAATATAGTGAGCTTTACTTTACATCCTAGTGTGTCATACCTTAAATTACTATTGAATTATACCTTTTATTCTAGTGTGTTATCACATTTCCTGTAATATTAACATAATATTCAATACTATTTCATAGATCAAAGATAGAAGGGTCAATCACAAGCCCTCAAGACATCATTATGAAGGTTGTCAGAGACATCTCATCTGAGCAAGTGAACATTAGGTAATTACCACTTGAAATATATGAAAAACACACACAGTGTAGTCCACTGCGCTAACATTATCTTTTCCTTTTTTATTAAAGCCCAAATGATCAAAATAAAACAAATCAAACAAGTCAAGGAATGCAAGATGATATTACTCACAATTCAGGCCAATGTATGTCTACATTATATTCTATGTTAATACCTGTCAAATAGTGAGCCCTGACATATGGGCAATGTCTAGTGAGCTGATCTACAAATGTGGTGAGCAGACAACTATATTTAGTGAGCTAACCTGCAATTGTAGTGAGCAGACACCTATCTTTAGTGAGCTGACCTATAATTCTAGCGAGCAGACAACTACGTTTAGTGAGCTCACACATAATTCTTCTGAGCAGACAACTATATTTAGTGAGCTGACCTATAATTCTAGTGAGCAGACAGTTTATTTTAGTGAGCTGACCTACAATATTGGTGACCATACCTTTTATTTTAGTGAGCTGAAATATATATATTGAGACCCACATTATATTAAACATTACACATTTATTTAGTTATACATCTTGTTCACTTATACAATATACCATGTACAGCTACAGAAGAAGTAACCAAGGAAGCTCAACCAAAGTATCAGCAAACCCTATCCACCGCAATAAAGACAACCTCTGCTGGGAAAACTAGTTTAACAAGTACTACTACAACTAAAAGAAGGCTGAAACAAGAAGCTATGAAGAATAGAAATATTTGTAACACTCTGCCTACTTCAGAAGATGAACAACCACAAGCTCCCACAGTTGGGGAGAAACAAAAAGTGGTACTAGAAAAAACACCGAGTGTGCATGCTATGCAACCATCACAACCTACTCACCAGGAAGAGGGAGGACAACAGCAACAAAAACCAGCAAACCCACCTCAACAAGGCACTACAGCATCAGGGCAGAGACTAAAGTTTGTGCTGCAAAAAAGGAAAACAATGCACAGCCAAAAGTCCCCCAATGCTCCCAAAAACACTGCACAAGAAAGCTCTGAAAAACCAATTACCGACATTCATCAACAACCTTCAGAGAAAATAGATAACACTGTGGAGGACACCACTTACAAAATGCCTCCCCCTTGACGTGTTGATGAATCAGAATCTGATGATGAAGTATTGGTGAAGAGAATAAAGAAGATAAAATAAGGAACAAAGTCCAGGCCAAAGAAAATGCAACTGAGGGCAAAAAAGTGTGTTAAGTTACAACTCGAGAAGAAGGAGGATGTCCAAAAGAGTCCTAAACCTCCTGTCAAGAGTGGACAACTCTCAGTTATAAAGCATAAAAAAGAACAGAAATCACTGAAGAAGAAAGAGCATGTCCAAAAAAGTACTGTTGTACTTATTAAAGGCCCCAAGTCTGTGCAATCAGTGCCAAAGTCTGCAGAGGGGGACACAAAGCACAAGAAGATCTTTCAATCAAGAATGTCACTATCAGGGTTTGTTGGTATGATTGCTAATTTCAATGAGGCACATAGAAAGGCAATATAAGATATGGGATTTGGAGGATTCCTCTACTTACAGGTCACAGAATTGCCAGGGGATTTATGCAAATGGCTAGTGCACAAATTTGGCCCATACTCAGTCATCTTGTACATATCACCAGACAAAAGGATTGAGATTACACCAATGGATGTGCATATCACATTGCCACTCCCCATTGGTGGAAGGAAAGTTGAGGAGTTTTATAGAAAAAAGCCCAAAGATGCCAAATACAATGAAGTCCTTGATGCATGGAGAAAAGATTGGAATCTGCAAGATGGGACCCCTAAGCTGAGCCAAATGCCACAATACATTCTCAACCAGACTGATGCAAGGGAAAGTTTCAAAAGAAACTTTGTAATGTACATGGTATCATGCTTCTTCAATGGTTCAAAGAACGTACATTGCGCACCCTATTTTGCTAAGAATGTTGCTCATGTTGAGAACATAGCATCAATTGATTGGTGTCAGTACACCATTGACAGATTATGTGACTCTGTCAAAAAGAGGGCTTCAAACTTCGATGGCCCTATTCTCTTCTTAATGGTAAGTTCTTTAAACTATATCAGAATATCATGGTTTCATTGAGCACAATGTCAAATTTAGTGAGCTGAATATATATAATTAGTGAGCTAAACATATGTCATTTTGAGCATGTCATATACTTTAGTGAGAGCAACATACATTATAGTGAGCAGAAGATGTATTTTAGTGAGCAATCCAAAACTTTTGGTGAGCTTAACATATGTCATGGTGAGCATGGCATATACCTTAATGAGCGCAACATACATTGTAGTGAGCAAAAGGTGTATTTTAGTGAGTATACCAAAACTTTTGGTGAGCTATACAGACTGATTACAAAGAATATATCTCTTACAGATGCTATATCTTGACAGGGTTCTCTTGACAAGAAGGACTGTTCAGAGGCAATTCCCAACAATCAAGGGATGGACAACAAAAAAGCTAAGGGAAAGAGTCAAAGAAGAGAGAAACCCAATCAAGTTGCTGGCACAGAAGGGCCAAAGGGTTTTGGAAAGGGAAGAGTGGAGCCTCTAATACAA
The DNA here is from genome assembly GCA_029747015.1 of Carnegiea gigantea. Classification (NCBI taxonomy): domain Eukaryota; kingdom Viridiplantae; phylum Streptophyta; class Magnoliopsida; order Caryophyllales; family Cactaceae; genus Carnegiea; species Carnegiea gigantea. The sequence goes on from JAKOGI010001313.1 coordinate 94,436, forward strand.
ATACCTAAGGAAGTGCATGCTAACCTACCTCTACAAAAGGAACCTCAGCCACAAAAAGAAGAACATCAAAGATCTTACCAGAAAATGATGAACCATCAGAGTTAGAGGGTAACATTTATTTCTTTGTTTCATTTATATCAATCAAGCAGAATGAAATATTTTAACCAAATATCTATCCAACATCTTACAATACTTGAATGTTATCCACATTGCAGAAAGATATGGAAGAAGTGGCTGAAGTAACAAAGGCTTTAGCAAGTGCATTCAAGAGGTACAGGACATTCATGTACTACTTATCAAAAAAGTACCAAAACAATGAAGCACTCAAGAAGATAAGAGATAAGGCCATAAGCATGTTCACTTTCTACTATGAGGCTCAAATCTCCAAATCCCCACCAATAACACAAAGAGAAAAGGGCGATGAAACTACTGAGATACCATCATTCAATCAAGATGATGAATGGTGGAATAGAGCTGCTATACTTGATGCCATAATTGAGTTGGAGAATGCTTTTGTAAGGCAATAACAGACCAGCAACACCAACAGCAAAGATTCTGCATCAAAGCAATGTGGCAATGACATGCCAAATTTTAAGCTGAATGATGATAGCCAAAGCCCAACTACTGCAACACCAATTGCACCAGCATCACTTCACACACCACCTTCCTCCCCCTGCAAAAGTAGATCAAGCACCACCACCCTCCTCCCCAGTAGAGACACATCAGACACCACCAACTTTCCCTCATCCATAGACACATCAGTCACCACCACCTTCCCCTCCTCCACAGACACATCAGACACCACTACCTTCCCCTCCTCCAAAGGCATATCAAACACCACCACCTTCCCCTCCTCCAAAGGGACATCAAACACCACCACCCTCCCACCCATAACACCCTTCACAAACCCTTGAGACACAGCCACCACATGAATCATCTCAAACACCCCCACCAATTCCAGAAATACAAATAGATGGGGAAGAAAACTAGAAAATAACTGAAGGAGAGCAAAAATATCATTTCAGAGAAGAAGGAAAGAACAAAAAAGAAAAAAAGGACGGTAAGGATTTTCATTGACCATGCTTTTACTTTCAGTGAGCATACCCTATAACTTGGTGAGCAGAAGACATATGTTAGTGAGCTCGTGAGCATAACACATATATTAGTGAGCATAACCAATAACTTGGTGAGCAGAAAACATATATTAGTGAGCAGAAGTTAAAATTTAGTGAGCATAAAGTATAACTTGGTGAGCAGAACACATACGTAAGTGAGCATAAGTTATATTTTAGTGAGCATAATGTATAACTTGGTGAGCAGAACACATATGTTAGTAAGCATAAGTTAGATTTTAGCGAGCACGAAGTATAACTTAGTGAGCAGAACACATGTGTTACTGAGCAGGTCATATGTATGACTATAAAGAACATATATTATAGTGAGCACAACAAGTATTTTAGTAAGCTCAACAACTATTTTAGTGAGCACTTACATATATTATGTATGCAGGAAAAGAGCACAGTAAGAAGGCTAGACATTAACCGAGGAGAGAGAAAGGCCCAATGATAGAGCCCCTCTGCTCTCCTTTTGTACAGAGAATAACCAAGATTACAGGGGATTTGTTAGCCCAGGAGAGGATGGTAGCTGAATATGTATTCCATCCATCGCAGGACCTCGATTCAGAGTCAGCATATAACTCTGACACATACCATACTTAAAAACACTTAAAATAAAATGAATGGAAACTTACATTGCTTTCTTTACTTTTCGTACTGAACCAGTAAAGAAATCTTTGATAACGACATACATGTTGCATATCATTATCACATGTCTACCATGTGTCCACGAGAACACATTGATGCCCAGGTGATCAATGTTTAGGCTACTATCCTCAATAATTTGGAGACAAAGAGAAGTGAAGGATCTCCAAGAAGATTTTTTGCACTAGTTGATGCAATCGTAAGCGCATGCTTATTTTACATTTACACAAATGCACATAATCAAGCACCTAATTGTACTGCTGCAAACATTCAGTCAACCTTAGACACCTCGATAAATCCAACAAAATCAGTGGAGGCAAGGTACATTGTTTTGAAACAATTCTTTAAAAAGAATTCCAGAGATGTGACAAATGGATCTCAGAAAAACTATTGCATCTGATAAGTAATAATGTAATACATTTTAATTGTATATTAAAACATCACATTATATAATATTAATCATTCTCTAATTTCAAGGTGTTCTTCCCAGTATGTAACAAGAAGCACCACTTCATCTTCTGCTTGATTTGAAGGAGGAAAGGCTTGATATCATCGATAACATGCACATCACTGCTCCATACAAAACCACATATGGAAAAACCCATCTGTTAGTGGTATGTTCAAATGCTCACTGAATCATTTACTTTATAATACATCAACACAAAAATCTGGTGAGCTTACAAATGCGATGAGCTAACACATGTTATTGCTGAGCTAACACATAATATTGGTGAGCTATCTCACATATGTGGTGAGCTAATAAGTATGTGTAGTGAGCTGACACATAATATTGGTGTGCTAATACACATATTTGGTGAGTTCATATGTATATGTAGTGAGCTAACACACATATTTGGTGAGCCAACACACATTCTTAGTGAGCAAATACACATATTTGGTGAGCTAATACCCATTTCTAGTGAACTGAATAAAATTATTTATTCTACACAGACAAGATCTTCTGGCAGATTTCTTCAAGAGAGTGTTGGCCACCCCAAACATGAAATTGTGAAGAACATGAAACCAGTGCAAATGAGAATGCAATGGAGGACAACAGATAATGTCACAACTGTGAAATTTTTTGCACGAGGCACATGGAGACTTATTTGGGACAAGGAGACAAATGGGATTGTGGTTTCAAGAAAAATGAAGTAAGTTTACCAAACATTTGTTCTCTACAGAAATATGCTCAAAATAAATACAACACCTATTAATGGTTCTTTTTTTTTTGGGTTTTGTTTGTAGGATAAAAATCTGCTTGATGTAATACAGGCACAGTACTGCTAAGAAGTCATCAACAATGAAGACAACATATATTAAAATAGGGTAAAGAGGCTTGCCAAAGAGTTCCATGATAAATAACAAGTAGAACTGAATGCAAAATCAGCCCAGCTTCAAGTGCAAATAGCATGACTAATCAGCCTCACTTTAAGTTAGAATAATTGCAGAAACTTATGTTTACAGTCTAATTTTTAGCTAGACTAATTTTAACTTAGACTATTACTATTCATACCTTTAATGATGGTGAACTACTAGTAAACAGCATTCACTATTTGATATCTTTAATTGATTACTATATCAAATTCCAGTGAGCTAGAATACACATAGAGTGAGCTCGAATCAAAATCCAGTGAGCTATATCTTTTACTATGCTCAATTCTATAAATGCATGCAGAATCAAACTACAATGATATTTTCTTTGTAATGTTAACTTAAATATTAAAGTGTTCAACATGTCATTATTATACAATGCTATTCTTTTATAATGTAAAGTCATCAAACATATTACATTAGTTTTGTGGAAAATAGTGAGCTAACACATAAAACTAGTGAGCTATGAATCTTTAGCAGTGAGCAACAAATTATGAGTCTCAGAAGTATTCACCCTACTATAACCTTCAAAATTATTCAGCATCATTTACTTAAACTTCAAAGAAAAACACATCATGATGATAAAGAATACACATTCGAGCACTATTAATCAAGAAACAGATTTACATTTAAAATATTTGTTCAAGTCATACTATTGAATGGACCAACTGGAAGAAAAATTCGTTAATGGTAGAAGCGAATGCCCTCTATCAGCATAGCAAAATTTCATACTTAATTCAACTGATTGCTGGGAATTGTATCCCCATTTGTTTACCTCAACCTTTCATCAAAAATAAAGTTAAAAACCCTATACATTTCATTAAAGTCTATCGCTCGATTAGATGCAACTGGGACATTAGATGAACTTGCAGCAACAACCTAAACCACCACAGCAAAAATGTATTGGTAGTGAGCATATATATGCAGATAGTGAGCCAACGTATAAATATAGTGAGTGCAACGTGCAAGAGTAACAGTGTGAGAACTGAAAACATAGTGAGCCAATACAAACATTTAGTAAGCGGAACCCATATAGTAGTGAGTGTATCAAAATAATTAATAAGCTAAAAACACATATTAATTGTACTGGTATTAGTAGCAAAATCAAAAACTCCAAAATGATATTAATATAAGAAATATAGATTATTAAATCAGCTTATCAATAGAATTTTACCTGATCTTGAGACACAACTCCTCCATCTCTTGAACAAAACCTTGCCTTCCTTGATCTAACAATGTTTGATATCTTCTCTAACGTACTCTTCCTCCTTACATTCCTTTCACCTTTCTTCTTCGAGCCTTTAGGGTTACCAATGATTTTGTTACTACCACTGGACTGTTGATCATTTTCAGTGTCAAAAATATAAACAGAACCAACAATAACACCAACATCACCCTTCAGCTTCGCAAAGGCTTCTTCACATAGCTTTCTTGCTTGACTATTTGATTCACTTGTAAAAAGCAAAGTCTCAAACTGCCTATGCATCTGAACCCTTCATATGGAACCGGGAACACCAGATGCATTACTACTTACAGCTTCTTCTACAATCCATGGGGGTCTTGCTAGCCTAGTCCATCGTTTCAAAATATATTGATCAGGGACTTTAGGCACACAATGAACATTGAAAATATGCAAGCAGTGGCAGCAGAGACTATCACTCTCACTGTACTTTTTACAATCGCAAACAATGTTATGGTCTGGTAAATTAAACCTAACCACAAACCCAAACTTCTTCGAAAGGCGATTCTCATACACAACATATGTATGCTCTATACTGTACGGGGTTTCACTTAAGCTAAGAAGATCTTGACAGCACCCTTCTCCTTTAATGTACTCATTCTCAAACACTTTCTACAAGTTGTTCGTGTAGATATTTGAAGCATGCTGCAAAATACTAACATGTAGCAACTACATTTTGAGAAATCCACCCTTATTTTTTGCATTCTCATCCTTCTCCTTAATCCTCCACTCAGTAACAATATCATAAAATATATTGTAAAAATTAAACAATCTACAAGTGGCATTGACTCTCTTTGACAAAGAAGCATTTGTCGACTCACTTCTTTGTGATGATAAAATGCCACCAGAGAAAAAATCCTTGTAATAGGCTGGACACCATTTTTCTTTCAACCGAAACAGTCTAACCAACCAAGCATTTTCAGCACAATTATACTCTTCAACCAGCCTAACACACAAAACCAGTTATCAAAAAAATAATAAATTAGTGAGCAGAAAATGTAACCATGGTGAGTAGAAGGCATAGTCTAGTAAGCAAAAACATATAGCCTTGGTGAGCAGACACTAAAAATTAGTGAGCATAAAGCAATAACTTGGTGAGCACATTAAAAATCAGCAAACACAGACAGGGCTTACCTCTGCCAACAAAAGTTAAACTCTGCTTCTGTATCACATCTCATTAAAACATGGTCAAACTTATCAACAAATCCACCCAATACTCTCAGATGAACAATATTATTTTTGGAATTCTCCAAGATGTGCTAAGTACACAACCTATGCTTTGCCAAGGGGAACACCTTTTTAATAGCATTTGCCATAGAAAATGCTTGGTCCGTCATCATAGTTTTTGGTTGAACATTACCCATAGCTTCCAAGAATGTTTCAAATAACCACATAAAACTCTCAATCTTCTCATTCATCAAAAACTCACATCCCACCATAACGTTCTTCCCATGATGATTTATACAAACAAAAGGTGCACATATCATCTCATAACGATTGACCCTATATGTTGTGTCAAATATAAGGAGATCACCAAACAACAGGTAATCACATTTCATTTGTGTATCTCTCCAAAATAAGCACATCAAACAATCGTCCTCATCCAATTTAAACTTATGAAAAAAATCTTGTTCATTACCACACCTAACTTCTAAAACACACATCAAATGGTTGGCATCGCCCCCATCTAAAGTCCTCTTGACTTCATTTGCAACACTATTGTATGCATCCCTCTCATTAAAACCAAGTGATGGTGAACCCTTGGCCTCATTTCTAAGAAGCCGATATGCATGTGAAACTTTCAGACCATTTCTCCTCATCTTTTGGAAATAGTCCATATGAGTTTTCTCGACTTTTTTATGTGACCTCAACTTATGTACCTCATCTTCCAAAAGTAGTTCATGACTATGAACCATTTCATACTTCTTACAAACCCATTCCCCATTTGGTTCAATGTAAAATATAGCCCTAACTTTACAATTACACCTCCGGCTCCGTTTGGTAAATGTCTTGTCTTGTTTCCCTGGACACCTTTTAACACCTTGTTTGCTGCAACAAAACTCCCTTGAATGAACCTCTTGTGAACTCTCTCTTCTTCGCAACTTGTCACACCTAATAGAAAATCCCTTACGGAAAGCATACTTGTTGTATACCTCAAATGCAGCATCTAGAAAGCTGACCCTTTTACCAATCAGCTCTGATTCTTCACATTTCTTTACTTCAACAACACATTCATCACCATCTACACATTTCTCTTTATCAATCACAACATAGTTAGATACACCACTAACACCATTACCATCATCAGAAGCCACACCTTTGCCCTTTGAACCACCAGTAGGATTACATAAAATCCTAACATAATCATCAACATCAATTGCCTCAACAACACAACAATCTAATATAGATGTGTAAAACGAAGTATCATCTGTATAGAGAAAAAAAAAATTTTTTTTGTGGTGAGCTATAATGTAACATTGGTGAGCACAGGCTTCATTCCAGTGAGCAAAATGCTTGTCTTAGTGAGCACAGAATGCTATGTAGCGTGGCCGAAGGCAACAGATTTTGTTCCATGAAAGGGACAAGGTTGAACATAGTAATTACATTTCGTCAGCACAGAAACTAATAAATGATTCATGCATACATGGATTCATGCATACAATCTAAATCTCAATGAGCTGAAATTATTTTTATTAGTGAGCCAACGACTATATGTAGTGAGCACAGAACACATATTAATGAGTTATTGTTTCTCATATGTACATAGCAACAGTAAAAATATCATATAAAAAAACAACCATAACATTTGTGGTGAGCTATAATGCAAACTTGGTGAGCCCACGGTTCAATCCTGGTGAGCTAAACGTTTCTTTTAGTAAGCAAAAAACTGCTCTATAGTGAAAGGTAACATATTATGTTTAGTAAGCGAAATATACACCACCAGCGAGTCAAAGATTATATGTAGTGAGCCAAAAACTCATAACGATAAGCAATTGTTTCTCATATGTCAGCAACTAAAATTCACATAATATTTAACAATTAAACCAAAAAACCATTGCATACTTGTATCTTAACCGAAATTAACACAAAACACAACTAAAACCACCAATCAAACATTCTGCCAAAATGCAGAACAACAAATCGCAAAATCATCCACTCAATTACAATTGCATTATAATGTCAGATCACGACACCACAACAATGAATGCATACTAGTTCAAACAACTTGAAACTAACTAATCAAAAACCCATGCATATAACTTCAAAATATGAACACAAAAACAGAGATCCAAAAATGATATCAAACCTAATGACGAAATCGCGTTTGATGAAGATTCAACATCAATAGCAACGTTAAGATTAAACTCAACCATTTGGTAAGAACTGATAGAATACTAAAGCAATTGCAGCATCGACCACTGAGTGCGAGAATGAGAGAGAATGAAAACGGCAAACAACAAATTCAAAAATTGAGAACAATGAAATTTTTTTTTTTTTAGAGGTAGTTCAAATATGAAACGCATATAACCACTGGGAGGTGGGACCGGTTGGACAAATGAAATATTCACCCGATTGTACGTAATAATTTGCGCAAGTTGACTAGCTTATCATCCGTATAAATATATTAAAATAAAACATTTCAAGAATGACTTTTGACACTTGCAGATTTCTCATACCTTGTGAATCCCAAACCAAACTGCAGAACTCTTTTTTTCTTTTTTCTTTTCAGGAAAAGGCAAAGATAGCTTCTTTATTGAAATTCCAAAATTTTCTGCAAAGAAAACCTTTTATTATAATAATATTCCAGATGTAAGTTAGGTTGTTATCTCTCCGTATTAATTACAATTACAATTGAAAAGTGTATCAAAGACCATTACAAAAGACCTTTAGTATCTTTATTAAACATTGTTTGAGTTATATCGCTATCAATTTAGTAATAATTAATAAATATGATACTAGAAATCATTTACGCTGTTAATTTTTTATGAGTGGATTAAATGACTTTTTCGGCTAGCATAATCTTTAAATTAAATATGATATTTATTATAAAAATTTATTACTTAGATTGATTATAATATACTATAATACATTAGAAAACTCAATTTAGAGACTAAATATCTTATAATTGATTATACCACTTAATAACAATAGTTTTGAAAAGAGTTGATTAAAAAACCTTAAAAAATTTCATAAAACACATAAACTATAGGTGATTTATTATAAATTGTTATATATAACTACTACAAGATTCAAAAAATCGCATACATCACACGAATGTAAGAAGACTAATTTTGCATTATTTAATTAAAATAAGTTTTCAAATAGTAGGACGTTTGAATTATTAGTTTTAAACATACTTTTATTGAGACGCGTATTTACACATGCGCTCACACATTTGAAACACAAGTTCATCCTACTTTTTGGGAATCATGTGTTGATTGATTGCCCAAATTGGTTTGTTTACTATCCTTCCCTCTGCCTGGATCTTGTATTCTATGTAGTGACTTTCTTTCACTTCTCATCGATAACAGCTTTAATAAAAATAAAAATAAAATACTTAACTGCTTACCACACTAAAAATAAAAATAAGTCTTTCGGAAATTCCAAACAGTTGCATTCTACTATAGTCAGCTGCTTTCATCTCCATCCTAGTATCCTACAGTAAGTTAATCTATGTTAGTAAAAGTAGAGTTAAAAAAGAAACTCCGACATCCTAATTAAGTTAATTAGCTATTAAGTTCATAAGACGGCTATTGTGTTTTTTTTGATCTGCATGCTTTAACTTGAAAATCAATTGGTAAAAGAATGGCAATAAATGTATTGTACTTTTCACAATTATAAAATTTTATATATATGTACAATCTTTTTATTCATACTTTTCATAATTATAAACTTACATATATATTACGGCTTTTTCAAATAGGATTGCTCAGATTATTATATTATTTTGTACCCATTAATGTAGCCAACAATTACTAGAACTTCATAATTAACTGATAATTAATTGTAAGTATTAAAATTCGGTTTTGCTAATTATCACCCTTAGGGCGATGGTTAAGATAGTAAATTTAGAAATAAAAATTATCTACATTAAACATGGTAATATAACAAATTAAAATTAAATATCGTGATTATATGTTTCCAAAGTTGCTTCCTTTATAATAGGATAATTATCTTATCAAAATAAAGGAAGAAAATCCCAACCTCAAATCCTATCTCTCTCAACCTTCTCACTGCTGCTAGGTCTATGCATTCACATCATCGCTACTAACGGCAACGGCAACGGTAACGAGAATGATCCCAGCCCCAGTACCACCACCATGTGCCACACAACAGTGATCTCATGGCCATCACTACCACAACCACAACGATCACACTTGGATCTTCTATTATATGTCTGTGTGTAATCAGCAAACCGCTTTTACACCGGCAACGCATTCCCAAAAAAATGGTGAACCGGTTTCAAGTAATTATGATTGAAATCCATGTGAAAAACCTCTGGCCCAAAAATTAATTATTATCGTCGATCATTATAAGGCTGCTCCGGCTCCAATTACCGCGGGATGGGTCACCACAATCAATGCACTCCAATGAATTAGTTTATTCCAAGAGTTCGCGTAAGTTTTGGAGACTCTAAACTTTGTTGGGCGTATTAGATAGATAGATGATAGTCATATCAGGAGTCAACTAAGCGAGAGGAGACATGAATTGGATGTGATGGGTAATTGATTAATTGCAAATAGATTGAGGGTATTTTAGACACAACACAAACGATAATAAAAATTAATAATTTAATTTATTAATGATAAATTAGACTTCTTTAATGTCTATAATTAGTATGCTTAATCATTATTCTAAGAATGACAATTAGCAAAGTCGATTAAGATTTACCAATTTTGCCAATTTTATTTGAAGAGTCTACCATAATTAATTTTTTTATTTCAACTATCACAGTTAAGAACCACATATACCGTTGATGTTTGAAAAATCAATCTCAACCGTTCTTTTATTTTGAAGTAACCTTTGTACCGGTTTGTCATCAACTGATTACATCCTTTTTTCCGGTTCTTATTCTACTCCCTTTTCTTCCAGTGCAACTTCCAAATTTTGCGTGACTTTCTTCTACAAATCTATCCAACTCAACCCATTAGCTCCAGAAACCATGATTTCAAGAGACTTGAACAGAAATTTTGTGTGGGAACAATGTTTGGGGTTCTGATTTTGGACTATGGAAGTGTGATTGGATGTAGAGAAGATAGATGAAAAGCCTCATGTGGTAGCCGCCACCATTAATAGAGCTATTATGATTCTTGGATGGTTTGCACTTCCTGCTCTGGAAATTGAAAGAATTGGAGAGTTTAATGACCACGTGATATCAGCTCTGTTTAACAATTGAGCCCCTTAAACTATCGGCGATGCTGAAAAGCAAGAAACCATTGGCTTCTTATCAACTTTAATCATGTTTTGTTGGTTTAAGTATCTTGTCAAAGCTTGGACTCCCGAAGGTTTGGATTAAATTTATAAGTTAACATCATTCCACCCTCAAAAAAAAAAAAAAAAAAATTAGCATCATTCCATATTGATTTTGAGACCGTAGGAGAAAAAAATGAGAGGTTTCTAAATTTCTAAATTATAGAAAATTAATTCATGAAGAAATTGAGGAGAGAGAAAGTAGTTTGTCTGGTTTGAATACCTCTAAAACTAACCGGATGTTTAGGTGGTAGCTAGGTTACAAGAATCAATCAATGGTTGGGATTACTTCTTATAAAATCAACCGCTCAAGATTACAATTATGAGAGTTGAAACAAAATTCAATTATAGTAGAATTTTTCCAATTTTAAATCATACAATACATGAAAACTTGTAGTTGCACCAACAATTCCAACATCGAATCACACACTAATGTAATTTCTATTTTTTTTAATTCTCCTTTTTATTTTAAACAACCAATTGTATTTGCACATGTCACTACTCACCACTCTCATGATTTCGACAAATTATTATATACTTAGGGGAGTATGTACTCCCACTGGCATATATATATATATATATATATATATATATATATATATATATATATTTGCTAATGTGTATTTGTCATATGAGCGGTTATTAATGCATATTTCGCTTACGTGGCTTGCAAGAGTATATGACCCCGAGTGTATGCTATAGACTTTGCATGATTTCATCCCACTTTAACAACCCCAACCCCTACACCACCGACCTAGCCCTGAAGCCTCAGCACACCAAAGAGTCTACCATGCTTCCCGATCATTAATGCTTCCCCCTGATAGAGTTGTTGCTGCCCAGATTTTCTCCACATTTCCTAGGATTTTTTCTTGGACTTTCGACGCCAAAGCCGTCAAAGATGCTTACGCTTCCAAATGAGACTTTGAAATCGATAAAATTGTGTCATAAAATGGCTGTCAGTTGTCTCGCTGATGGCTGGGGAATACGTATTGGGGTTCGATAGCCAGCATCGAGCCCAATGGTAATCGTTTTTGTGGTTTTCTGCCGGTATGCCGAAGAGAGAGTCATCGGTGCGTAGACAAATTACAACTAGAGGGAGAGTTATTGGTGGCGGGCCTCACCAGAGGGGGTTTTCTGTCAATTAGTAACCGCTAGGTGGTCGTCCTCAACAAAGGGGGTGTTGTCAGGGAGTCGTGATGGTGGGGCAGCCATCCAGAGTTTTCCCAGTGACCACGAATGATAATCGCGATATCTAATCATCTGTGAATATTGTGATAGGGGTCGTATTCGACAACAGCATTTTAGGTAGCGTATAGTGTTTTGATCAGATCAATACACTAATTACTTAATTTTAGTATTCGGTAAACTAACGTTTTGACTAACATTTCAAGTAATATTTAGCATTTTAAGTAGCGTTTTTGAAAAGCTAACGGTCTTAATGTTTGACATTTAAAAGTAGCATTTCATATTTTTTTAGTAAAAAAATATCCTTTAAAAATTTTATCTTTGGAAATTATCTATATCTTTTTTATGTCAATTTACATTAATCAGCTAGCATAACAGCTAAATTTACCGAACACATTAGTTTCAATCGCTAATCTAAACAGCTGTCTACTAACAGCTAAATTAGAAACGCTATCTGGTATCTGAACCGCTATCCGCTACCTAAACATCTAATTTTGCCGAACAGGGCTGGGTGCTATTGCGGATATGAAAGATGGGTTTGGTTTTTGAAGGGTGTTGGTGCATGTTCAATGTCGCATACCTCTATGTAACTACAATGATTGATAAAATATTAATTCAGGTTAAGACAAGTAACAAGACATATGTCATCACCTATATATTATATAATCTCAAATCTCAAATTTTCAATATTTAAGTATCAATTGTGGAGTTGGCATTCGTTGGTATGCCAGTAGATCCAAATAACATCCAAATGAACAATTTATCAATTTATCAAAAAAATTGATCCATTAAAAGTATTATGCGCAAATTTTGTAATTGTAAAAAATTTTTTTAAAAAAGCAATTTTCCTTAATCTATAAATGGTAAACCCCTTCTATAATTTAGTTATATAATTTTTTATCAATTTAATGCCTAATAATATATATTTTTTATCACAATGCCTAATAATATGATTACACCTAAAAAGTATTTAAGAATAACACATGCTGTTTTTGTTGCTCAGGAACCTAAAATTTATTAGTCATCATTCCATTTTCTCGCTCCGTTGTCAAAGATAATGCCACCGATCTCTGTCAAAAAAAGATAGGGAAACTTATCAATAAGTGTTACTTTAAAGTTAATATTATTCAAAGGTGTTGTTTTACGTAATGTTGATGTTTTAGGCCACATGTTGTCAGCTTGCTGTTGTGCTGACAATGTTTTGTAGAAAGCAATGCTGCCCTTAAACTAAAGCAGTCATCCCAAATACAACTCAACACAATTCTCTATCCTCTTTCTCTTTCCACCAACACCTTCCTCCATTGATATTCTTACAAATACAATTCAAAGATTCCTCAGAATTATCCATTTTCGTATCTCCATTAGTTCTACAATCATTAAACCCTGAATTCTCACCAACTTAGAAACCCAAAACCCTTGTAGAGAGAAAGAGGAGAGAGAATAACCAAAGGGGGGCAGTGGATGAGAGGTGAGCGGTTGACAAGGGCGGAGGACAAGCTATTTGTGGAGGCTTTGGTGATATTTGAGGAAGAAGAAGACCCAGATCTGCTCTAGAGGTTCATTTGTTTTAGATAATCTACCTACTAAACTCTCATAGGGGGAAAAAGAGGGTAAAAATGGTTCTTTGAAGGTCAAGAGTAAAGTTGTTAATAGTGAAAAGAGCAAGGCTCCAGAGGTTCATTGTTATTCACAGATACTCCATTAGCTTCTTCTCCTCCTAATTCCTAAAAACAAATGCAGTTTTCATAATTAGATCCTTTCAAAATCTAGGATTAGTGAGTGTAAAATGAAGCTCCTTCTTGTTTATGTTATTCTTTCCCTTTTTATATCTGTTTCTTAATTTATCAAAAATTGAGATTCTTGTATGATAACTCCATGTTACCAATTTGGAATTGGTTGAAACAGAGTTCAGGTTTTCAGTGCTTTTGTGCAGAAAGGTAAGCTCTTGTTTAGAAGGCACACTGACATGTTGCTGAGGAAATTGCTTCATAATAGCGCAGTGTCGAAGTAGATGCACGATTTTATGTATATGTATATACTATTTTTTTCAATTTAATGAAATCCAAAATGGCCAATTAAAATGTGTCTTAACTCTGGAGTCCATGTCTTTTTGCAATTTTCTGGAGCATTATTTACTAAGCCACTTGGCGTTCTCTATCTGTATACATGATACGATTTATAATGGCATTAATCTAAATCATGGTCAAGCGAGCTCTGCAATTTTAGAGTTATCACTATGAAGATACATTAGAAAGAACCCTTAAGAGGAGAGTAGCATATTTATTTTACTCTTTTCTCTGATTTACTATCTTAGGATATGCATTATGAGGAGTTGGTTGTATAAGGAGCATTGTGGCTCTCCTGAAATCACATAGTGAACTTGTTATGCATAAAACATGGATAAGTTTTGGTACAATGTTGATATGAAGAAGCTTCTTCATCTCATTGTGATTGTCTTGATACTGTTGGCCTCTTACTCCATCAAGTATATATAAATGTGTGTCGTATGGGAATGTTATCCCCCTAGAAGACTGTGTATACCCTGGTTAACTATTCCAAATGTTAGGGTTAGCGCATCGAATTATGCACCTTAAATGGGCGGCTGCGAAGCTATATATATGTGTGCACCTTAAATGGCATTAATCTAAATCATATTTATTTAGATATGCCAAATGTTAGGATTAGTGTACCAAATGTTAGGGTTAGTGTACCAAATGTTAGGATTAGTTAACTATTCCAAACGTTAGGGTTAGCGCATCGAATTATGCACCTTAAATGGCATTAATCTAAATCATGGTCAAGCGAGCTCTGCAATTTTAGAGTTATCACTATGAAGATACATTAGAAAGAACCCTTAAGAGGAGAGTAGCATATTTATTTTACTCTTTTCTCTGATTTACTATCTTAGGATATGCATTATGAGGGGTTGGTTGTATAAGGAGCATTATGGCTCTCCTGAAATCACATAGTGAACTTGTTATGCATAAAACATGGATAAGTTTTGGTACAATGTTGATATGAAGAAGCTTCTTCATCTCATTGTGATTGTCCTGATACTGTTGGCCTCTTACTCCATCAAGTATATATAAATGTGTGTCGTATGGGAATGTTATCCCCCTAGAAGACTGTGTATACCCCGGTTAACTATTCCAAATGTTAAGGTTAGCGCATCGAATTATGCACCTTAAATGGGCGGCTGCGAAGCTATATATATGTGTGCGTGTGTGCGTGTGCATGTGTGGTGGGCGTGGGTCATATGGGATTGTTATCCCCTCAAGATGACTGTGTAAACCCGCGTTAGCTATGCCAAATGTTAGGATTAGTGTACCAAATTATGCACGTTAAATGGACCGATGCGAAGCTATATGTGTATGTCCTATAGGAATGTTATCCCATTCTAGTTGACTGTGTAAAGCTCGATTAAGTATTACAAATGTTAGGGTTATCGCATCAAATGTTAGGGTTAAGTATTACAAATGTTAAGTATGGGAATATATATGTCGTATGGGAATGTTAGGGTTAAGTATTACAAATGTTATCCCCTCATAATGCATAGAAGTAGATCAGAGAAATGAGTAAAATAAATGTGCTATTCTCCTCTTAAGGGTTCTTTCTAATGTATCTTCGTATTAATATCTCTAAAGTTGTAGAGTTCACTTGATCATGATTTAGATTAATGTCATTATAAATCGTATCATGTATACAGATAAAGGACGCCAAGTAGCTTAATAAATAGCGGTACATTTAAGGTGCATAATTTGATGCGTTAACCGTGGCATTTGGAATAGTTCATCGGGGTTTACACAGTCATCTGGAGGGGATAACATTCTTGTTCGACACACACGCACACAAAAACATACATATATATATATATATATACATATATATATATATATATATATATATATATATATATATATGTATGGGAATGTTATCCCCTCCAGATAACTGTGTAAACCCCGGCTAACTATTCCAAATATTAGGGTTAGCGTATTAAATTATGCACCTTAAATGGACCGCTGCGAAACTATATATATCTGTGTGTGTGTGTGCGTGTCGGGGGGATATAGGAATGTTATCCCCTCAAGACGACTATGCAAACACGGACTATTTATGCCAAATGTTTAGGTAGCGCATCAAATTATGCACCTTAAATGGACCACTACGAAGCTATACATGCACATATATATATGTGTGTGTGTGTGTGTGTGTGTGTGTGTGTGTGTGCACACACACACACATATTCGGAAACCCGGGTTAGTCGAAGCAGTAAACTTAGGTTAGTACAACTCATTAACTTGGGTTAATTGCATATAATTTCGGAGATAGTTTAAGATGTTGGTAGGTTGTATTGCCTCAAAAGTCACTTTATGACTATTCAACACCCACATTTCACGAACAACAACAACAAAATAATAACAATAACAACAACAACAACATAATAATAATAATAATAATAATAATAATAACAACAACAACAACAACAATAACAACAACAAAAACAACAACAACAACAACAACAACAACAATAATAATAAGAATAATAATAATAATAATAATAATAATAATAATAATAATAACAATAATTTGGTTGCTGGTACCGTCTGCAACGTTGTTTTTGGCTTTGTAATATTAGATAGTTTTTCGGTTTTCTAATAGCACTGAACTGAATTAGCATAGTTGGCGTTTCGAGCCAGGTGAATGCAAACAACAACCCATGATGACCATATAGAGAGCCTCGGGATGACAACTACAAATAACCTAGGTTAACTTGTAATGGTAACCACAGTAAACTACATTGAGTTATGGGGTTGTGAATTAGAGGAAGCTTCATTACAAGGTTATGCGTCATTTGTACTTGACTTGGCAATTGAGATGGAAAACCCGTACATAAATTAAAGTATGTCATATATGCATTTATTGTCAAGGTCGAGATAAGTGTTTCGGCCCAATGGCATACCTAAAATGGCATATAGTTTTTGCTGTTGTGTGGCATGGAATGCGTAAAATAAAGGATGAGAATGAGGTCACTACTCTATTAACTCCATCATCCAACACTCCCCAACACACACACAATAATCTCTCTTGTACTAATGACTACATCCCTAATTAATGTGCTATGCATCATCAATATTGCTTGTGCCCAACTTCAAACGTTGCATACAAGTGCTGCAATCTGCATACAAGAATCAAATGTTACTAACTACACTTCATGACATTAACAGGTTATTCACCATATTCACACAAGCATCACACACCTACATATTTCCATCATACTCTGTTACACAAGCATATCAATAACACTTTACATCATACATTCTGCCTACAAACAACCTTGACAAACATCATAGTCATCCCAGGATATTACCTAACGTTAGCAAGGTTATATCTAGAGCTGGGTAATAGGTCGGGTTCGTATTCGTGTCGAACTTAAACGGGTTGAAAATTTCTCGACCTGAACCTAACCCGTTTATTAAACGAGTTGAAAAACCTTAACCTGTACCCATTTAATTTTTAAACGGGTTGACCCGCTTAACCCGTTTAAGATAAACAAGTCAAGTTCAATCGCCTAATTAACCATTTACACATTTAATATCTTCAACTAATACGTAATTATAGTATTAGAAATTAAGTTTACATATCACATTAAATAATTACTTCTAAAATTCCCCTAATTCGTCATAATTCACAATTTTTAAAAATTTTTATATTCTTAATTATCTAATAAAAAGTAAATGGATAGATGACAAATGGGAAAATGAGTTGAGTTATTTAATTCATTTAATTAAACGGGTTAAATAGGTACTTTTTCGTGTAGAGAATCTCAACCTGAACCTAACCCATTTAATTAAATGGGTTGAACTTGTCAACCCATTTAATTAAACGGGTCGAAAATTTATACCCAAACCCACTTAACTTCGTGTCGGATTCGGGTCGGTAATCGTGTCGGGTCAGCTTTTCCCAACTCTAGACTTATATCCCACCTCATGAAATTATAACACATTCATACACCCACATATATGGCTTCCTTCTCCAACATAATACCAATTCACACCTCCTCCAAACAATTTCTTTGTCAAATTGACCCAAACACCAATTACCCATCTAAATTTGTACTAATTGGCAACGCTGTAAGCATAAATGAAAATAGAGCAAAAGTGCATCTCAAAGAGTATAACAACTACCCTTGCCTACCCTTGCCAACATCACTCTTACACCTCTATTTACACCCAAAAAAAAAAAACAAATTAATAGCAAAACTCATTCAGTTTTGAGAACACATAAAGAACAAGAGGATTAGGCCAAAAATTCAATCTTATAGTGACATTTGAAGTTCATACGATTCTGTTTTTAATTCATGACTTGTAATATACAAACTACTTTGAATTGGATGAGATTTTCTTAAAGTTTTGTAATTTACAATATCAAATTATCGAAGCCAGAAAATGTAACTCGTTTGAAACTCGAATACAACCCCGAGTTGACAGAGATACAAAACTCATAACAGAAGCAAAGGAAATCGAGAGAGAGAAAGAACTTGCTTGCTTAGGAAGAGAATGTCAGTTACCCTGGCCAAATTCGTTGATGTAGTTGACAAGAATTTCATTTTCTTCAGGAGTTCATGACCCTTTCTTCAACCCTTTTTGGTCACAGTAAGACAATCTTCCCATCTTCGCATAATTCAGAGAGAGAAAAACACCCAAAGAGAGATAAATGATGCCCCTGCAACCGCAAGCAAAATAATGGCAGAGGAGTAAACTGTGTTGTACCATACATGTCATAAATTGAAATCAGTTAACAAATAAAGAACATAAAGATAGATAGCGAGAGAGACACATATGAATGGAGGCTCCTTACTTGTACAGTACTAATAGCCATTCTTCCCTCCCACTTGCTCTTCGTTTCAGTATAAGGGAGAGGAGTAATATACGTGAGATAAAATACCAGCACAAAAGCAACCTCTGAGTATAAGGGTAAAGGAGTAATGTGAGTGGGATAAACATTGCCAGCACAAAAACATCCGGACAGCTTGTTTCCCTAAAAGAACACCAGTTCGTTAAAGGGACTACTTTAAATAATAGTAAAATTTAAACAACACCTGTTGGTCATTTTCCCAAAAAGAAAATGCTAACGGTACCGTGTTCCGAGCATTGGGTTTGGAAATTAGTAGTGACGCTGTTCATGGTGATACCCATTTCTTGCTCCTTTATCAATGATATCGATGACCCCACCGAATTTCGAGCCTTGAGCTTGGAAATTAGCGTCGAAGGCAGCACCAACCACCAGCCGCCTTATTCTTTCACGTGACCCCAAGCCTATTTGATCTTTTTCCCCTGCAAACATTTAACCTTCTTATGATTTTATCTCTTCCCCAGCAGTAAAGCTGACAATGGGATAAATATGGAATAGATTTTTCTATACCTCATTAGTATTCATTTTCAAAATTCATACTTATTCTGATATTTATATTCACAGGTGTTCAAAAATTATATCTACACTCATACTAACTGAGTTTTACGAGTATACGGGTTTTATTTAAATAGAAATAGACTAAAAAAAATTTATACTCATATTAGACTCATATTCTCGCAAAATATATATTAGAGATTTTAAAATTTTTTGGAGAGGATGAATTTGTTTTATGGGCAGTTAGGCATTACAAAAACTTATGTTGGTCATTGTTTGGTGCTTTGTTGATGTTGCCTGAGCTTGGCGGTTCCCTGTGGTCATAGAGATGAGAGGGAGAAAGTTGAGTGACAAAGCTTGACCCTGGACCGGAGAGACAAGAGGTCAAGTAGTTGAATAGGAGCGAGCGTTTGATGAAGAGAGAATAAGAGAGGTGTGGGTGTGTGGGCATATGACTGAGAAGAACTAGAGAGTAGAGAGTAGTATCGAGTGTGAGAACACTCGACTAGGGGTTTCTTTAAAAATAAAATTGAGCTTTGGGTCTTCGACATTTAGGCCACGATTGATAAATATAGGCCTAGTGCCTTTTGTTTAAATTCTTTGTATAGATGGATTTGTGCGTGTCACATGAATTGGTATGGGGCAGATACAGGACGAATTTACTGGATATAGGTTATGAGTATGAAATGGGGCCAGTAAAGTTTAAAATCTGCACTCATATTCAAATCTATACCCATTTAAATTTCGAGTAGAACAAATTTTACGAATTTTAAATAGATGCAGATTTTTTTATTAAGTCATACCCGCATCCTCGGAGAAACAAAAGTTCCCATGCGCTAAATTTTGTAATAGCCTTCACGGACTCAAATAAGCCCTTTCACTCTATTGCCCGATTGAAATTTCCTTTTTTCTCAAGTGTATGGAATTTTCTCCCACATCTCCAGCCACACAGCCTCGGTACTTCAGCCACATTTAATGTCCTCACTCACACCATCATATTCACGGGCTGCTACAAAACAACTTTTTCTTTAACCCCCCCCCCCCCCCCCAAAAAAAAGGCCCCTTCGTACGCATCCCCCACCCTATAAATATAACCAAACCCACTCCTACCAAAAGACATTACTATTTCTTCAAAACCCATATTTTTTAGAAGAGGCCAAAAAATGGCCTCTTCCCCTGCTTCTCTCCCCTGTTTTGTCTCCATTGTTTTTCATCTATGGATTACACTACATTTTTTGTCTATCCCTGGTGGGACTAAAGCGCAGGCAGTATTCGCCTGTGGCTCAGGGGGGAACTTGTCTGTCGCAGACCTTGGGTTCTGCGACATGACTAGGAGCATGGAGGCGCGGGTGGCGGACCTGGTGGGGCGGTTGACACTGCAGGAGAAGGTGGGGTTCCTTGTGAGTGGAGCCACCGCCGTGCAGAGGCTTGGGATCCCTAAGTATGAGTGGTGGTCAGAGGCATTACATGGGGTGTCATATGTTGGGCCAGGGACCCATTTCTCTAGTGCTGTTCCTGGGGCTACTAGCTTCCCACAGGTCATCACCACTGCTGCGTCTTTCAATACTTCCCTCTTTGAGGCCATTGGAAAGGTATACAGAGTTATGCAGTTGCATTTTATTTGTCATGTGTGCTCTTTTATTTGTGTTTTGTCAATGTTATATCATCCTAATATATGTCAGGTCTAGTATTTTGTTGTGCCTCAACCACATTGAATATCACCACGAATGCCCACATATCAAATTTATCCAATGTTTCGATTTTTGTCGGCGTTTTTGCATCGACAATACAAGTTAACTACTGATATACATCATGATGTGATGGGATCTAGATAGGTCAAGGAGTACGCAACATTGTCCTCCTCACATGAGTTGTCTGATATTATACTTGAATGAAATGTCGATGATCTGTACTCGTAGTAAAATATCAAAACATGTGATACGGATATTTGAGATAGGAGTAAAAAGGATGAGCTAATGTAAATAATGTCTTTTTCAATGAAGAAGATTGCTTGTTCTATCACCAGAATGATTTTAGAAAATCTTTTACATAGAAATTGGAAACATAATACACTACTGCTATTTTCAATTTATATTATTTGAGTATTAGGGGCTTGGACTTACGAGGTCTTTTTATTTCGTACTGTAAAGTCATCAGCATTGAAAATACATGATCTAAGTCGGTTTCAAATGCAATAATCCTGAGAATATTTTAATTGGAAACCACCCCACTACAATACTGTCAGATATGATCTATTACCCTTCTGCCACATCTAAAACCTCATAATAATTTTATTTAGTTAAAGATCGGAAAACCCTACTAAAATGCGTCAACTGCTAGAAAATTGTTTACTTACGTACAGAAAGTAAGTTCGCTAATTGAAATTTGTTTAAAATTAGTGATTGATGAAGGTGCATTTCACTAGTTTTTAAAAGAATATGCTTGGTGACTTAGATTTCATGTTAAAGTTGTGTAGTTTTTAAAAGCTTTTGAATGAAGAAATTGACATTTTATCTTAGGCCTTGATATCTATCTCAAGGGCTTTGTACCTCCAGTGCCAATTAAAATAATTGAATTTAACAATATGATCTACAAAGAATGTTAGTTGATTTAAGTGGTTCAATATTTCATTCTTCTATATAATATCTCAAATTTAGGTCTTGTAAATAGAGAAAATTTATTCTACAAAAGTTATACTACTCATAAATTAATGATCCTTACAAATTAGTAGATCGAGAATGAAAGCTAAGACTAAAAGTCTAAAACCCCGGGGGAAAAGGTACAAAGCAGCGACATCTCAATCACTCATTTTGGATCTCTCTCTGACTCTCGCGCTTTCTAAATCTTCTGAGTTCTGAAGACAGTAAAGCTTAAAGCTACTTGTAGCAAGTTGGACACCAGCTTGCCTATGATCCTTTTTCTTGGGCCAATTTTTGCTTTTTCTTTATTTGGGAAGTATCTTTTAGTGGTGATCGATTATTGGAGCGAAGTAGGTGCAAGTGGTCCTCCCAAATAAATTTGAGTGGTGCGTTTCTTCTAATTGTTTATTTGTTTTGGTATTTGGAAGATTGTTTTAGGTAACGAGAAAGAAAAGAGAAACACATTGGAAAAAAAAAGAAGAAGAAATCTATGGAGAAAAAGCAGAAAACAGAGCAATTATTAATCTTGCATGGTCGATTCGTTGCAGTAGGTGGAAATTCTGATCAAGTTGCTCCGTTGCATAGTTGTTAAGTTCTAGGTACACTAATGACACAAATCTAGGCTGACCTTTTTCATGACTTCATTGCAAGCAAGTTTCTTTGTTTCCTTTTCTTTTCTTTTCTAAAAAGTTTTTCTTTTTAATTGGGAACACATATTCTTTTTTTTGGGGGGGGGGATTTGGGACACATGTTTTCTGTGTTAATGAACGTCCAACAATCTCCAAAAACTTGTTTTAAGGGCAATATTTATTTTCGCAATTTCTCAAAACTTAAATCAATTAGTTTCTAAGAAATTTATGAATTTATAATTAACTTTGTAAAATATAGTCAACAAAATCAACAAATATAATCATATTCGAATAAACTACATACAACATATGATTTTAATAATAATTAAACCACTATTTCATTCCATGTTAGTTTGAAATGTTAGTGTTCATCTTATCCTCTTTTCCTTTTATTTTTGAAACAATAAGATGTATATAATCATAAACATCAGTAATTAAGTAATATTTATAATGATAACATGGCTTACTTTTCCATTTGGTACTTAATATTTTGAGAAATCATTTGTATACCATAGGAGAATAAATATAAATTCTAGTAATAATATTTATCCCAAGAGGTATACTATCTACATCTGAAATTTCTCTGAATTTCGCAAAAGCAGCACCCATATGGGGAGTTTTGGTTGTAGTAATAATACCTATCAATTTAAATTTATGAAGCATGTCTTTATTTTTGTATTATGTATCAAATGAACTTCTATACATAAAAGTAATATGCCTAAATTATTAATTTTATACAACAAACGTGAACTTTTAAGTTTTTTCCCCTTTATTTTGTGTCTTTTTTCCCCAAAAGAGATTATAATTGATACTAATTGTTGTGTTTAGACCGTATCGCATTAATTTATTATTAGATGATCTATCCAATAAGAGTTTAATTTTTTTTTAAAAATAGTTACATAACTATTTCATCTCATTTTGCATGAGACAATTTCAAGCAAAACAAATTAATTAATTAAATAACTGTTAGATGTTGCATGTCGCCAAACCATACTTGATTTCCGGCGCCCAACGGAAGCCGATGTCCATTTCGAAAGCATGCATATTTTCTCAATAAGTACAAAATTTAGCATGACATTTGATTTGATTACATAGGATAGTCAACTAAATTATCGACGACAAAGCATATGAATGACCATACCAGCTGTCAGATTCCCTGAGTGGGTTCACCGAAGCAAATGATAGCATGGATTAATTTCAATCGAAATGTAAGCGTCTGGTGCGGAGTTTCAATAAAAAAGAACAATAGTGATTCAAAAGTAGCAAAAGCAATATGCATCAATGCAACTAAAGGTGGTAACAGTTGACCAAATCCACAAATTTGACCCAAAAATTTGCGATTTCACTCTATTTTCAACTGAAAGTTAAAATTTCAAGCATGAGTCTGAAATGATCCAATTTAAATTGACCCAGTTTAATTTAAACTCGACTCAATAGTACTCTGATATCGAAAATTGACCCAACTTGAGATCTCATTTATCTAAAATTACCTTGATCAAGATTATCCATTCGTGAATAAAATGGTGAAAGACAAGAAATATTGACTAGAAGGAGCAAATTAGTGATACCTTCACTTTGCATATTGTGTTTTGATAGCAAAACTTATTTAGGTAGGCTTAAAAAGGAAGAACCAGGGTTTGTGAAGTTGATATACACTTGTAGATTGAAAGATCATAGATTGTAGGCTTTACGAACAAGGTCATACTGAGAATTGCAAAAACCCGCATCCCATTGGAACCCAAAATTGACCGAACCTGAACCATAAATGTCCCGATAATATCTAAAACCCAAGAGTGATCTGACCCAATTCAAGAATAATGGATGCCAAAAATGGTGCAGGTAGTGTCAACTGAAGCAAGGGCAATGTACAACTTGGGATTGGCTGGGTTGACATATTGGTCCCCAAATGTGAACATATTCAGGGACCCAAGGTGGGGAAGAGGCCAGGAAACGCCAGGAGAAGACCCTCTGCTTTCAAGCAAGTACGCATCAGCTTATGTTAGAGGCTTACAGCAAACTGACGATGGTGACCCCAACAAGCTCAAGGTTGCCGCTTGTTGCAAACACTACACCGCCTATGACTTGGATAATTGGAAGGGAGTCGATCGTTTCCACTTCAATGCCGTGGTAATTACTCAATATACTCCCGTATCTAACTTTTTTGTATTTGCTTTATATATTGACAAAACCAATTAGGTGGAGGGTTTTTTTATTGGTAACTGGGCTGTTTTCTATTGGTGAGTGGGCTCACTTATCTTAGCCTCTTAGGGCATACCAATGCGCGACAGTAGCGTAAGAGCAGGGATAATGTCAAAGCCCAAAGAGGAACTCAAGCCCAATTTTAACCACATAATTTCCTGTACATGTGCAAGGTGGAGAGTGAGACTGGAGGGTAGGTTTTTAAAGTTACTGCTGACTTTTCCAATCAGGATTTTTTTTTTTTTTTTTTTATGTTGACGCAATTGCATGTAAAAACAAAATGCACTAAGGCTTCAGCTTTTTTTGTTAGTCTTTAAGATTTTATTAATAAAAGTTGAACTATTACTGACTCATCAATAGAAAATTATTTTTTAATATATTTTTAACATTTATAAAATTCAATTTGAAGATTTGTTTTAAAATACTAAAAGTGTAAACTATTTCAACCAATAAGGTTTATAGTCGGGTATTGCGATCCACAGATTGAACCTTTTAAAAAAGTTGTTAGGTGGCCACCACATAAACTATTCAAAACTTGTGATTCCTGTCGAGGTCTGGCCCCAAATAAGTCCGACATGGACTGAACTCTACAACATTCGGCCATAGAAACAAACAATATGTGAAGTTAGGTTGGATTGGTTCAACATTTTAAAGTCAACTTTGATATGTGATGGAGGACAAGGAACATATGCAATTTGGATTGGATATTCATTTTTCTATCTTTCTTTAAATGAAAGGGGAAAAAAAGGCCTAGACTAGGCTAGTTTGAAGCGAGATTGTTTGATCTTTGATATTTTGTTGACTAGTAAGGTAATGTATGTAAATACGGGTAGAATTTCTCCATGTTTGGTTTCTCATTAACAATATTCAAACTGAGAATCTTCTTTTAGGTATACTTTTCTTTACTCAATTTTTCCGATCATAGGAACTAACTTAAAATGTAGACGTATCAGTTTACTAAAAGATGGACAGATGCAATGACTGCAACCTTCTAACTTGTTCAAGAAAAGTTGCACCACCATTCCATAAAATGTAACTGTTAAATTGTTCTTGTTGTCATTTTTTTGGGGGGGGGGGGTAGCTTAACGCAAATGGCAAGGCACTGTGGAACATAAAAAAAGTTAGAGTCAGCAATTAAAGGTTAGGATAGAGGATGGATAACCTTGTGTAGAAAAGCAGAAAACCCGCCGAGCTGAAAAAAAAGTTTGGCAAATTATGTGGCAGGTGACACAGCAAGATCTAGACGACACATTCCAACCTCCATTCAAAAGTTGCGTTGAGGATGGGAATGTTGCCAGCGTAATGTGCTCTTACAACCAAGTCAATGGGAAGCCCACTTGCGCTGATCCGGACCTCCTTGCTGGGGTGGTTAGAAGAGATTGGAAATTGAATGGGTAACATTTCCTCATCTCATTTATTCCTCCTCCAAATTTATTTATTACGTGTAAGACGCACTTAATAAGTGTGTCCTTAGTTGGATATGGTATGATTTAAAATTAGGTGATTTAGATTTTTTAACTTTCTTTATTGAAACCGGTCTCTTTGTGGAATAACGAGATCTACATAGGTAAGACAGTTTACACATTGATCTCTGTAGAAACCGCGCAAGCAGTACACTTGCTGGAAGTACTTCTTGTTGTTGTTGTTGTTGTTGTTGCTGCTGCTACTGTTGTGCCTTCTTTGACACTCCACTATTACATGTTAATCGGATGAATTATTTGGCAATATAGTATTACCTGTTTGTTGATTGAATTAAGCTATTAACTGCTAGTTGATTGTATTAATTATTTGCATCAATAATTTACATTAGCTATTTCTACGAAAATTGCTTAGCAGAATTAGTTATTCGTAAAACAAAATTAAGATGAAAAGCCAATGTTCAAAAAAGCCAACAACAAAAAGCTTTTTCTTTCACACACACACACACACACACACACACATATATATATATATATATATATATATATATATATATATATATATATATATATGTGTGTGTGTGTATATATATGTTATATATATATATATATAAATTCAAAATTATAGGACTTTAAATTTTACTCTCACAAAAAATGAACGAATATAGACTTCGCAGAAGGTGCAATTCGCGATTCCTTACTCTATATCTATTGCATAAACATTGCGTAGCCCAAAAAATGGAAATCTATTGCGTTAAGTACTCCCAAGGGAATTATTACCTTAACTCTTACAGTGGCACACTAGGTCAACGCCCATGTTTATTTTCTTAAGTTCATTAGTGGAGGTCTATGACTGGTGCTTAGAGGCCATTTATATTTTACTGTTGGGTTATACCCAATTAATGATTTTGTTAAAAAATGCCACGTCTTTTCTAATTCGAGTAGCCACCAAAAAAAATTGATCGTTAAAAGAAATGAGTCTTATCCCTTGTTCGGGTGTGGGGGAGCAAATGTAACACGAGTGGACATCGCTTAATAATCAGGACGTCGTCCTCCTACCTTACAGTCCGCAAAGACTCATCAGTCATCACTAATGGAATGGAAATTTGGCTTTCGAGGGTCTGTCTAGCATACGAAGGCGTGTTTTATGTAATAAAACCACGTCTTGGGGTTTTAAGCGGGCCAATATGCATGTATTTCTTTTATGTAAAATGATAAGTGTCTCGTCACAAGACACTTTATAAGTGTCTGGTTTTGATTTAAAAATAATACTATTATGTTTTTAAATTGAAAAAAATGGTAGGATCGAATAGTAGAAACATATTACAACTTATAAATTATATAAAATTATTTTTTATTTATAATTTATCATATTTCTAAAATACGTGTATCATATGTACTCGCGGATGGGGTTAATGTGATTAGGGTATCATTTTATACTTTTTCGACGTAGCCGACGAATATTTAAGGTTAGCAATTCATAATTAAATGTAATCATTGAAAAATTTGCAGTTTTAAATCATAAAACTTGTTAATTTATGGTGAAATAAGACACTTAAGATTGTTTTGCAGCAAGACATATATCACTACCCTTATTTCATTTATGTGTATTCTGGTCTGTACTTTGAGGACAATTAAATACGCTCAATCACGTGGGTCCTGCGTGAAGTGGAGGTGTTTAACTAGCCTAGGAGCATGCTTGCGTGACGGTCTTGGCGAATGTGCGTTCCAACTTCCGGAACGGAAGACTTGAACTGAATTTTTCCTTGCGCTTGTAAAACTCTTGCAGGTATATTGTCACAGACTGTGATTCCATAGATGTGTTGTACAATTCTCAACACTACACCAAAACCCCGGAAGAAGCTGCAGCCAAGGCTATATTAGCAGGTCAAATAGATCACCACCAACTTTTAACTTCAAAGTCCAATTAGTTAATAGTGGGCTAAACTGAAAACGTCAAAACTAACTCTTAACATGCGTATTACTTGGTGTAATTATGAACAGGGGTGGATTTGAACTGTGGATCCTTCCTTTCCCAACACACTGAGGCTGCGGTGAAGAGTGGACTTCTGAAAGAATCAGATGTTGATAAAGCAATTTCTAACAATTTTGCCACTCTGATGAGGCTGGGATTTTTTGATGGGGAGCCTAGCAAGCGCTTATATGGAAGTCTTAGTGCCAAAGATGTGTGCACCTCGGAACACCAAGCACTAGCACTTGATGCTGCAAGGCAAGGTATTGTCCTCCTCAAGAACAGAGCCAGCTGCTTGCCCTTCTCTTCCACCAATATCAAGTCTCTTGCTGTCATTGGACCTAATGCTAATGTCACCAAGACAATGATCGGAAACTACGAAGGTATCTGCAAACTCCTTCCTATTCCTAATGACCTAAAAGAATTGAGCATACCTGATAATCTAATTTTGATACTTGAAAAACTCATCCTCAGACATGATATATGGCACCTAAAACCAAAAATCAACCAGGCCTTGTACCTAGACTGAAGGGAAAGTTGTCTAGCCAATGTTAATTATGCTCTTTTAACAAGCCTATTATCAAGCAACAACAAAACGGAGCAGGGCCCTCTCCTGAGCTTGATCTACGTAGTAGACTATGCATGAGTACAGCCGTCCAATGTGGCTATGAGATGCAGTGTCTTCCCATCACTATTTTCAAGGAATTTTGCAATTTTGAGCTTGAATTCAATTATTCAAAGCGTTGTGACCTTCACACTAGTATGTTACTCCAAAAGCAAGAATCTGGGAAATGTGTTGGTTTGAACAAAATATTCCATTCATTTGCTTGGATTTGATAAAAACTGACGCAACTTGAATGGACTTCATTGGTAGTTTACTTTTTTCTTCCCTCCACTGTGACTTGATTCATGTTTTCCAGTTCTAATTTCTTCAATTTCTGTAAAGATTATACCAATTTTATCTCATTGGCAGGCACACCATGCAAATACACCACCCCCCTGCAAGGCCTGTCATCATACACTTCAACAACTTACGAGGCTGGCTGCATTAATGTCGGATGCACCACTGCCCAAGTTGATAGAGCAAAAGAGATAGCATCCATAGCAGATGCCACAGTGCTGGTTATGGGTATGGACCAATCGATTGAGGCAGAGAGTCGAGACAGAGTCGATCTTAATCTTCCTGGACAACAGCCACTTCTGGTGGCAGAGGTTGCGAACGTTTCCAAGGGACCCGTGGTTCTGGTCATAATGTCCGGTGGTGGTGTGGACTTAACCTTTGCCAAAAACAACGATAAAATCAGTAGCATTCTGTGGGTTGGTTACCCTGGTGAAGCCGGGGGAGCTGCCATGGCTAATATCATCTTTGGTGCTTGCAATCCAAGTGAGTCTTCTAGAATGCTTTCCTTCACTTTTCATACTTTCTTTGGTATCTACCATACACGTAAGATACACATAAAAGGTGCTGTTAAAAACATTATTCCATTCAAAAGTAAGAGTAGACCTTGCATTTATAATTTATAACTGATTACCGAACTTGAAAATCCAAAATCAAACCAGAGATAAAGGGGGCATCGACATAAAACTGAAAGAAGGCAATGCAAATTGGACCCAGAGCGGGATGAACTCAAATGATCATATCAAACCAACCCAATGCTTGTCTAAACAAACTATTGACCTATGTTCTTAGCAAGTTTCTCAGACAAATAAGCAGAGGAGCTGATCTGCCCAGGATAAAATGACTAGAACAGACTAATCAATCTGCATATTGGATGGACCCGTACTGAACTGACCCGGAAATAACCCCTCTGAAATGGCCCATTTCACAAGGTCTAAGTGAGACACATTATACAGTTGAAGCATGGATACTAAGAACTAAATTTTAACACTTTTTATTGTTTCTTTTGTAGGTGGACGGCTGCCAATGACATGGTATCCTCAATCATACGCAGACAAGGTACCAATGACCAACATGAACATGAGGCCAGACCCTGCCACTGGCTACCCAGGAAGAAGCTATAGGTTCTACACAGGGGAAACTGTCTATGCCTTTGGGGAAGGGCTAAGCTACTCTGAGTTCACGCATCACCTAGTTCAAGCTCCAGCAGAGGTCTTTATCCCCTTACAGGAAGACAATGTTTGTCATTCTTCAGACTGCAAGTCGGTCGATGCTCTAGGTGATCACTGTCAAAGTTTAGGCTTCAATGTCCGACTGAGAGTCAGGAACAATGGGACCATGGGAGGAGGGCACACAGTTTTCCTCTTCTCATCTCCT
This sequence comes from Carnegiea gigantea, assembly GCA_029747015.1. Taxonomy (NCBI): domain Eukaryota; kingdom Viridiplantae; phylum Streptophyta; class Magnoliopsida; order Caryophyllales; family Cactaceae; genus Carnegiea; species Carnegiea gigantea. Next base: position 125,002 of record JAKOGI010001313.1, read on the forward strand.
CCTTTGGTCCACAATTCACCTCGGAAGCACTTGCTTGGGTTCGAGAAGGTGTTTTTGGATTCGAAAAGAGAAGGGTGGGTAGAGTTCAAGGTGGATGTTTGCAGGCATTTGAGTGTAGTTGACGAGCTGGGGAACCGTGAGGTTGCTTTGGGAGCTCATCAACTACATGTAGGACACTTAAAACACTCACTGATTGTGAGGGTCTAATTGAGTTCTCTGTGTAAGCTAGAAGTCATTGGTGATTCTTTAAGAAGGGGAACGAAACAAGGGCTGGGATACGGTTGCTGATAAGAATAATGAAAAAGGAAATGAGAGTCACATTGTTAGCATGAAGACTGCTGTCCAAATGAATTGAGGGAGTTTGCAGAACCCCCCCCCCCCCCCCAAAAAAAAAGGAATCGCGGGAGTCGTAAGATTCCTTCAATTGTTTTCATTAATTAACTATCAATTTGAGATACGGATAATAATTCTGTGTTCCACTTTGATTAATTTCCACATGCTTTGGCACAACAATTTGATGCAACGTGTGTGAAATTGATGCCACAATGTTTCTAACTACAATACATATTATGTATACCTGGGAGTTCATTCTCCTAATTCCAACTCAGCAAATATATTATATGTTGGCATTAAGTTTTTAAAGAAAAAAAAGTAAATAATAGAAATAAATTACACATATAAATAAAACCTAATAACTTCTTTCTCCCACTACACTTCTTTCTTTCCCACTACACTTTCATCCGTTTCCTTCTCCTACTAGACTTCTTTCTTCTCTCTTCTTTCCGCATCATCGTCTTTCTTTCTTCTTCTTCACTGCATATCCATGTTCTTTTCAGAAAATTTCACTAGAAAATTCAACATAACAATATTGCAAACTCAAAATTTCACCACTTTTGTCAGAATTGCCGGTCAAATCTCAGTGATACTCGATTTCTTCTTGCTATATTTGAATTAGGGCATACGTGTGAATATTTCACTTGTTCCAGAACAATTGTTTAATATATTCACTACTAAATTTACTGAATCGAAAGATATTGTACTTTATAGCATGAAGATCAGTTGATAGTCAACAATGGTATGTTTACCTTCACCACGGAGATTTCGAGGATGAACTAGAGAGGGTAGTTTAAGAGTCAGAGTATTTCCACGAGCAAGGATGTGCTTGTTTGTGTATTGGAGTTTTAACTACTTTTTCCCTTTCAAATTCACTTGCTAGTAGGATATGTGGTTACTTTTTGTTCATCTTGTAGTTATAGATTATTCATTTAGCATCTTAAGTTTGTTCATCATTAAAAAGAAACTGTTGTTCATTTGCAATTGTAATTGATTGCTTTTTTTTTTTTAATCGTTGATTGCTACTAAATTAAAAATTACTTTAATAATTTTTTTCATATGGTTCCTTATCCAAAGAATAGTCGTTCATGTTCTATCTCAAAAAAAAAAAAAAAAAAGTTATTCATGTTAAACTTTGTTCGATTACTTTACAAGTTTAAAGGTTTGTTTAATAACTTATACAGTGTGCTCAAGATGTAAAGGAATTTGTTAATGTGTGTTTATGATTCGAAGGGTATTTGTTAGTGTTTAAAGTTTTTAAAATTATTTTCAACTTTAATTTTCTTAAGTATACCATTTCTAATCATCATGTGTCAAATGATAACTTAGCACGATACATGTTATTGAAACAATAGATGAACTAATTGGTAGCCCGGTAAACAACATTACAATAGATAATGAACAAATCCAATTATTAGTGAACTTTATCCAAACGTCCAATGAACAAGCTGAAGAAACTTAGTGAACAATTCATATTCACATACCCGAGGGTGACCATTATTGAAACAATAATTGAACAAATGAGTAGGCTCAATGAACAAACTCACGATAGATTATAAACAAATTAAATATCCTACCATTAGTATATCTTATTAAGACGTTCAATGAACAAGTCCATGACATTTGGTGAGCAATTAAAATTGATCACATACTAAAAGTGAACATTATTGAAATAATGAATGAACAAATTGGGAAGCCTCAGTGAAAAGCCTCACAACACCATGTACAAAAATATCCTACTATTAGTGAACTTTATTAAGGTGTCTAATGAACAAGTTGACAGGGCTTAATGAAAGATTCACATGTCCGAGACTAACCAATATCTAAACGATACATAAACAAATTGGGCAAACTCAGTGAACAACCTCACACTAGATTATGAACAAATATCCTACTATTAGTGAACATCAAGACATTCAATGAATAAGTTGGTTAGAGTGGGTGAGCAATTTAGATCCACATGCCCAATCAAACGATGATAACTTTTTAAAATGAAAAAACCAAACCTAAATAATGAACATAAATCGAAAAACCAAAAGTGGCAATGATTTTTTATTTTTTAGTTACATTGTGGTTGATTATACGCTAATCTTAAATCTTAAAAGTAACAAATACCAAATGTGATAAAATATGATATATGAGTGTTAATGATAATGAAATTTGGTAATGAGAAGAAAATGACAATATAATAATATAATTTATTAATGATGATGAACCAAACCCTCACCTACTGTAATGCATTAAGCCATTAACGCCAATCTATTAAAAACTTGGCATTTATTCAAAACTATTTTAAAAAAAAAACTAACTGCAACGGTTATTACTAAATATGGCTGCACTCAGATTTAAGGAAAAATAAATTAAATAAATGGATAAATATAATTACTGATTTGGAACTAATATCATCCCTGGGAGCATGAGCTCCCAAGTGTATACAATAAAAGGCAGTCTAACTGCCCTTTGACCTCAATACAAGTCACTGTTTTCGATTTAATTTCAATCATATTCAGGTTAAATCATCTTCTAGTTATTGCGCTTCCATCCGAGTCTGTGTTTGGTTTGGTGTAATCTTGATTTGAATCAACGTTACATGGAGCTAATTTTAATATGTGGGAATTAGTTCAACATTATTTTAGGACTCAGGTCCATCATAGCTTGGGTGGGAAATAGGGGTGTGCAAAATAACCGAAACCGAAAACCGAAAAAATAGAACTGAAAAACCAGTTAACCGTACAATTTTTTCAAAAAAATTGGTTTGGTTAACCAAACCAAGAAAAGATTTCGATTTTCGGTTCGGTTATGGCTTGGACAATTTGAAAATTCGATTAACCGGCAGTTAACCAAACCAAAATTAATTTTTTTTCCAAAATATTTATGCCCAAAAAAAAAATTTAGGTAAGAAAGTGCACTTTTTTTTAATTATTTATGAATGGTAATCAAATATTAACTTTTAAAAAAAAAGTTTAGTCATAAAAAATGAAAATTTTAAGTAAAAAAGTATACTTTTTGTTATTTGTGAACGGTTAACCAGTAACCGAACCGAAAAACTGGTTAACCGACTTTTTCGGTTCGGTTACGGTTCGGATTTTGGACGGTTAACTGAAAAATAGTTAACCGAAATTTTCGGTTCAATTACAGTTCGGAATTTTCTTCAACCGAAAAATCGGTAAACCGATTTTCGGTTAACCGAAACTCCGGTTAACCGATTTTGCATACCTTTAGTGGGAAACAAATCTAATCTAAATTTCGATCAAGTTATTTTTGATGGACTCATACTAGATCTAAATTTGAATGACATCAATCTTCTATTAACGCCATTAACTCTGCCTTCTCCATGAACCAGCTACAAATCTATTGAATCAGATTGGTAAAGCCAGTTGTTACCTAATTTGTTCAATTTTTTTTTATCAAGTGATGTACGCAGGTACTGCTTGCTGGACTTAAACACAACTAGCAACTCAACATGGAAGATATGAACTGGCCTAAAGGAATTAATTCCATCAACCAGAGCTACAAGGATTCACCACCAACTCCTTAAAGCAGAATGCACCAGGAAATTGGATAAAGAATCACTCTCATACACCACCTGAATAGGCTAAAGTTAGAGAGATTTGGGATAGTTTTTGCTTAAAACCAGCAAAGGGATTTTTCTTTCAACATGATCTGAGTATTACAATGAAGGGCAAGCCTTAAATATCAGGTTACAATCAAGAAATCAATGGCTATAGGTGATTCTGACCAAAATTAAGAAAACAGAAAAGATTGAAACTAGCTTAAAACAGCAGCTGGTTGGATTCTTGATACCTAAACCCTTTGCTTATCTCCATTACTGAGGTGTCAACCCTTAATAGCATTCAAGTACCTGCTAATGATGGTCTTGAGAAGAGGTTAGGCTGTTGATTACACCAGACTTAGCATCCTGCCAGCAAGTACAGCACCCTGAAATCCGAGGGATAAAGGGGTATTTGTTGTATTCTGAAGCTGGTTAAAAACTGGTGCTAAGGGAGCTGAATCTGCGCTTTTAGGGCCTTGTTGGATAAATATTTAGACACATTTCCAAGCCCTTAGATTAACCAAAATGAGCTGCTAAGTCAGAGGGCAAAATTCCTCCCTGAAACTGCTGCTGCTGTTGTTGTGCTGCTGCTGCTTCCAGAATTAATTTCCATGGCAAAATTCAAGTAACCTTTATCATTTAGGACCTGAATAGGAGCTGATAAATGAGTTAGGGTACTGTTCAAAAGGGAATGAATTCCTTTGGCCTGACTGAGTTACTGGAAGTAAGCATAAAATAACCTCAGACAAACTGACTGCAGGTTGCCTTTATTTGACTGTACTGAAATTAAGGCTACTGTGTGAGCCTCGAAAGACTTGGTTTGGTGAGTAGTAATGCTAGGGTGTCCACGAAAGCAAAGACCTTCCCAAGGTGGCCTCCAAACTGAGCTGGATTGCCTCACAGAACAGGCCTGGTTGGTGATTCAGCATTAAACCCTTCTTAGGTTCTGGATGAGGGTCTTGAACTGGCTCTTAGTCTGCGTCATCCTCCCCCCCTTTGAGAGGATTTTCCCTCAAATCCCCAAGTCAATTTCATCCTCTATGTAGGGGTTCAGATCACCTACATTGAAGGTTGTTGAGACAGCCCCGTCCTCTGGGAGCTCCAGTTTGTATGCATTTGCTCCCACCTTTGCCAGAACTGTTGATTTAGAGAGCACACAACCACAAGAGGGGGGTGAATTATGGTGTCCGATTTTCGCAATATGCTGGCAAACAGTCTTGAGACCCTGTTCGCACAGATTGTTCCTAAGTTGTGCAGAAACGAAAATTCAACAAAATTAAGTGCGGAAATAATGGACACAGGATTTTTTACGTGGAAACACCTCTAGCCTAACTGAGGTGAAAAAACCACGACCTACCTCCTGTAGGATTTACACACTTCACTAAACGGGCTAAACATGTTACAACAGTAACACACCTTGTTACAACTTGTAACCCACGTAACCATCTTCCCTAAGACAAGTTACCCCACGTCCAAAATTCCCTTGATTTGGACACACACTCTACTCACTTTTGTGAAAGAAGAGTATAAAGAAAAAACACCCTATTACAATGCTTCTTAACTAAGCTAATATAGGGTACAATGAAATCTTAGTATGCCAACTTTGAAAGCTCAAATAACTCACTCACTAGACACGGTTTTCTTTTCAAACTTTTAAGCTCATGAACACTGAATTTTTCTTTTTGAAAACCGATGCTTCTATCGTTCTAAGAAGCGACTTTATATAGTGCTTGGAAAAACAATTCCTCAAATTTTTAGAAACTAAAATCCCTAAAGAATATAGAATTCTTTAGCCACAAGGGATGAGGAAACATGAGCTGGAAACACTTCCTAAACCGTGTGCATAAGGCGGTGATTCTCAGCAACTAGCCCATGTTTTTCTCAACAACCTTATCCACTTGCCAAAAATTGGATATTCTTTTTATTCAAAAAGATTTTGCAAATCCTCTTAGATTTTAATAACCGTTTTAGGGTAAGGGGTAAGATACTCCATAGAAAAAATCTTTCTTGCAAATCTTTAAAGAAGCTGCTCTAAATCCAAAAGATAAAAATCGTGCAAAATAGTTTTTTTCGCAGCTTATTCTGGAAACACCCTGATCACCCTGTTTCTAGGATTGTTCTGAAGGGTGATCCGAAATATTTACCAAAAGAAAACAAAACCGTTTCAAGTAAGTGGTAAGTTAAGAGTTTCTGATTGGCATATTAACAAGAGTCTAAAAATATAAAACCAAATTAAATCAAGACATCTTGTTGTAACCACTAGTCATCTTGTAGAGAGACGAATCTGCTGCAAACACTTCACAGAACCTGTTCCTCACGGCTGCACTTATATCCTATGCTTCAAACACTTCACAGGACATGTTTCAAATACCTTACAGAGCCTGTTCCTCATGGTTGTTCTTACATCGCTGACTTGAGTACCTGTTCTTGATAAACCATTAGTCAAGCAGTTTTAATATATTGAAAAACAGCAGTAAGACCCTGTTGGTAAAGCCTGTTTAGAACAACAATAACTACTACAACACTTGGATTTGTTATCATCAAAACCTTATACATTCTAACAAGAACCTTGAAAGGTCTATCTCCTCTAGCCATCAGCTTACTCTTCCTCCTGGTAGGGAATCTCTCCTTCCTGAGGTGTAGCCAAACAAGGTCCCCAGGTTGAAACTCCATGCCCTTCTTATTCTGGTTGGCCTTAGCCTTGTAAGCTTCATTGACTTTCTCAATGTGTGCTCTAATCTGTTCATGGAGCCTCTTCATATCTTTGGCCCTCTGTTCAGCCTCAAAACTGACGTTGCAATCAGTAGGTAGAGGAATAAGATCAATAGGGGTCAGGGGGTTAATCCCATATAATGCCTCAAAAGGTGAACAGCCAGTAGCCCTGACAGGTGTTTTGTTGTAGGTAAACTCAGCATGAGGCAACTTAATATCCCACTCCTTCAAGTTTTTCTGGACTATGGTCCTTAGGAGGGTGGACAGGGTTCTGTTGGTGACTTCAGTTTGAGGATGGCAGGCTGTGCTGTACAAGAGCTTGGTACCCAACAGATGCCATAAGCTTCTCCAAAAATGAGACAAAAACTTAGTGTCCCTGTCACTTATAATGGTTTTGGGGACTCCCTGCTGCTTGATGATTTCTCTAAGGTACAGATCAACAATATAAGAGGCATCATCAGCCTTATGACAGGACACAAAATGGGCCATTTTGGTGAATCTGTCTACCACCACCATAATTGAATCTTTACCCCTCTGTGTCCTAGGTAATACAACAATAAAATCCATACTTACATCTTCCCAAGGTCTCAATGGGACAGGAAGGGGTGTGTAAAGACCCTGGTGAAACTGGCTCTTGGCTTTATGGCAAATAGAGCACCTGGACACTACCCTGTGCACATCTTCTCCCATTTTGGGCCAATGAAAGTGCTCTTTCAGGATGTCCAAGGTCTTGTTCATCCCAAAGTGTCCAGCAAGTGATCCCCCATGGGCCTCTCTTACCAATAATTCTTTCAATGGACATGCTGGGATACACAGTTTGTTTCCCTTGAACAAAAATCCATCTTGCATTACATATGGCCCTTGAGCTGGAGTGCTACTGACTAACTCCTGAAAAGCTGAGTCTTCAAGGTAATAGGCCTGAATGGACTGTAATCCCAGTAGCTTTGCACCTAGGACAGAGATTAAGGCATATCTCCTTGAGAGTGCCTCTACTATTGCATTTTCTGATCCCTTCTTGTGCTTGGCAGAAAAACTGAAAGCTTGCAGAAACTCTACCCATTTGGCATGCCTGGCATTGAGTTTGGGTTAGCCATTAAGGTACCACAATGCTTGATGATCTGAATGTAGGACAAAAGCCTTAGGCTTCAGGTAGTGACTCCAGTGACTCAAAGCTCTAACTATGGCATAGAATTCTTTGTCATAGGTCAAGTAATTGAGTTTTGGACTACTAAGCTTTTCACTGAAGTAGGCCAGAGGCTTCCTGAGTTGTGTAAGAACAGCTCTAATGCCCACCCTACTGGCATCACACTCTACCTCAAATAACTCTTCAAAATTGGGAAAGGCTAGGATAGGTGCTTCACATAACCTCTGTTTGATAGTCTCAAAAGCCTTCTGTGCTGCTGGAGGCCAGGAAAAACTGCCCTTCTTCATGCATTCAGTAAGAGGAGCCATGATTGTACCGAAATTCTTAATAAACCTTCTATAAAAGGAGGCTAATCAATGAAAGCTTCTGACTGCAATGACTGTATTAGGCACTGGCCAAGTTTTGATGGCCTCAATCTTAGCTTCATCCACTTGAATTCCATCACAGAACACCACATAACCAAGGAAGATAACCCTTGGCACTAAGAACTCACATTTTTCCAGCTTCCCATACAACGTCTGGCTTCTAAGGGTGGTGAAAACCTGCTTAAGGTGCTGAATGTGATCAAACTCAGTTTTGCTATATACAAGTATGTCATCAAAATAAACAACCACAAACAGACCTATATAGGGCCTAAGCACTTCATTCATCAACTTCATAAAGGTGCTGGGTGCATTAGACAGCCCAAATGGCATGACAAGCCATTCATAAAGCCCTTGCTTTGTCTTGAAAGCAGTTTTCCATTCATCCCCTTCCCTTATTCTGATCTAATGATAACCACTTCTTAAATCTATCTTGGAGAAGATCTTAGAACCATGCAGTTCATCCAACATATCATCAAGTCTAGGAATAGGGTACCTGTACTTGATTTTGATGTTGTTGATAGCCCTGTTATCTACACACATCCTCCAGGTGCCATCCTTCTTTGGCACTAACAATGCTGTGACTGAACATGGACTCATACTTTGCCTTACATAACCCCCATCAATCAGTTCCTGGACTTGCCTTTGCAGCTCCTTGGTTTCAGTAGGGTTGCATCCATAGGCAGGTTTATTTGGCAATAAGGCTCCAGGGAGTAGATCAATCTGGTGTTCTATGCCCCTTTTAGGTGGGAGGCCAGGGGGTAAGTCTTGGGGAAAAACATCCTGAAACTCCTCTATCAAGGGCTAAACAGAAGGGTGTAGGGTTGCTGTATCTAAGTCAAGAGTAGATTCCAGCATTAGCACAGCAAATGCAGGTTTTTCCTTGGTAATAGCCCTTTTCAACTCTTCCCCTATTGACAAGTAAAGCACTCTCTTTATGTACAACCCTCCCAGTTTCAGGTTTTTGTGTTTGGTTGGGGGGTAAAGAGGTCAGTGTCATCTTTTTACCCTTCAGTTTGAAGGAGTAAGTGTTGGATTGGCCATAGTGAGTGATATCCCTATCAAACTGCCAAGGTCTGCCTATGAGCAAATGACAAGCATCCATTGGCAATACATCACAGAGAACTTCATCCTGGTATTCACCAATTGAAAAAGGAACTAGGGTTTGCTTAGAAACTTTTACCTCACTCCCTTTTTTGAGCCATTGCAAGGTATATGGCCTAGGGTGACTGATGGTGGCCAGATTCAGCTTACTGACCATTTCAGTAGAAGCTACATTAGTGCAGCTACCCCCATCTATAATCAGGTTGCATGTCTTGCTGGCTACCTTGCATCTGGAGGGGAATATCTGCTCCCTTTGGTTAGCTTCAGGTGGGGCTTCAGTGGCATGAAGGACCCTTCTAATCATGAGCATCTCACCTTCTTCAGGTGGCAGGTAAGAGGTTTTACCTTCTTCAGGAGAGTCTTCTTCTTCATCCTCTTCTACCTCCATGTGATCTAACTCTTCAATTTCTCTGATTGTGAGTACCCTTCTACTAGGACAGTCTGCTTGAAAGTGACCACAGCCATGGCACTTGAAACATTTCTTCTGACTTTTAGGAAAGTCTTTGGCAATCTCTTTTCCCTTCCCCTTGTCATCCTTAGGGGTAGATTCTGGTTTGTAGGAATTGAAGGGTTCCACTGGCACAGCAGGTTTAGGAGGGATAGTAGAGTAAGGTCTTCTAGACTTAAGCTACTTTTCTACCTTAACAACTAGCTTGCAGGCATCTTCAAATGTCCAGAAAGGTTGTAGCTTAACCCTCTATAAAATGGCAGAGTTTAAGCCCTTAAGAAACCTGGCAATGGTTTGTTCAGGTTCCTCCCTCAAGGCACACCTAATCTGCAGCTGCTCAACCTCCCTGATATATTCTTCAACCTTCATACTCCCTTGGTGCAAAAAAGTGACCTTCAGATAAAGTTCTTGCTTGTAGGTGGCTGGCAAGAACCTTTTATCCATATGCTTTTTCAGTTTCACCCAAGTTTTAACCTTAGGTTTACCTTCCAATGCCCTGGTTCTCTTTAGGTTCTCATACCATAGCGAGGCATACTGTTTTAGTTTTAAAACAGCAAGCTTGAAAGCCTTCTCTCCAGAGTAGCCTTTGATTTCTATAATTCTTTCTATAGCTTGAACCCATTCTAAATAATCTTTAGGCTTTAGACTTCCATCAAATTCAGGCACCTCTATTATGAGGTCCTTAAGGTCATCCCTGTGCATTCTCCTTCTCCTTGGCCTAGCATCTCCAATAGAAGATTCACTGCCATATTAAGGATCAGGAGGGGAATCAGAACCTCCAGGGGGGTCCTGAGGTGGTTCCCTTTCTCTTCCTCTAGGCTGATTCATGAGTTGTTGAAGCTGAGTTGCAAGGGTTCTGATACTTTTTTGCATTTCCAGGATAGCCCTATCCCTTCTAAGCTCATGAGCCTATTCTAGAGAGAGACCTCTAGGAACTCTCACAAGTTGCTGGGGTGGAGGGGAAGTGTTTTCCCTGTCTGTCATGGTGTGTGGGTAAAAATTAGAATGCAGTGGCTATTTGAGGGGCTTGGTTCTTTGTGGCTGGGATTGTGTTTGGTCTGACAGGGTTTTCTTGTGTCAGAATAGCCAATGAACAAAGCTAGGAGAGAAAACAGCAAAGGGTAACAGAAGCAACTCACCAAGAATCAAGTTGGGCTCTGATACCAGCTGATGTATGCAGGTACTGCTTGCTAGACTTAAACTCAGCTAGCAACTCAACATGGAAGATATGAACTGGCCTAAAGGAATTAATTCCACCAACTAGAGCTATAAGGATTTACCACCAACTCTTTAAAGCAGAATGCACCAGGAAATTGGATAAAGAATCACTCTCATACACCACCTGAACAGGCTAAAGTTAGAGAGATTTGGGAGAGTTTTTGCTTAAAACCAGCAAAGGGATTTTTCTTTCAACATGATCTGAGTATTACAATGAAGGGCAAGCCTTAAATATCAGGTTACAATCAAGAATCAACGGCTATAAGTGATTCTGGCTAAAATTAAGAAAACAGAAAAGATTGAAACTAGCCTAAACCAGCAGCTGGCTGGATTCTTGACACTAAACCCTTTGCTTACCTCCATTACTGAGGTGTCAAACCTTAATAGGATTTCAAGTACCTGCTAATGATGGTCTTGAGAAGAGGTTAGGCTACTGATTACACCAGGCTTAGCATCCTACCAGCAAGTACAACACCCTAAAATCCAAGGGATAAAGGGGTATTTCTTGCATTCTGAAGCTGGTTAAAAGCTAGTGCTAAGGGAGCTGAATCTGTACATTGAGGGCCTTGCTGGATAAATATTTAGACACATTTCCAAGCCCTTAGATTGACCAAAATGAGCTGCTAAGTCAGAGGACAAAATTCCTCTCTGAAACTGCTGCTGCTGCTTCTAGAATTAATTTCCATGGCAAAATTCAAGTAACCTTTATCCTTTAGGAGATGAATAGGAGCTGATAAATGAGTTAGGGTACTATTCAAAAGGGAATGAATTCCTTTGGCCTGACTGAGTTACTGGAAGTAAGCCTAAAATAACCTTAGACAAACTGACTGCAGGTTGCCTTTATTTGACTGTACTGAAACTAAGGCTACTGTGTGAGCCTCAAAAAACTTGGTTTGGTGAGTAGTAATGCTAGGGTGTCCATGAAAGCAAAGACCTTCCCAAGGTGGCCTCCAAACTGAGCTGCATTGCCTCACAGAACAGGCCTGGTTGGTGATTCAGCATTAAACCCTTCTCAGGTGCTGGACGAGGGTCTTGAACTGGCTCTTGGTCTGCATCATCAAGAAATTACTAAGAGGAAAAATTTGTTTATGAGAAATTATTTTTAAGGGTCGCTGCACTGAAAGCTCACATATTGCACCTTTGTATCCACTAAAAAGCAAAATTTCTAGACCCTATCATAGGTTGACGGATCGTCCAAGCTGGAGCTTTGTAAAGAAAACCACAACTAAGAATCTAACTGAAAGCTGAGAGCTCAATCTGAATGCTATTTAACTAAATCAGTTTCTCTATGGGGAAAAAGTAAGTTTTGTGTTCAATTTAGTTTAGTTGGTGCGAATACTCTGGTAACCATGCAGATACCTAAATGGAGCTTTTACATTCTTTAGAACACATATTCAACAAGCATGTTGTGGTAAAGTTTTGGCTGCTTAAAATGCTAAGCTGGCAACTCATGTAGCATTTTTCGTGAACCTCTCTAAAGCCTATCTTCAACCCTTCCATCTTCTGTGTTGTCCCTTCCCATCCTCCTCTTTTAATCTTTTTGTTCTTTTCCTCTCTTTTCTCTTGATTTGTAGATTTTGAATGTTGGGAGGGTTGATTTTCCAACTATGCTAGCCATCTTCTTTGTCACCTTTTATTTCTATTTAGAAGTGCTTAGTTTTCTAGTAGTAGTTGTCTCTCTAATTGGAGAGTAATTATAAGAGTCTTATTTTAAAGTTAATGTTGTTTACTTTTATGTGGTCTTTTCATTTGTTTTTCAAGGGGTGAATTGTGTTTTATAGGTGAAGTGCTTCAAGGGTTTTGACACTTCAAATGTGACTTTTTTAGAAGAATATCTCTTCTAAGAACACTATACATATATGATCAAAAGATCTATGCCCAAGAGGATATTATAGCAGATATGTGAATATCTTCCCTAGGTTGTATCTTTAAACAACAGTTCTAGAAAAACAAGTGATCAATGTGCGTAAGAGTTTTTTTTTTGGGGGGGGGGAGGAGGGGGTCAAAGCTTGTATTTCAACACTGGAGTTTGTATCTATTTGTATTCGATATGCCTTTTAGATAACATATAACCCATTATCTACTTAATTATATCCTTTTTCCAATAAAAACATAAAAGCTATGTCAACACAAAAATGTTTTTCTTTGAAAGAAAAAAATTATTTTTAAATTTTAATCTTAAGAAGACCCTAAAAAGCTTTAAATGCGTCAAAAATTATTTATAAATTTTAATCTTAAGAAGACCCTAAAAAGCTATAAATGCGTCAAAAATTATTTTTAAATTTTAATCTTAAGAATGAGGGAATTAAAAACATGACCTAATGTATAGAATAGAGGGAGCTTCACTAATGACACAGCATATCACGTCACAACATGTTGGTCTCAACTCAGCTAAGTCACTCTAAAGGGGGTGGTGAGTAGGGTGACACAAAACTTTTGCAAATAAAAACTTAAGCGCAGATTATCATAGAATATAGAAAAACTCAAGGATAATGAGCAATAAATTCATGGACACTAAGCAAGAATATCAAGGAAGTTAACCAGAGTAATAGTAAAACAAAATGTAAAGCATCTAGTGTTAATTAACAAGATTCAACCTTCCAATTGGGTTCCATCCATGCCTAAAGCCTCAGGATTCAACTAACTTGTATTAATCTACTCCGAGATTACACAACTAGGTGTCCACTAAAACCTCGACGATAGTATAGCTTCATGAACCTCTTGAAGTGATTTCTCCTAAGTTCCTACTTAGAAAGGTTGAATGTCTCTGTAACACACCAAGTGTGGCATAAAGAAGATTTGAAGTGACTACTGATATCATCAATGTGCGCCTTCCTTTTCAGGAAGTCCACTCTTAAAATAACACCGTTAAGCATGCTTATTGTGTAGAAATCTTAGGATGGGCAACCTCCTGGGAAGTCTCACAGGCAGTATATGAGCGAGGATGAAGCACACCAGAAAAGCTTGCGGGATTTGTGGGGCTAGCAGATGATCGTTGAAGCCATTCCTGGTAACTGCTCGTGCCCCGACAGGGTTTAAGGTGTTACATATCGTATCAAAGCCAACCTACAACTGTGAGCTACGTCGATAGCTAAGAGAGCATTGGGAAATCACCTAACAAGGAAACAATTTTGGATTGGACCGCAGGACAAGAAGCCGTGTAGGTCAGTCAATTTGTAATGCACAATGAGCACATTGTGTGTGTTAAGTGGGGGTGATTGTAACATATCGAGTGTGGTTTAAAAAAGACTTAAAGTGACTACTCATATCACTAAAGGTGCACCTTCCTTTGCAGGAAACCCACTCTTAAGAACTCCATAGTTAACCGTGCCTACTATGGAGAAACCTTAGGATGGGTGACCTCCTGGGAAGTCTCACATGCAATGTGTAAGTGAGGATGAAGTACACTGGATATGCTAGTACTGATTTATGGTGTTAATTGACGATCCTTGAAGTAGTTTCTGGTAACTGCTCGCAACCTGGCAGGAGCCTAGGTGTTACCCTCTCGGTCTATCTTTTTTCTTACAAGCAGTATTCTCCTAACCCTCTTACCTCACAAGGAATATAGAATATCTGTCAAAGGATTACAATGGTTTTGAATTGTTCCCCTAAGGGTGCAATAATACTTAGAATGAGAATTAAGCATTTCGAGTTCATGTGTTGTGTGCTCTTTTTTCTTCAACAAGGTCTTAATTTATAGTTAACGAGAATTAGGCCATTGGAAGATGCTAAAGGAAGCTACCATTGGATGTTAATAGACTATTCTGTTGGTGCTTCCTTCCAACAACTACACATTGGTTCAAGGGCCTTAACTAACGTTTATTTTGTCAATAGCCACTCAGTCTTGTCTTAGATTCTTCTAGCTTGGAAAGGAGTTCTTTCATCTATTTAATGTGCTAGCTATTGCATTACTCATTTGACAAGGCAAACGAGCTTCTTTTTAAGATTTAATTTGACATTTTCCGTTCTAAGTAAGGTTGATTGCAGCAATCCCTTTCAAGCATTTGTTATATCATGAAAAACATAAAGTAAATCTTGCTTCTTGAAGTTTAACAATTGATTTTTAGCAAGATCATTAATTAAGTAAACTAAAGATAATTTGAGTAATCCATTCCGGCATATGTGGTAGTATACTATTTTTAATGGCAGATAACATAGCCAAATTTTAAGTGAATAATAGTCAAGCTATTACAATAATTTGAGCTATGTACATCTATCATGGAATTGCATATAATTGGATATTTTGAATTTTATGAGTAACTAAGCAAATTTCAGATTCAACACAATTGGTCAGATTATCATAAAATGCATTTTGATGTGATTCAAACATACTTCACATTGTTGGAAATTGTGACAAGGGTCTATTCCTGCATGCCTACCAATGTCCTTAACAATGAGGGTCCAGGGATGTGGAACTCTAGTTTTCTGAAAGCGCCTGGACTGATGGTGATCGGCTCGTAGGCAGTCTTCCCCGAGTTTCCTTGAGGCTCAATCGACTCTTCCTAGTAGCCGACCTCTTTCAAGAGGTACATTGGATCGGCTTTATGAAAGTAGTGGTTCCGTGAAGCTACACGATAGAATGAATTAGAGCTTTAATTTTTAGAGTACCCAACACATTTTTATGGTAATGTACCAAGCCATTATTTTAAAGAAAATTGTAATAGCCCAAAATTTCCTAATTTCAAGGACGAAAATCATCTTAAGGGGTAGGATGTAGTACATCTCACATTTCTCAAAATTAGAAAAATAAAAACTTACGTGAATCAATTAAGAACATGAAATTTCCGATTTCATGAATTAAATGTGGGGAAGAAATTCCTAATATCCTGAATTAAATATAGAAATGTGATTCCTGATTTTTGGAGTTAAGAATGAAAAGTTGCTTATATATGTACTTGAGCTCAATAGGTTAAATTTGATTTCATGAATTAAATGTGGGGAAGAAATTCCTGATATCTTGAATTAAATATAGAAATGTGATCCCTGATTTTTGGAGTTAAGAATGAAAAGTTGCTTACATATGTACTTGAGCTGAGTAGGTTAAATTTGAGGTTGGGATATGTGGATAGGAAGTAACAGATTAGTTGGTTGCCCTTCAATTAGCAAGTAAGCAAAGTCATTTTGATAAGATGTAACACTTTTAGGCCGACCCAAATTCCCGCATGTTTAATTATTTTTTTTAAAAAGGAGGGAAAACCCCTACTCCTTGGATGGTCCTCTTAAGGAAAAAAAGGAGTTATTTTCTCTTTCTCTCTTCTCTTGGATTAACAACAACAACAACAACAACAACAACAACAACAACAACAACAACAACAACAACAACAATAATAATAATAATAATAATAAAAAAAAAACAACCCTGCCTCATCTCTTTTCACTCAAAAACCTAAGAAGAGAGAACAACATCTTTGTCTCTTCATCTGGAATACATGGCTTACCCTATTCTTTTCTCGCAAAATTTCTCCCCTCCACATCTCTAGAAGAATCAAGAATATCTTCTTTCCATCTACTAATAGTAAGTTGCTTCAGAACTCAATTTGCCTTTTGTTTAGAGAAGTCTTATTCAAATAATTCATGAAAAAATTCTTAGCCTCTCTTTTGTGTTCTAATACATAAAAATTTTTGGACAAAACTCAGTAGAGAAGTGATGAAATTGGAAAATCTCTTGGAGATAATAGGAACCAACGTTCCATATGGTACTCAATTATAGGGAATTTTCTAGATCTTATTAAAGTGAAATCCAAGAATCTTAAGCTATGGAAATCTTCTTTGTCTTAGTTTTCTCATAAGTAAAAATTTTGAATTAGATTAATTCCATTTATCCTTTCCAATTAATTAAAACCTGAAATACCTACATATTGGAATTCAACCAAAAAATTAGGTCAATTTTCTGAAATAATAGGGAATAATTGGGAGTAAATTTGATCATAAATTTTAGACATATTATAGCCCCAGATTTCTACATTGCTCTAAACTTTGAATCATTTGATTTGACTTATGTAGAAAGAGATATGGCCAATACACTGAAACTCCACAAAATTCACCTGAATTTGACACTCTGAGCATGTTGTAATTTTTACAGTATTTGGAGGTCAAATATGACCAGAGGCCTAGTAATAGGATTTCTAGAATAGATCATTGGAGTTGTGTTTGACTTATTATGGGATTTTGAAGTCACACTTAAAATCTAATTCTGACAATCTTGTAACTTGAAGATGAATACTAAAAAGAAAAAATACAATTTTGGCATGCCCATTTAGAAACATAAAGTTTAATGGTCTAAAAGGTATGAGGGATCTTAAGAGTACCCTTAAGAGATCTAGAAGGGATTGTTTAACCACTTAGTATAAGCTTCTAATTATAGTTTATCCATGTCTAGGCTGAGCTCGAGTCTGTGATCGTCATGGGAAAGAGGCAACATATATGCCAGAAATTTTCATAATTGTGCTTGTAGCGGCGAAGGTGGTTTCCTAATTCAACTCGCAATTCAGTTTGCAAAATTATCATTATTGCCTCTGTACCGCCTTATATTTTCAATGATTACATTCCTTCTTGGAGCTGGATTTCAGTAATTTAATTTGGCAAATCTTATGTAACATGCTTTAACTTCCTGTTTTTGAAGTATTCAATAATGTTTATTAATTAGTCCCGCAAGGATTTTTTTGATGTACAAAATTGTGGAATGTTTCCTATGTGTGAATCATATAATTTTATTCTATGTTTATGCCTAACTATGATATGTCAAGTTTGGGAAGAAAAGAAGTCCCCATTGAGCATAATCTTGAAAGAAATATTCAATTCAACTTGCTCTTGTGTTTCTTGAACTGAAAGGATAAGCAAAAAATGGTTCTTTTTTTTTAATTGAAAATATTTTACTCTTGATTTCGATTGTGATGGCAAAGAACTCCTGTAAAATTCCTGTTGGGGTGGACCGCCCTTGTTACCCAATTTTGGGTTCTCCTGTCATGCCGTCTGAGTTGGTGATCTCTTCTATGTACAAGTAGTCACAGTAGGCAACATTGTAAACATGACCATAACTCTTGTCCATTGAGCGGATGCCTGGCTTCCAATTTCCTATATATGCCGTCAAACCGTTGATCTAAAACTGCATTCCTAAATCAATTTTCCCTTGATTTATTTAGCACTATTGTTTAGTATCATGTGTTGGTAAATCTTTTGGTTTTCATTTTTGTGTTGCTTTGGATAAGTGTAATTCTAGAAGGAGGTTTTCCATTAAAAACACAGGACTGTAGAATAATTCTCTTGCTCCTTGGAAAAAAAGGAAAATCTTGAATTATTCCTAGTATAAGTATAGAAAATTTTTTATCCAAGGTATCCATGAAGGGATTATTTTCGTTTTAAACTTACTTCTTCTCCTTTCTGCTTTGAACTTATTCCATTACTGATCAATGATGGAATGTTAGGTTGGCAATCATGTTTTCACTTTCTACTGTAACTACCATATTTCCTAAAAATTCCAGGTTCCTAAAATATATGTCTTTAGTTGAGATTTATTGAGGCTTAACGATATTCTTGAGTTTATTATTTTTACCCAAATAGATTTTACGTTGGTATTACTAATTGCTTTTACGATTTTGTAGTTGTGGTATTGATTTTAGCCAACTCACTTTGGAAATATGTTGCTTTTCAGGTGTGTGCTTCCGCTGGGATTTTGGGCACGAAGTTTTAGTGGTGTGGTTTTCTCATATGTGAGCTTTAATGAATATGACTAGAATGGCAGATGAGTTAATGCTACCAAATTATGCTTGTCGTAAGACTGTTAAATTAATTTGATTTAATTCAAGATTTAAGTAACGTAGTATGTCTTACAAACCTAGTTTGTATTCCTAAACCTTATGTCCTTCTTAGTAAGGCACGACGATGACACCCCTAAAGATCACCCTTGACTCAAATTTTGGTTATAAATTATTTAAAAATATTAATTAAAAAATCCGGGTGTGACAAAAATTCTCAACTCTTCATTTGACCAAGTCCTTACACCAAAGGAACAACCCTAGGACACAGGACATGATTTTTAAGAAGGGAAAGGGTTTTTTCTACAAATTATAACTATGATATCACATATAAGGCTCATTAAAAAGTGACTCTGTGGGTATAAACCATGACAATGAACACGGGGGTGAAGGTACGGTCTACTGAATAATGAAAACCACCATTAGGCCACCCACTTCGAGAAGCGGGCCCTTACCAGGATTGAATGTATTAAAACTTTTATTTCTTGGTATTTATGATTTTAGTCTTATTTTAGTAAGGCAAATAGCAAAATATATTTTGGTGACTACTTATTACCAATGCAACTTTTATAACAAGAATGAATGTACAACAAGCAATAAATTTGGTAGTCACTTTACTAAGGACATAGTGTTATTTTATGTTCAAAAGAATGAACAATCAACACTTATTCATGGAGGAACAAAGAGAGGCATGATCATGAATGCTAGAATCAAATTATTTTGTTTTATAATGGCCGTCGGGACCTACATAGATCGGAGCGATTGGTGAAAAAAAACTTGCACTTGAATTCTTTTCCCTAAGTGTGTCAGGGTGTATTGAAAGCTTAGCCCGATTTTAAAAGATTTTAACAAAAAAAGTTTGGAAGAGTTTTATTTCTTGAAAGTATTTTTTTTTTTTTTTGGTGAAGAAAAGGGGAGAGTTTAGAGAAGTAGAGTTTTCCCTAAGTGTGGTGTGTAGAGAAAAATAGGGAGAGTTTTCTCTAGGTGAAAGAAGATGATGAATAGCAGGGGAAGCTCCCTTTTTATAGTGCCAACAATGGTGTAAGTAAAATATAAACAATCAAATCATTTTATCACAAAAGTTTCATAAACATGGGTAGAATTGCTTAATTGCCACCAATTTTCATGTAATTTTGTTAATCAGCTCGATTGCAACAACCCCACATTTAAAGACACGTGGGATTTGCGAAGTGGCAAACATGGCAGGAGCTCGCGATTTGCACTGGTCCCAATCACTGGGCATTTAAAAACATGCCCCTAGGTTCCAGCGATTGTTTCAAACATGTCACTGCCTCTTGTTTTCCATCTTAAGTGAATTATTTGTGAGAGTTTGAATGTCAGTGATTATCTTACTAGCTCATCCTCAAGGTTTCGATTTCAGGACCCCATGTTAGCATATCACCAAAAACTCATGGTTTTTGCTTTTTTTTAAAGTTACTTTTGAAACTTTTGGATGTTTAAATATTTTCAAAATGTTTTAGGAATTTTTTTACATCAACAAATATTTTATTTGTTAACTAGTTGTTAGGAATTCAAGTATGATGTTACTCCATGTAACACCCCAATTCTTAATTATTTAGGTAGGCTTAATTAGCATTAACTAACAATTATTGGTCAGTATAACGAAAATGCTAGGGTTAGGGTGTTACCGCTATTCTGGAAAGGATAAAACTTAGTTAATTCACTTACACAAATATAATAACACAATATAGCTTATGCGCTGTCCAAATTGGGCACATTGTGATGACTCATGACTCTATGAAACGTCATTGTGAGTTTGTCTAACTCCATTGATAGTTTCCTCATGTTTGAGGTATTGCGAAGTCAGGACTCCACAATTTGTTTACCTAAAACATAAAGCACAAGATATCCGAATAGTAGGCTGAAGCTCAAGTTGTTCACCCCTAGACTGTGAAGATAGAAATTTATTTTTCAGTGAGCGGCTACATTTCAATTCGCTTTAGTTCGAAATCAGGGAGAGAGAGAAAAATTATATTAAAACTGTTACTGATTATTATCTAAAAGTAAAGCCCAAACTGAAGAGCTCATATATACAATGCAATCATTGAATAAGTGTGCACATGTCAAGTCAATTGGAAAGCCTGACCTGAGGCTGCATGGATGAACAGAAGGGCGTAAGCCCTAATAATTGATAACTGGTAGGTCTACTTGATTATGTTGCCAAACAATGTTTGAAAATGACCTATTAAATAACCATACATTCTGATATTTTGATATATATAAAAATATGTGAATTTTTAAAACGCACAGGTAGTAAACGTACTTAGAAGATATATCTCGTTCTTGTGAAAGTAATTGTTTAGGGCTTGAAAATGGCCTTCTTTTTTAATTAAGTGAAAGAAGGAAGAGAGAGAAGAAGAAGGAGGCCGCATGGCAGCCCCCTTAGCTTCGAGCAAACGGAGGGGGGCGTGTCGAAAATGAAGGGGGTTGTAGTTTATAAAAGCTTACCCCCTTCACAAAAATCTTAGATATTTTTGCCAAAAATCTTTAGATATTGTCGCTAAAAATCTTCAGATATTTTGCTAGAAATATTAGATATTTTCTCTAAAAATCTTTAACTAAAAATCTTAGATACTTTCCCTAAAAATCTTTAGATATTTTGCTAAAAATCTTTAGGAGTTTTTTTTTTCAAAATCTTTACACATTTCTATGTTTTATTTATTTTTATTTTTCCATTCAATTTGCTGAAGTAAGCAAATGATAACCTTGCTTCAACACCAACATGTCATCTTAGCCTGCAATAGCATAAATGTTTCAAATGTTGAATTGAAATGCAGCAGCCTACTTAAAACTAAAACTAACTTAGGTAATTAGCACCAATTATGCTCAGGCTGTTACAACATCTCCCCTTTAAAATAAGTTTTGTCCCCAAAACCTGCAAATCTAAAAGATGTACTTGAATTACCCTAATGTAAATAAGGAACTTGGTTGTCATTTCTCCGTCAGCCTTGTAGGTGGTTTTTGATGAGACATAGGTAGCCCATATAACCTTAATCAGAGGTACCTTGTTATTGCAAAGTGGTTAACCTTATAATCTTATATTAGTATGGGACATTGATCATAAACTGTCAGGAACGATAAGGTCAATCCGGAAGTCACTGGGTGTAGCATTTTCAATGATTTCATAGGGCCCAATGTTCCTAAAGCTCCGCTTTCTCTCTAAATTCAGTTCTTCATTTAGATTAGTCAAAGGTTTATTAGCTAAAGATGAATATGTTTGAGGGTAAGAATTGAAAATGATAATTAGGTAAGTCGTTATTCTCAAAAGGAATCACAGCAAAGTTAAAAGTGACTGATAGATAATGGATTGTCATGAAATGGCTAGAATAAGATAGCCATGAGTGGAGCAAGAATTTCATAAATGATGGGCCACAAGCATTTATTGACATCCTTTGAACATTCTACACCATCTGAAATAGAATAGGTAGCTAGGAGGCGAAGTTATATGTCAAATTGCGCATAGTATAACTAGGAGTGATTTAGAGTTATTCTAGTCATTCCAGGAAATAAGACAGGGCATATAGATAACGATCCAATAGGGGGCCTCATAGAAAGGGCTGGAATTCTCTCGATAGAGAAAGGTATTTCTATTACTCTTGAATTACCTTATAGTAGCAATCAACATGATACTATAGATTGACCCTCGCTCATATGAGATAAATTTAGGTGAGGTGATAGAAGGGAATAAAGAAAGATCAATATGACTTATGGTAGAGTTTAAAAGTAAAAGAAATGGTGAAATTACAACAATTAAGGATTCGCCCTCACTCGTGAATGCTTAATTGCATCTGTAATTCAAACAAGTTGTATGGACTTATCAATATAGATGAATAGGGTGCTGGCTATGGATACAAGTACGTTCTTAGTGATATACAGATAAAGACAATAAGGTTCAAAGTTATCATGGTGTCGACAAGTATTAAGGTTTATTGGGGATGCAGTGCATAATAAGCAGCAAGATTCAGGAACATAGTCAATCATAGAAAAAAGAATGCATAAGTGTTCTTGAGAATCCACAAGCCTTTAGAAGTTTGAAATGAAAAAGCAAGAAGGTAAATAATTACAGTGGAAGGAAGCAACTTTTAGGATGAAGTAGCTCCACAAATATAGGAAATGTTAGAAGGAAGAACATCAATATAAAAGACATAATCTATTAGCGAGCTTTGGATCTCAATCCAAACCTTTCAAATAAATGGTCTAGATCAAGGGAACACATAATAGCGGGGGGAATTAGCTCACTAATAAACCAAAACAATCAAGATAGAGGTATGTCAATGATTGAAAGCAATAAGAAATATTATGGATGTAAAATTTTAATTTAAAAGAGCGGATGATAGATTACGAAAGCATGGGTGAGGGCAACATAAGGCGGTAGAATAAAAATAATGACAAAGGCAAATGATTTAAGAACGAAGAGGAATAAGGATCAAATGTCCTAAGCACCAGGTATCCAGAGAAAAGAACATTTGATGTTAGTTTGAAAGTCAAGTAATCTATAAAGATAGACGTTTTAAGTGGTGATCAAATATGTAAGGGTAAGTAGGACATTATTGCTTGCCAAGAATACATCACACAAGATATTGATCTAAGATATGCATTAGGGTTCTCTTATAGGAACCTCTAAGGTCGCAACATCCAAATGACCATAGGTCAATAGGAATTGAAGTGCTGATGATTACAAGAAGGGAGAGTAATGAAGGTTTTTAATTTATGACAGAACGCATAGGTACATATGTGTAGTTATGAGAAGCTGATTCACATTGGTTTTAATTTGTTCATGAGAATTAGTAGGTCAAAATAAAAGATCAAGAGCATAAGGTTAAATGGGTTGTAAAACACCTGAGGATGGGATAGTGGATAATGTAAATAAAAAAACGTGTCTTGCATTCAAAGTGTTACCGAAGATGCTTAGGAGGTGCTAATAAGAATATTTGGTAGGTAACTCTAAAGGGTTAAGGAATGAGGTAAAGGTACTATGAAAAGCAAAAGCATTATCTAATTTGCCAACTTATTTAATTTAAGATTATCTAAGATAAAGGGAACAGTCTGGGATAGATATAATTAACTTAGGAACGCTGGCAATAATGAGTAAGAAGAACTCAAGTTTATTATAAACAAGATCGATAGGCATCGATTAATAATGAAGGAAAGTTTACTAGAAGTAACCTAAGCAAAGATGGATGACAGAAGAAAGAGGATAGTACTCTAACTTGGTGGTCATGATTCCACAAGAGGATTAACGTAATGAAACAATTCAATTTAGGAAGAATGTTCAGTGAGGTTTTGTTAAGGATAGCTGGGCAATTTTCTGAACATTAGATTTAGGACTCAAACAAGATCTATGAGTTGGATTGCACCAGAATGGTGCAGGACACGTATATCAACTAATTGTAATTAAAAAGTGCAAAGGTTTTATTAAAGGAATATATAATATGTAACGATACATACATTATGAAGAAAACTTCGGCAAGTGGACCATGGGTTATTATAGACTCTTTTAAATCAATATAAAGATTTACATAGCAATTGCGTGGATTTGATATGCTTAAAGTAAAGTCACCTAAGTTTTCAATCCTTACGTAGCAACTTCCCATACCTCTCTCACCCATAAACCTTTACCACCATATCAGGTTGAGCTAGGGCAATGCCTTCCAAAATAGGGCAATCTTGTCTTATGGAGTCGCCAGTTGTAGCCTCACGCACTCTATGTTATAGTTGGTTTATAGTAGTGATTCCTTAATAAAGGGGGTTGCAAGAAAATAAGATCAAATATCCAAGATTCAAACAGTGGAGGGATTCTTCCGTTATAATTTTCTGTACCATATTTACTACCTCAATATATATCCATTGATTATATCCATTCATTAAAGAAATATAAATTATGAATCCTAGAATTCCTCAAGTAAAAAATGTACGTACATATAGAGGACTTCTTGAGCCTTTCTCCTTAAGTTCCACATGTATAACTAGATGCTTTAGGTGAAATGAGCAAGCTTGAGGCGGTTAACAACCACTTTTGCTGCCTAGATGACCCCATCATCTAAGTACCTCCTCATATTCTACAAAATCAAATATTTCTCTACCTAATTTTATTTCCTTAATCTAATTACTCATTAGCATGTCTGACCCTAAAAAGAACACATCCCTAGTCCACTAAATCCAATAATGAGTAATTTGGGCCCTTTTTAAAAATTTTCCTTTCAGTACGTTAGCATTGAGATCCACCATTTTGTAGCTCTTATATGCTTTTAGGGCCCGTTGTACCCTTAGTTCTAGTATGGTGATCTTAACTACATCCCAATATTATATAATCTAGAATCCCTATGATTTTTTTTGGTAGATTTCCTAATTTTCTAAGAACTCATAAACCTTGTCAGTACATAAATTAGAGAATGTCTAGTTGGCTATTCTCAGTCCATAGCCTAAGGGTCACAACAGACATGGAACCCTCATTTGAATAGTCCATCTTTTTATTACCTACACAATTGCACAACCTGTTTAACATGTAATATCTTTGATATATCTTCAGCTTATAGTTACCTACGTATTTTGAGATTAGCCAATACCATCACTTCTTTACATAACATCACTTATTTGGTCACACATGATCCATATGATTCCAACTGGAATAACATAAGATACTTAGCTGATTCATATAAATCGTTAGGGTAAATGATAATTGCATGTCGACTATGATAGTATCGTAGGCCCTTATGGATATGTTTTACTACAATTCATCCTCACATGCTCAATTTAGGATAGCTGTACCTTATTATGATACAACTTGATAATATGAAATACCACTTAATAATCTACCAACTAAACCCCTATAAGGTAGGGCTCATAAGGTTGTCAAATTAGGACAGCAACCTTAGCACTAAGGGGTATGTGTTTGCTCAGAGCATCCTTATTATATACTCATACCATACCCAAGACTCACAGTTGGCATCACAGTTAACACTCCAACTTGACCGGTAACCACTCTAAAGCTCACAGTGACTTAAAACCTGACTCTAATATCATAACTGTAACGCCCAAGTTCTTAATTACTTGGCTAGTCTTAATTAGCGTTAACTAACTATTGGTGGTTTGTACAGCGGAAGCGCCAAGGTTAGGGCATTATCGTCAACCCAGAGAAGATAAGACTTAGTTAATTTACTCATACAAATATGATAATGCATTGTAGTTTACGCGCTGTCCAAAATGACACACTGTGATGACTCACGACTCTATGAAATGCCACTATGATCTTGTCTAACTCCATCGATAGTCTCCTCACTTCTAAGGTATTATCAAGTTAAGATTCAACAATTTCTTTACATAAAACATAAAAACACAAGATATCTGAATAGTGAACAAGAATTGCAATACGTTTACCCCTGTATTGTGAAGATATAAATTTATTTTTCAGTGAGCGACTACATTTCAATTCGTTCTATTTCAAAATCAGCAAGGGGAGAGAGTGAGAGAGAGAAATTATATTTAAACTATTATTGGTTATTATCTGAAAGTCAAACTCAAACTGATTAGCTTATATGTACAATCTGATCACTGAGCAGGTGTACGCCTGCGAGGTTAATTGGGAAGCCTGACTTGAGGCCGCATGAGTGAACTGAAGGACATAAGCCCTAATAATTCATAATTCATAGGTCCACTTGATTATGTAACTAAATAATACTTAAAAATGATAGTGCCACTATCAAAAATTCTCGTTGTTGAAAACAGACTCTGACTGTTAATAGGATGGCATTGTACAGTACAAGTTAAAGACTTTGACTTTTAACAGCTTAATATAAAGTTCAACCATGAAGCATAAATAAAGTCAGCGTTAAGGAGCAATATAAAGACAGCAAGAGATGCTTACAGATTTTGAGCTAATAGAATGCAGAGAAGATGTTCACGAAATTCACCCATCCAACACAGCTAGTTTTGGCCTAAGGGACTCCCTTGAAGGATTTCAATGCTTGCATAACTCCTTGAGTTACAATGCTTTTAAGTTCATCTTTGAAGTCCACCAACTTGCTCAAGGTTTATTTACGTGCATGCATAGTGTTGACAAAATTTGTCTAACCCGAAAGAGTTAGGTATGGTCATTAAATTTTCATCCAAAATTTAAATCCAAACACAATATTTTTCATATTTCTATTAGGTCGAACTTAATTTTCACCCAAATTTAGCCTCCTCTAAATTGTCCGTCCCAAAAAGACTAGGGTATCGGTCATCAACTTTTTGTTTGAAATTTGACATTCTCCGATTTGTTTGGCACCTATTCAACTTGAGCTCGAATTTTTTCCAATGATAAGCATGCCTCCTTGTGCTCTCTGGGGTACAATCCTGATGATTCTTCCTTTAGATTCCTTCAACCTATTCAAGATACACTTATGAGCACATTCCTTAAACTCTTAGTGGTGCACCACTTAGAGTTCTATATCGAGAACTCCTATAATCTACTCAAGACATGCTCATGAGCAGATCAATATATGTATATATATATATATGTGTGTGTGTGTGTGTGTGTGTGTGTGTGTGTGTGTATCTATCTATCTATCTATATATATATATATATATATATATATATATATATATATCTATATATATATATATATATATTATATATATATATATATATATGTATGTATGTATATGTATGTATGTATGTATATATATATATATATGTATGTATGTATGCATGCATGTATACATATATATATATATATATATATATATATATATATGTATTTTTTGTGTGTGTGTGTGTGTGTATGTATGTATATGTATATTATGTATGTATGTATGTATATGTGTGTGTGTGTGTATATATATATATATATATATATATATATATATATATATATATATATATATATATATATATATATATATATGTATATATGTGTGTGTGTGTGTATATATATATATATATATATATATATATATATATATATATATATATATATATATATATATATATATATATATATATATATATATATATATATATATATATCATTTGAGGGGTGAGTTTTGGATGTGTGGTTACCACATAGGTACCATATAAGTTCGCAATAAATAGGATGCTGTTAATGAATGGGTTTTAAGGAGAGTTTTGATGTTACTATTATACGTCAATGATAGACTATGGATGAATAAAACATTGTAAAACATAACAACTGAGAAAATTTAAAAGTCCTTTTTAAGATTTTTATGTCTCGGTACTATGGATTATCTTGCAGAATTAGCCATTATATTGAAAAATCTTCTTATAAAAAAATAGAAAGTAAAAGATATAGTACATATGTTGTGATTCATACATAAGCCTTTAATGAAATTTAGGCATAGCATGGGGTTAAAATCTAATTGCTATAGTATTTATGTAACTATAGATTTGAACTACACTAGTTCTCCCTCTCAGTACGTGCACTAAAAATTTTCTCTATTTGATAATAAGGTCCTTTTTTTCTGGGCCTATAGTGTTTTTCAGTTGAGTCCTCTTTTCAGTACATAGAAATTGGCTATGTAAATTACTTATTGTATCACTAATTTCTATCTATTCTTATACCATAAGCAAGGAGTTCTCATTGACATAATATTGGAATATATGATAGTGGGATTTTCCACATTGACAACTAAAGAGGTCTTGAACATGTTTATAAGTTATAGTAAGTTAATCCACTCATTGCCAATTGATTTTGGGTTTGAACCTCACTTGGACTTACATATATAATTCATTTGTTTAAGGCATAATTCATCTAAAACTTAACAGTGTATTAGGGTTAGTTGCTTGATTCTCATTTGCCCTTTTTCCCATTTAATTAATTATATACATGTGTTGATCCCGTTACCATATGGTCCACCCGGTTGTACAATTACAAATGTACAACGGGCCCCACAATTGTCCAGCTGGGCGCAACACATAAGCAAAATCAAAAAATCGCTCAAAAAAAAAAAAACACAAAAGCAAAAAGCGCTTAGGAAAACCGTCGATTCAAAACACTCACAAACCCACGAACTTCCCCTCACTCTCTGCCCAAAACTGCCCACATTCGTGCTCGATTTAGCAAAATTTTGCTGCATTTGTTCACGAATTCTAGCCAAAAATCTTTGGAAAGTCTTCTCTGAAGCTTGAAGCAAACATTTCGATGTACGTTTTACCAACAAACAAAATTTATTTGCATGTTCGAAACAACAAAATGAATTCACTTGAAACGAACTAGCATTCTAGGTTTAAGAAAATCACGCTCTCATAATCTCACTTTTGCAATGTTTACAGATGGAAACTCACCATTGAGTAGCAGTGAAAAAGAGATCTGCTAGTGATGAATCAAACACTCCTTAAAAAAGGTATGTTGAAAACCTTAAACCTAACATTAATGAGCCAGAGTACATAATCACTGAGCAGTAATTAAAAATTTCTATTTCTGTCAACACATTCACAAGAAAACACTTAATTTGCTGTTGATTAATACAATGCAAAACACTTTTATCTACATTTCTAAAGATAACCAAAAAGAAAAACATATCCCATTACGCACAGCATATTGACCTATGTATGTTATTTTAGTGAGCTATGAAATATGTGTAGTGAGTCATGGCAATACTGAACATCAGTCTAAATTTCCTTAGCGAACATGTCATAGTGCTTTGTACCTTTTTTTTTAGTGAGCTATGACTTCAATTTAGTGAGCCATGACTTAAATTTAGTGAGCTATAAATTATATTATAGTGGCTATTAGCATATGCATGCTATAGTGAGTTATACTGTATATTCTAGTGAGCTATTACTTGAATTTAGTGAGCTATAACTTGAATTTAGTGAGTTATACCTTATATTCTATTGACTATCAGCATATGCATGCTTTAGTGAGCTGTACCTTATATTCTAGTAAGTTGTACCTTATATTTTAGTGAACCATGACTTGAATATAGTGAGTGGTACCATACATTCCAGTGTGCAATCTACAATTCCAATCTCTTTTGATATGCTATTTCATATATCTAGTGAGTTGTACCTTATATTCTAGTGAAATGTACATTATATTCCTATAACACAGTTCTACATGCTATGGTGAGTTTTAGCTTATATTCTAGTGAGCCATGACTTGACTTTAGTGGGCTGTAGATTTTATTCTGGTGTGCTATCACATCTAATGTAATATTAACATTACATGTAATACTATTGATAGATCAAAAACGAAAGGGTCAAGCACATGTCTGTCAGAGTAATGGTAATGGCAACAAGGCTTTCAAGTCTTTCTTTCTTTTTCTCTCTCTTACATTTGTCCCACATGGAACTTTTAGAGGATGTTTTGAGGGGTTTATGCATCCCACTTTCCTTACCCTTGTTGAATAACTCAAGACTATGGTTTATGGGCCGGCTTGAGGGTGTCTTAGGCCACCACACGAGCGCGCCATCGCCGCCCGCCCGCCCGCCCGATCCAGTCCAAGCGCGGCGCGAGCCGCAGGTGTTGGGTTGTGGGCCTATCTTATCTTTTTGGAAGAAATTTGTTTAATAATTTTTCGTAATAGATTACGTTGGTCTTCCGTAAATCACTCTTTCCTTAATGTGGCCTTCCTAATTTTCTTCCTTTGCCGTGAATGCTGCCTGATTCTTGCCTAGTCTTCTGTCCTTTTCTACGCCATATTGATGGCTCTTCAACAGCTATATTTTTCCCTAAAAATAGAGGGCTTGGCAGCACAGCTTCATTATCAGGTCATACACTTTTCTCCTTCTCTTAGTTTTCTGGGCATTCTTCCTGCATACTCCAAGCTCCTGGCCGCAAAGTGCACGCGTCCAAGGGAACTAAGTTAACCTTGGGGAGCTATCGGATGTAGCGATCTGCACCGTAGTCGAGCCGTAATCGCTTTCAAGGCAATGGTTCATCACGACTTAGTTTGTTCTATTGTTTTCCAGCCATTGTTCATATTATTTTTTCTAACAATTTGAAAGCGATTACTTTAACAATGGCTACACCTTTCAAAAAAATCCCCTAGAACTCTACAAAATTGAAGCCCTTGATGGAACCAACCACAAACGTTTGTCCTAGAAACTACTTCTAAGCTTCGAACAGCTCGAGATTGATTATGTTCTCACTTCTGAACATCTTGACAAAGGCAACACTTCTCATAACACTGGTGGTGAGAAGTTTCCTTCTAATCCTACTGCCATGAAGACAATTGTTATTCCACTTAATGAGGCTGCTAAGAAGAAACTAGAAAAGGATAATAAACTGGCTCGTAGCTACATACTGAACAATATGCCAAATCTACTGTTTGATTTATTTGTGAACTTCAAATATGTGAAGACCATATGGACCAAACTAGAGGCGAAATATGGTTCAGATGATGCCGGAAAGAAGAAGTACGTCATTGGCAAGTGGCTGCAGTTCCAAATTGTTGATGACAAACTAATTATGAAACAAGTTCATACCTACGAGAACCTATGTGCTGAGGTGCTGACCGAAGGTATAAAGATGTACGAGATTTTACAAGCAAATGTCCTGATCGAGAAATTTCTGCCATGCTAGAGCGACTATGGAAATCATCTAAAGCATAAAAAGAAGGATTTAACTTTGCGAGAATTGATCCGTCATATGAGGACAGAAGAGGCGAATAGACTGAAAGATAAGATGGCTTTCCTTTCTTTAAATTCATCTAAAGCTAACCTTGTTGAATCCGCTATGCCTTCAAACAAAGATAGGTTCAAAGGAAAGAATAAGAAGGATCAGAAGCAATCCAAACATCAGAACCAGTTGAAAAGAACAAACAGCAAGATCCAGAAGCAGAAGGTTGTCTGTTACATTTATGGCAAACCAGGCCACAAGGCATATCAGTGCAACCTTCGTAAAGGAGCTAGTCAGACGAACCAGAAACCTATCGAACAAGCTGCTGCACAAGCCAATCTGACCAAAGATACTGAGAGTTTTTGTGCAGTGGCGCTGGAGGTCAACTTGGTGTCTAACCCCACAGAATGGATTCTGGATATCGAAGCAACAAGGCACTTCTGCGCCAATAAGGATCTGATGCATGACTTTGAATATGCTCCTAATGGCGAACATGTCTTTATGGCCAATGTTGCCACCGCTGGAGTTATGGGGGAAAGTATTTCTTAAATTTACTTCTAGAAAATCTTTATGCTTAAACAATGTATTATATGTACCTTTCCTTCGTAGAAACTTAGTTTCTAGTAGCCTCCTTGATGTTGCTGGTTTTGAAGTGAACTAGAAAGCTGGGAAAATCATTATTCTTCGTAATGGGGTTTTTATTGGAAAGGGGTATCATAGTGGGGGGCTTTTTGTTCTGAATGTCACCTCTAATACTGCTAATGGAAATGCTTCCACTTCTGTTTATATCGCTGAGTCTATGGATTTGTGGCATTGTAGACTTGGTCATGTTAGTTATGCTTCAATAAACAAACTAAGGAACATGCGGTTAATTCCTAACATTAACACACAAAATTGTTCGAAATGTGATGTTTATGTAGAAGCAAAATTTTCTAAAAAACCATTCAAGTCTGTAACAACTATGAAGACTCAGTTGCTTGAACTTGGGCATTCGGACTTAGCAGACTTTAAGAACACAATGAGTAAGGGAGGAAAGAAATAGTATATTACCTTTAGATGACTTCTCTAAATATACCAAAGTTTACCTCCTCAAGTTTAAAGATGAGGCTGAGGAAATGTTCTTGAAATACAAAGCAGAAGTTGAGAATCAATTAGACCAAAAAATCAAGAGACTTAGGTCTGACAGAGGTGGGGAATGTGGTACCAACTCGTTGACGGCTTACTGTGAGAAAAATGGCATTATACATGAGACTAGTGCCCCTTATACCCCTCAACAAAATGGCGTAGCTGAACGGAAAAACCGTACCCTTAAGGAAATGACGAATCCTATACTTGTTAGTTCAGGTTGCCTGATAATAATTGGGGGGAGGCTATTTTAACTGCTTGTTTTATCCTCAATAGAGTTCCTCATAAAAAGTTAAACCAGACCTTATACGAACTATGGAAAGGGTACGTCCCTAGCTTGGGTTATTTGAAAGTATAGGGATGTTTGGCTAAGGTTGCCTCACCTAGTCATAAACGTACCAACATAGGCCCTAAGACCTTTGATGCTGTCTTTATTGGTTATGCTCAAAACAGTGCTGCTTATAGATTCATGTCATTAAGTGATTATTCTATCTCTAAATATAGAGATGCAGAATTCTTTGAGCATGTTTTTCCTTTGAAAAAGAAAGTGCCTAATGTGGTAGTTGATGTTGTGAACTTGCCTGCTTCTAGTTCTGATGTTAGAGACATAGTAACTGAGCCTAGAAGAAACAAGAGACGTAGAATAGAAACCAGTTTTGGGCCTGAATCTGTTACTGCTTTCCCTGTAGAAACTTTTGATAATTTGGATGTTGATGTCATAACCGAGGAACTTGTGTCCATCTTCTTGATTGAGGAAGATCCCAAAATCTATCAAGAGGTTGTAAGGTTTATAGATGCTACCTTTTGAAAAGAAGCTATTAAGAGTGAAGTAGATTCTCTTGAGTCAAACAAAACATGGGAATTGATTGATCTGCCTAAGGGTTGTAGACCTATTAGCAGTAAGTGGATCTTCAAAAAGAAGTTGAGGTCTAATGGCTCAATTGACAAATACAAGGCCAGGTTGGTTATTAGGGGCTTTGACCAGAAAAAGGGGGTAGATTATTTTGACACCTACTCTCCTATGATCAAAATAGCTATCATTAGAATCTTAAATGCTTTAGCTACAATCTTTGATCTTGTCCTACATCAAATGGATGTCAAAACAGCGTTTTTTAATGGTGGCTTAGAGGAAGAAATTTACATGACCCAACCTAAGGGTTGTGAGGTACCTGGTCAGGAGAACAAGGTGTGTAGACTGAGAAAGTCCCTTTACGGTGTAAAGCACGCTCCTGAACAGTGGCATCAAAATTTTGATAGCTCTTTAATGCAAAATGGTTTTGTTACAAATTTGTCTGATTCATGTGTATATTCAAAAATGATTGGATCAGATTGTGTACTTATATGGCTTTATGTTGATGATATGCTGATCGTTGGCACAAATCTGCTTGTTGTTAATAAGACTAAAAAATTGTTATCTTCTCTTTTTGAAATGAAAGACATGGGAGAAGCAGATGTGATCTTAGGGATCAAGATTCGGAAAACCAACACTGGTTTTTCATTGTGTCAGTCACATTACACTGAAAAAGTGTTAAAGAAATTTAACAATTTTGACGTGACACCTATGAGAACCCCTTATGATCCTAGCATACATTTAAAAAAGAACAAAGGACCTAGTGTGTCTCAAACTGAGTATGCTAAAATTATAGGAAGTGTAATGTTTCTCATGAACTTTACTCGTCCTGACATTGCATATGCCGTTAGTAGGTTAAGTCGCTATACTCATAACCCTAGCCAAGAACATTCGGATGCACTTCTTTGTTTGCTCAAATATCTTAGAGGTACTATTAATTGGTGTTTGCATTTTAACCAGTTTCCTACTGTGTTAGAGGGAATCTGTGATGCAAACTGGGTGTCTGATAACAATGAAGTTAGTTCAACTAGCGGTTATGTATTTACTTTAGGTGGAGGGGCTTTTTCGTGGAAGTCTGCGAAACAGACTTGCATAGCCCGCTCCACCGTGGAATCTGAATTTATTGCCCTTGAGTTGGTAGGTAAGGAAGCAAAATGGCTTAAGGGTCTATTATCAGACATGCCACTGTGGGGAAAACAGGCGACTCCTATTTCCCTACGCTGTGACTCACAAGCAGCAATAGGAGTGATGCACAACAGTGTTTATAATGGTAAGAGCAGACACATCCGTATTAGACACAGTGTGGTGAAACAATTGCTGAAACATGGTGTCATATCCCTACAGTATGCGAGATTCGAGAAGAATTTAGCGGATCCTCTCATTAAAGGACTGACAAGGCGAGTGGTGCTTGAAACGTCGAGGGGTATGGGACTTAAGCCTATGGCTTGAAGTGGTATCGTGGATACCCACTAGTCGTCAAATGAAACCATACTAATGGTTAAGATGTACTACATTCCTATCCCTATGGCGTATGGTAGTGCTTAGAGGATGAGCTTACGTTCTTAATGGATTCATACCCATTGTAGGGGTGCTAGTGAGAAGCACTTGATGAATTCACCACTTGATAATTGTGAGGTTAAGCTATATTATGCTCTTAATAATTTCATAGCCATAGTTATGGAGGTCTATGTTGAGATAGACTTGATGAAATTATCTACATAAGTGTAAAGGTTTCACCGCCTTCTATGAGAGACTTAGGCTGTCTCTCTGGAGCACTTATGAGACCCAAGGTGTGCGCATGGCCATAAAAACGCTAGTATGCCTATCGCGGAGTATGCAGTTTCTTAAGGGTTGATATGTGTTGTGGGGGTCTCAATCGAGGTCTTTCAAGTTCAAGACTTACTTCACTAGTTAGGCCATTGGTTGTTGCCCCACATCACTAACGTGTCAATTTTAAATCGAAAGATATTGACACTTAAGTATCTGACCCTCTTTTGCTCAGAATTCCTTTCCTAAATTGTTTTGCCTTGTATGCCATTAGTAGGGGACTGTTAGAGTAATGGTAATGGCAACAAGACTTTTAAGCCTTTCTTGCTTTTTTTCTCTCTTACATTTGTCCCACATGGAACTTTTTGGGGATGTTTTGAGGGGTTTATATATCCCACTTTCCTCACCCTTGTTGAATAACTCAATACTATCATTTATGGGGTTAAGGGTGTCTTGGACTACTACACGAGCGCACCGCCGCTGCTCGCCCATGCGGCACGAGCTGCGGGTTGTGGGTTGTGGGCCTATCTTATCTTTTTGGAAGAAATCTGTTTAATATTTTTTCGTAACAGATTACGTTGGTCTTCGTAAATCACTCTCTCCTTAATGCGGCCTTCCTGATTTTCCGCCTTTGCCTTGAATGCTGCCTAATTCTTGCCTGGCTTTCTACCCTTTTTTACGCCATATTAATGGCTCTTTAACAGCTATATTTTCCCCTATAAATAGAGGGCTTGACAGCACAGCTTCATTATCAGCTCATACACCTTTCTCCTTCTCTCTTCTTCTCTTAGTTTTCTAGGCATTCTTTCTGCATACTTCAAGCTCTTGGCCGCAAAGTACACACATCCAAGGGTACTGAGTTAACCTTGGAGAGCGATCGGTTGTAGCGATTTGCACCGTAGTGGAGCCGTAATCGCTTTCAAGGCAGTGGTTCATCCACAACTCAGTTTGTTATGTTGTTTTCCTACCATTGTTCATATTATTTTTTTCTAACAAAGCCCTTAAGAAATAATTATGGAAGTGGTTAGAGACATCTCTTCTGCTCATGGAATAGAAGAGGATATTACACATGATGCAGGACAAGGTATGTCTATATTATGTAGTGAGTTGTACCTTATATTGGTTACCTACTGCCAATAACTGGGCTATACACTATGCTTTAGTGAGCTATGACACATATCTAATAAGCAGTATGAAAATTCATCTGCTTTATTGGTGTGATGTACCATGTGTAGTTAAGCATTCCAATCTATTTTGGTATGCTAGTTCATATATCTAGTGAGTTCATCTCATATTTTAAGGCAAGTAATCTGTGACGCTCAAACTTGTAATCACCTTATTAACCTTAATCATTAGTATTTTAGTCACTAATAGTATAGAAGAATACAGTTAAGGCGTTACCGCCATCCCAAGATAAGGCTTAAGAAACTTACTCAACATAAGCAATATGGCACACTTTAGTCTACCTAGCTACCACGCAGTACATAATCTATACATATCGAATTCAGCGAAATTCTAGTAACCCGTAAAATTATATTTTGATGGCTTCTGACTTACTGAAATGTCACTGTGAGCCTATCCACACTTCGTTCGCTATTTCTTGCGCCCCTGGTACTAAACAAATACATACTCCATAATTAATTTACCTAAAAATATAAAACACAAAAATATTCGAGTCAAAAACTCACTACGTTCACTCCTATACTGGAAAAATAAAAACTCATTTTTTACTGAGCGCGCGCATTTCAATTCATTTTAATTCGAAAATAGGGAGAGAAAGAATTACAATAAAACTGTTACCGATTATTATCTGAAAATGGAACCAAAACTAATGAGCTCGTATGTATATTGCGATCATTGAATATGTGTACACTTGCCAGGCTGATCGAATAGCCTGACTTGAGGTCACATGAGTGAATTGAGGGGCGTAAGCCCTGATGATTGATAACTAATGGGTCCGCTTGATTATGTGACAAAACAATGCTTGAAAATTGTTCACTAAATAATTATATATTATGAGATTTTGATATTTACAAAAACATATGAAATCTTGAAAGGTAAGGTAGTAAACGTGCTTGAATCTCTTAAAAGCTCTCTCTCTCTCTTTCTGTCAAGACTTGTTTTGGCTTGATAGCGACGAAAGTGGTCTCGCTTCTAGTCCAAATAGATTTTCTAATATTAGTAAATTATAAATGGCCTTTGTTATTTTTGTTATTAATTTCATTGTTGAATTAGTAACCTAATAAAAAGAATTTTCAGCTAACTAGATTGGTTTGTAGGTTTAGCTCTATTGCCAGTGGGATATAAGTTTTCGGAATCGAATGAAAAGGGTATTAATGTAAAATAAATTTCATGGAAAATTGGTTATCAGTCAACTCCACACATACAACCTTACTTCTTCGCAAAACTCACAATGCACATACAATCTTTAATGCCTCTCCAAAATTCATCAAAATCCTTTAAATTTGCAATGTAATTTAAGTTACATAAATTTGTTTCACAATCTCCACCCAAAGTCAATCTTTCTTCAACACCCACAACTACAACTAACCATTGAACCCCAAAATTACCATTCTCACCTTAAATTCACACCGTATAACTCTCCCATCTCTAGTATGTAGCCCTAACTTCAATTATCAACTCCAACTTTCTTTTGAAATAACCATTGCACTTAGAAATTCACAATTCACAAAATGCACCTTAGAAATTCACGAAACTTTACAAGAAATTGCCAAATATTATGATTAATTAACAGTAAAATTCTCATAATTTTCCTTCAAGCCTAGCCTTCCCAGAATCTGAAATAGTGGCTGAATTCACGCACCAAAACAGGGCACTTTTCCTTAAAAATTCATATCTCATAGGATATACCTCTAAAATTCATGAAATTTTGAATGCACATCCTAATTACTACATAAAACCTACAGTAAAATTTTTAGAATTTTTAGACATCCCAATAATTCTCAGAAATTAGCAAAGTGGAACAAAATCTGCTTAAATTCTAGAATCAAACTCTACCATTTTTCATTCCCATCTTCCCAATTCAGATACTCAAGACACTCTTCTTCTTCCTCAGACTTTTAATGGCCAAGATTTCATATTCATACACCAATCTTCAATTTCACTAATTTCACCATAAGGGCCTTCTAATTTCAACTCAATTAAGTCATTTGAACTTTTATTCATACAAACACAATCCAAGTCCAAAACCTCCATTTTCCATGGGCACCTATAACATCCATATCTTCCAATTACCAAATTTCACCATCAAAACTTTCAAATTTGAAACAAAGTATCTTTATCTAATGCTAATGGACATAACTCTTAACTAAATCAAGAACTGAATAATGAAAACAATTAATGAGAGTTTTGAGTACTCACATTGCCCATACCCAAAACCATTCAAGAAAAAGGGTGAGAAGCGTGTGGTGGGACGTGCGGCTGAGCTCTGGTGGCAACGGCTAGCCAGGGTGATGGTCGAGGCACCGGTGCAGCGGAACAGGGTCGGGCACTAGTATGCATGGTTGGCCAAGCAGAGAAGAGATAGATGGGGTGTGTGTGTGGCTGGGAACTGGGGATGCTTCACAAAAGAAAAGGGGGAGGGGGTCATGCCTGGTAAAGTAAAAGGGAAGGGCTAATGTCGGTTAGTTTGGGAAGAGAGAGAGATAGAATGTAGTTGAAATTTTTATTTTTTATTTTATTTTATTTTTTAAACGTTAATTGCTTTCCTTTCTAAACAAATATAGCTCTATTTTTATAATTTTTTTTTTCCTATCTTGTAATTTATTGGGGTTTATATTTGAACTATTTTTAGGGTCTTTCTAATTTTGTTAGAAGAAGATTATGAGATTAACCATATTGACTATTATATTTTTTG
Source organism: Carnegiea gigantea (assembly GCA_029747015.1). NCBI lineage: Eukaryota > Viridiplantae > Streptophyta > Magnoliopsida > Caryophyllales > Cactaceae > Carnegiea > Carnegiea gigantea. The sequence continues at coordinate 163,830 of JAKOGI010001313.1, forward strand.
TATTTATTCTACCTCAATTATCTCAATTGTTGTTTTCTGCACGTAGCTATATTTGTTTCATGAAAAATTAAAATTTTTTTCTTTTTACCCATTTTTATTCTTGGGCTAATTTAATTGTTATTATTTTTTGTTTATTAATTTATTCACACGTTATGAATGATTTTGTATAAAGCATAGTTAAGTATTATTTTGAGACCACTTTGTTGTCTCAACCTGCAATCACGTAAATATTTCAAGCGTTGAATTGAAATGCGGCGCTCAACTTTCTTAACATTAAGATTAACTGAGGTAATTAACATGTGTTACTTTCAAGCTATTACGTAATCTAAACATCTATAATTATATTTAGTGGGCTGAACTGCATATGTAGTGAGCAGACAGTTTATTTTAGTGAGCATAAAGTGTACTGAACTGCAACCATATATAGAGAGCGCCGGATTAGATTAAGTATTGCACATTTATTGAATTATACATCTTGTTCACTTATACAAAGTACCATGTACCTCTGTAGAAGAAGCAAACAAGGTAGCTCCACCAAATCAACAACAGACTCCACAGCTTCAAAAGGAGTATGAAAAACTATCCACACTAAAAGACAAAATCAGCTCATCAACTACTACTACAAAGAAAAGAAGGGTAAAGTAAGAAGCAAGGAAGAATATAAATATTTGCAGCAATCCAACAACTTCAGAAGATGAACATATGGAAACTGCCACAAGAGATGAGCACCACAAGAGATGAGCATGAAAAACAAACTTTTCATGTAGTGGAAGAATTATAAGCTACTCAACCAGGAAAGGGAGACCAAGAATTGCAAAAAATAACAGAGCCACCTCAACAACACTACCACAGTAGGGAAAAAAAAACAAAAGGTGGTGCAGGAAAAAAGAAAAAAGAGTCAAAGAAAAATGATGCACAAGAGAAGATTAGCAACAGAAAAGAAAAAAGGGGGGAAAGAAGAATATAAAGCAGAGCATCCCTAAAAGTTCCAAAAAACACTGCTTAAGAAAGCTCGGAGAAAACAGTCACCGACATTCATCGACAACTTTTAGAGGAAACAAATGATACTGTAGAAGACACCACTTATAAAATGTCTCCCCATGGACATGATGATGAATCTGACTCTGAAGATGAAGTGTTAGTGAAAAGAATCAAGAAAATAAAACAGGCATCAAAGCCCAAATCAAAGCAAATCCAAATGAGGTCAAAAAAGTGTGCAAGGGCACAAGCTGAAAAAGAGAGGCAGGCTATCCAGAAGAATCCAAAAAGTCCTATAAAGCATGGACAACTCTCAGTTTTGTAACATGAACAACAAAAGAAATCCTTGAAACAGAAAGCAAACACTACCATTCATGTTCAAGACCCCAAATTTGTGCAATCGATGCAAAAACCAGGAGAGGCAGACACAAAACCCAAAAAGATTTTCTAGACTAGAATGTCACCTTGAAGGTTTGTTGCAATGATTGAGAACTTCAATGAGGCAAAGAGACAAGCAACATGTGATATAGGGTTTGGAGGATTCCTCCAATTGCAAGTAACTAAATTACTAGGGGATTTATGCAAATGGCTTGTAGATCATTTTGACCGATACTCAGTTATGTTGTATATATCTGCTGATAAGAAGATTAAGATTCCACCAATAGATGTGCATCTCACATTGGCACTCCTCATTAATGGAAGGAAGATTAAGGAGTTTTATGGAAAAAAACCAAAGAATTCTAAATACAATGAGGTCCTCCCAGCATGGAGAAATGAGTGGAATCTGCAAGATGGGACCCCAAAGCTTAGCCAAATGCCACAATACATACTAAGCCACGCTGATATATGGGAAAGTTTCAAAAGAAACTTTGTGCTGTGCATGGTCCCTTGTTTTTTCAACGGTTCAAAGAATGTACATTGCACACCCTATTTTGCAAAGAATTTTGCTAATGTTGAAGACATAGCAATTGGTGTCATTACACCATTGACAGATTGTATGAATTTGTCAAAAAGAGTGCTTCCAACTTTGATAGGCCTATTCTCTTCTTGATGGTAAGTTCCTTCTATTCTATCAGAATATCATGTTTTTAATGAGCACAACATCACTTTTCGCGAGCTGAACATATATTTTAGTGAGCAGAATAATATTTTCAGTAAGCAAAACATATATCTCAATGAGCACACCATTTACTTTAGTGAGCAGAACATATATTTTAATGAGCAGAATATTATTTTTGGTGAACTATAGCAAACTTGTTCGTAGGTGACAATTGTCTGTGACATTGATCTATAAGGACCATTTTAGTGAGCACACATCACATACACATACATATACCAATAGGCAAATAGGAATTATTCTTACAGAACATTACTTTATGTTCGTAAGCTACTATACATTTTCAGTGAGCAAAACAATATTTTTCGTGAGCAGACCATATATCTTAGTGAGTGGAACATATCTTTTAGTGAGCAAAACATGTATTTTAGTGAGCAGAAGATTAGTTTTGGGGACTTATAAAGAACTTGTTCATAGTTGATAAATGCATGTTACATTGATCCATATTGACTAGCTTAGTAAGCCAAATAGAAATTATTCTTAGAGAACATTACTTTATGTTAGTGAGCTAGTATACATTTTTATTGAGCAAGAAGTATATTTTAATTGGCAGAGATTCATTTTTGGCGAGCTATAAAGAATTTATTACAATGAACATTTCCCTTATAGATGTTATACCTTGACAGAGTTCACCTCATACGGAGGACTGTTGAGAGACAATTCCCAACAATCAAAGGCTAGACAACATAAAAGCTAAGGGAAAAAGTGAAAGAAGACAGAAAGGATAATCAAGTTGGTAACAAAGAAGTGACGAAAGGCTTTGGAAAGGGCATAGTGAAGCCTCCAATACAAATAAACAAAGAAGAGCATCCTAAATAAGCCAGAGAAACTCAACCACAAAAGAAAGAACAACCAAAGATATTTTCACAAACTGATGAAACAGCAAAGTTAGAGGTATCATTTAATTCATTTATATCAATTAAGGAGAAGGAAAAAATTTAAACAAATGTCATCTATCTAACATCTTACAATACTTTACTGATGTCCATATACAAAAAGATATGGAAGAAATGGCTGAAGTAACAAAGGCTTCAGCAAGTGCATTCAAGAGGTACAGAACCTTTATGGAATACTTGTCAAAAAGGTACCAAAACAATGAAGCACCCAAGAAAATAAGAGATGTAGCAATAAGCATGTTCTATTTATATTGTGAGGCTCAAATCTCAAAATCACCACCAATGGGACAAAAAGAAATCCTGAGATACCACCATTCAGTCAGGATAATGAAGGCTGGAATAGAGTTGTACAGGAGGCAATAACCGAATTGGAGAATGCTTTTGTAAAGCACAAACAAATGACCAGCAGCCCCAAAGCCAAAAGTCTAAGAAGAAACCTGCATCAAGAAAAAGGGCAATGACATGCCCAGTTTCAAGTTGATTGATGACAACCAAAGCCCAGCTCTTCCACCACCAGTAACACTTCAGACACCACCACTCTCCCCTCTACAAAAACACATCAGACATCACCACCCCAAAAAAAAACACTTCAGACACCACCACCCTCAACCTCCCCACACAAACACTACATACACCACCATTCTCCCTATGACCAGTTGAGATAAAACAACCACAACACCCATCACAGGCTCTTGAGGCACTACCACCGCTTGAATCATTTGAGACATCACCATCAATTCTAGAAACACAATAAGAGCAAATAGGTAAGGATATGACCGGCCCAATGCAATCATCAATTAGGCATATGAAAAGATTGAAATACATAGACAGAAAACAACTAAAGGAGTGTAAGCAAGGAAAAATCTCCTCGCAGAGAAGATAACAAAAAGAAAATAGCACATAAGGCTAGTAGGAATGTTTAGTAAGCAGAATGTTAATTTCAGTGCGCAGAACATAATTTTTAGTGAATTATAGGCAATTGGTTGATAGATGACAATTGTATGTTACTGTGAGCTAGAATGATACATCCAGTGAGCACACATAAGCTATAGATGGCTCTAGGAATAAACAAAGAGGGCTTTGTTAGTAGTAAACATTATTCGTTTTTTAGTGAGTTGGTGTGCATTTTCAGTGAGCAAAAGACAAATGTTAGCGAGTAGAAAGTACATCTTATTGAGCACAACATATATGTTAGTGAGCAGAGCATATATTTTAGTGAGCAGAACATATAGTTTAGTGAGTAGTGAGCCACAATATGTATTTAGTGAGTAGAATAAATATTTTAGTGAGCAGGACATATATTTTAGTGAGTATTGGACCATATTATGTATTTAGTTGAGCTATATTATCAGCAACTCTGATATATTGTGTTGCAGAAGAAAAGCACACCAAGATGGTATGACATCAACCAAGGAGAGCGAAGGGACCAGTGACAGAACCCTATTACTCTCCTTCTGTAGAGGGAATCACAAAGATTACAAAGGATTGTCAACCCAGGAGAAGATCATTGCTAATTATGTATTCCGTGAATCAGACGACCTTGATTCGAAGTAAGCACAAAACTACCAGACAGAAACCACTTACAAACACTGAAGTTATATTGAATATAAACTTACATTTTGTTTTTTCTCTTCATACTATATTAGTGAAAAATATTTTGACATCGAAACACATGTTGCAAATCGATATCATATGTCAACTATGCGTCCAAGGGAATACATTGTTGCACATGTGATCAATGTCTGGTCTGCTATCCTTAACAACTTAGAGAGAAAAAGAAGTAAAGGCTCTCTAAGAATATTTTTTGTGTCGGTTGATGCAATGGTAATTATATACTTATTTCTGTTCACAAATACAAATGATCAAACACCTACTGATACCAATGCAAAAATGCAGTCAACTTTGGACCCCATGATAAATACAACAAAATCAGAAGAGGCAAGACACATTAATTTGGAAACAATACTTGAGAGAGAATTCTGGAGATCTAACAAATGGATATCGGCCAAATAGTTGCAACTGGTAGGCATTAATCTAATACATTTTTCTTATGTGTTAGACTACCATATTATATAATATTATTCATCTTCCAATTTAAAGGTGTTCTTTTCGGTATATCACAAGAAGCACTTCTTCATCTTCTGCTTTGATTTAAAGGAAGAAAGGCTTGACATTATGGACAACATACACATAACTGCTTTATACAAAACCACATATGGAGAAACACATCCATTAGTGGTATATTCAAATGTTCACTAATTCATTTAATTTAGAATAAATCAACACACATATTTGGTGAGCTGACATATTTGGTGAGCTAACACAGGTTTTTGGTGAGCTAACACACATATTTAGTGAGCTAAACACATATTTAGTGAGCTAACACACATATGTAGTATGCTGAAAATCAATTATGGGCAAACTGTTGCTTAGTAAGCTAACACACATATTTGATGAGCTATTAAACAATTTCAGTGAGCTGAACAAAAATGTTGGTTACAGACAGGCAAGAGCTTTTGGGAGATTTCTTCAAGACAGTGTTGGCCATCCCAAACATGAAATTGTCAATAAAATGAAAGCTGTGTGAGTGAGAATGCCATGGAGAACAACAGATAATGTTATAGACTGTAGAATATTCTGCATAAGGCACATGGAGTCTTACTTCAACCAAACAGATAAATCGGACTGTGGTTTCAAGAATAATAAAGGAGTTGACCAAAAATGTTTTCTTCGCAAAAATATCTTGAAATAAGTATAATACCTATTAATTGAAGAACCACAAATGGTTTGTTTCCTTTTTTTTTGTTTGCAGGACAAAAATCTGCTTGATGTAATGAGAGCACGGTACTGCTATGAGATCATCAACTATAAAGAAAATATATACAAGAATAGAGTGAAGAGGCTCACGAAGGAGTTTTACAATAAACAACAGGTAGAAATGAATGCAAAATCAAGCCAGCCTCAAGTGCCAACAGCATGAGCATTGAACCTTACTTTAGTTAGTCTAACTTTAGGAACTAATGTACCTAATACTCTCATGTCAACACTATTACTATGCTTACACTTAAAGATGGTGAAGTACTCTTATGCTGCATTTAGTATTGAATATTTCATATCTTTTACTATGCTTAATTCTAGTGAGCTAGCAGGTAAAAACAGTAAGCTAGCAAGCAAAACCAATGAGTTAGCAGGCAAAACAAGTGACCCCTAGTGTGATATAAACTTACAACAATTATTAACAAATTTATTCAAATATTGAAGTGCACACAATGCCATTGTCATAGAATACGATTCTTTTATAATGTTAAATCATCAAAAAAGTTGAAAATAGTTTTGTAAATTATAGTGAGCTAACGGATCAAACTAGTGAGCTATGATTCTTCAGCAGTTAGCAACCTATTATAAGTTTCAAAAGTATTCAACCTATTATAAACTTTAAAATTATTCAACATTATTTACTTAATTTTTAAATAAAAAAATAATTCTCATCACATCACATCACAAAAAAATAAAAACATCATAATGAATAAAAATACACGTTTGGAATTTATTGATCAAATACAAATTTACATTTGAAGTTTTGTTTAAAAAAACTATTGTATGCGCCAGATGCAAAAAACTTCATTATTGCTAGAAGCCAATGCCATGTCCTCAAACCTGTAGAACCCACATTACTTATAGTCAGTGAAATATAATTGTTAGAGAGCATGAAAGAACACGATAAACGCATAGAAAATCAAAAACTTATGGTCATACCAAAATTTCATGCTCGATTCCCAACTAACCTATTTCACAAAATAAATTAGCATACATATATCTTCGATGAGCCAAAGTATAAATGTAGTGAGCAGATACACTATATTAGTGAGCCAATACACAGTTTTAGTGAGCAGATACACTATATTAGTGAGTGTATTACCCTTGAATGCTAGGAGCTTCAGAAGCAGGATTCAACTAATTGGTAAGAATGCTACCCCCATTTGGTTGCCTCAACCTTTCATCAAAAATCAAGCTAAAAACCCCGTACATTTCATTAAAATCTACTGTTGGATTAGATGCACCTGCTAGATTAGATGAACCTGTAGCAATAACCTAAACCATCGCAGGAAACACATATTTTTAATGAGCATCTACATATGTTTAGTGAGCCAATGTATAAATGTAGTGAGTGGAACCTGTAAGACTATCAGTGTGAGAACTGAAAAATGTAGTAAGCGAATACATATTTGTAATGAGCAGATATACTATATTAGTGAGCTAAAACACAGTATATTTCTACTGAGCTTAGCAACAAACTCAGTAAACTCCAAAAAGATATTAGTATAAGAAATATAACTTATTCACTAAGATTGTGAATAGAATTTACCCTGAGATTGTGATACATCTTCTCCATTCCTTGAAGAAAACATTGCCTTTCTTGATCTTATAATGTTTGATATCTTCTCCGATGTACCCTTCCTCGTTACATTCCTTTCACCTTTCTTTCTAGAACCTTTAGGATTACTAATGATTTTATTAGCAGCATTAGACTGTTGATCATTTTCTTTGTCAGAAACATAAACTGAACCCACAACAATACCAACATCAACCTTTAACTTGGGAAAAGCTTCTTAACATAGTTTTCTTGCTTGGTTATTAGATTCACTTGCAAGAAGCAATGCCTCAAACTGCCTATGCATTTGAACCCTCCATATGGAACTAGGAACACCAACTACATTCAAACTTGGAGCTTCTTCTACAACCTGAAGGGATCGCTAGCCTAGTCCATCATTTAAAAATATATTGATCAGGGACTTTAGGCATACAATAAACGTTGAAAATACGCAAACAGTGGCAGCAAAGAGCAAAGAATACCACTCTCACTGTACTTTTTATAATCATAAACAATATTTTGGTCTGGAAGATTAAACCTAACCACAAACTCAAACTTCTTCGAAAAGTAATTCTCATAGACAACATATGTATGCTTTATACTGTAGGGGGTTTCACTTAAGCGAAGAAGATCTTGACAACACCCTTTCCCCTTTAGTGTATTCATTCTCAAACACTTTGTATAAGTTGTTCAGATAGATTTTCGAAGCATGTTACAAAAGGCTAACATGTGGCAAGTACATATCAGGGAATCCATCCTTATTTTTCACATTCTCGTCCTTCTCCTTAATCCTCCACTCAGCAACAACGTCACAAAATATATTGCAAAAATCAAACAACCCACAAATGGCATTGACTCTCTTTGACAAAGAAGCATTTGTAGACTCACTTCTCTGTGACAATAAAATGCCACCAGAAATAATATCCTTATAAAAAGCTAGACACCATTTTTCTTTCAACTGATACAATCTAACCAACCAAGCATTTTCAGCATATTTATACTCTTCAACCAGCCTAACACACAAAAGTAGTAAGCAGAAAGTAATAAGTTAGTGAGCAGAAACATGTAACATTGGTGAGCGGAAAGGCATAATTTAGTGAGCAGACACATTTAACCTTGGTGAGCAGAAAGTAATAAGTTGGTAAGCAGAAGTAATAAGTTGGCGAGCACATTAATAGACAGAAATAGAGAGGGGCTCACCTGTGCTAACAAATATTAAATTCTACTTCTGTATCACATCTTATCAAAACATGATCAAACTTATCAACAAATCTACCCAAAACTCTAAGATGACCAATATTCTTTTTTGAATTCTCCAACATATGCCAAGTACATAACTTATGCTTTTGCCAAAAGCAAGACCATTTTAATAGCATTTGCTATAGAAAATGCTTGGTCTGTCATCATAGTTTGCGGTTGCACATTATCCATAGCTTCTAAAAATGTTTCAAATGACAAAATAAAGCTCTCAATCTTCTCATTCATCAAAAATCTGCATCCCACCATAACATTCTTTGCATGATTATTCATACAAACAAAAGGTGCACATGTTATCTCATAACGGTTGGTCCTATATGTCGTGTCAAATACAAGAAGATCACCAAACAATAAGTAGTCAGATTTCATTTGTGATTCTCTCAAAAAGAAGCTCATCAAACAATCGTCCTCATCCAATTTAAACTTATAAAAAAATCTTACTCGTTGACACACCTAATTTCTAAAATACACATCAAATGATTGGCATCACCCCTGTCTAAGTCCTCTTGACTTCATTTGCAACACTATTGTAGGCATCCCTTTTGCTAAACCCGAGTAACGGCGAACCCCAGCCTCATTTCTTAGAAGCCGATAAGCATGAGAAACTTTCGCATCATTTCTTCTCATCTTTTGGAAAAAATCAATATAAGCTTTCTCGACTTTTTTATGTGACCTCAACTTATGAACCTTATCTTCCAAAAGCAATTCATGATCATGAATCATGTCATGCTTCTTACAAATCCATTCCCCATTAGTTTCAATATAAAAAATAGCCCTAACTTTACAATTACACCTGTTGCTCCGTTCTGTAAATGTCTTCTCTTTTTTCCCAGGACACACACACCTTGTTTGTTGCAACAAAACTCCCTTGAACGCATGTCTTGTGAACTCTCTCTCCTCCTCAACTTGTCACATCTTATGGAAAATTACTTACAGAAAGCATGGTCATTGTATACCTCAAATGCTACATCTAAAGAACTGACTCTTTTACCAATCAGTTCTGATTCATCAGCTTCCTTTACTTCAACAACACATTCATCATTAACATCTATGCATTTCTCCTTATCAGTCACAACACAATTAGACATACCACCAATAATATTACCATTATCAAAAGCCACATCTTTGCCTTTTGAAACACCAGTAGGATTAGACAAAACTCTAACATAATCATTAACATCAACAACCTCATCAATAGAACAATCTAATGTAAATAGCAAAAATGAAGTTTCATCTGCAAAAATAACATAATTTTTATGGTGAGCTATAATGCATAATTGGTAAGCACAAGTTAAATCCTACTGAGCCAAATTTTTTTTTTTTTTAATAGTGAGCATAACACTACTTTGTAGTCGAACGCAAAAAAATTTTTACAGTGAGCTATACTGATTAGAGTGAGCTATTGTTTTCCCTGTTAGGCATAAAATTGATTATACTGATTAAATTTAGTGAGCATAGAACCGATTTATGATCGTTGAGTACAAGCTGAATCTTAGTGATTTAAATATATTTCTTTAGTGAGATAACAACTATATTTAGTGAGCAAATAACTGATTATGGTAAGGTATTGTTTATCATATGTACATAGCAACAATAAACGTAACATCTGCAAAAACAAACATGATTTTTGTGGTTAGCTATAATACATAATTGGTGTGCACAAGCTAAATTCTAGTGAGCCAAACGTGCCTTTTTAGTGCGCAGAAAACGGCTCTGTAGTAGAAAGCAACACATTTTTTTATAGTTAACTATATTGATTATAGTGAGCTATTCTTTTACCTGTTAGGAACAAAAATTGATTATAGTGATTACATTTAGTGAGCACAGAACCTATTTATGATTATTAAGTACAAGCTGAATCCCAGTGAGCTAAGTGTATTTCACTAGTGAGTCAACTATTATATTTAGTGAGCACATAATTTATAATGGTAAGCAATTGTTTCTCATATTACCCAAACTAAAATTTACAGAGAATGAAGTATATTCAAGCATTAAACGAAAAAAACATTGTTCAACTTGTGTCTTAACTGGTATTAACACAATTACAAACACCATATACAACTCAAAACAAAAACCAAATATTCTAACAAGCATCCAGAACAACAAATCGCATAAACCAACTATATATTCAAACTAAACACTACATTATATTTTCATAACATGCCATCATAACAACAAATGCAATCCAGTTGGAAAATCTCGAAATTAACTCGTCAGAACGCAAATTTAAACCACACAAGTTCTAAACCCGAACACAAAAACTGAGATTGAAAATCGCTACCAAACCTGACGAGGAATTCGCGTGTGATGAATCTTCAATATCAATAGTGACGTTAAGATTAGACCCAGCCATTGAATAATTGATGAACACTAAAGCAATCGAAGCAGCACAGAGCAATCAGCAATGGAACGAAGCAGCAGGGTGAATGAAAACCGCGATTTCTAAAACTTAACAACCGTGAATTTCCTTTTTCTTAAAAAAAATTAGAGATATATTAGGTTAGGTAGTTGCCTGGACCAAACACCGCAAATTGTGGGCCCAGGTAGACAATTGAGATGTTCACCCGGTTGTACGTAATAAATTACGATGTTGATCATCCTTATTTGTAGCCCACATGTGATGAGGTGTGCTAAAATATTTGATAGTGGAGTTGTCCCACATTTGATAATTTAAGAGGAATTAAGAATATTTATAAGTTAGTGAGTCATTTCATCCATTGTTAATTAACTTTGAGTTGGAACATCAGTTAGACTTTCATACATAGATTATTTGTTTTAGGCCCTTTACCTAAAATTTAACACATAATCGATCTATTTTCCAACTGCTAATTTCTAATCCAAAGGCCTCGAATAGAATGAGCTTTTCCCAAATAAAATGAGCTGGTTGGACAATTGGTTTTTTTTTTTTTTGAAAAGGAAAAAAAAACTGTTGCCCAGTGAAGACAAATGGGCCAAAATGTGATCAAGGAAAGAGCGAAAGAAAGTACTCAGACAGTTCACAAACTCTAATTAATTCACAAAATGACTAAGGTCCTTGTTTTTTTTTTTTGGGGGGGGGGGGGGGGGTTGTATCACATAATGAAATTAAATATCAACCTGCAATCTTGATTTTGCCACCATTGATCCCAACGAATAAATGTATACAGGAATATAATTATTAAAGAATCCCAAAACCCACAATCAACACTTCTGTACCGAGCTATCCGCATAGTTAGATCCCAATCTAGCTGTCAAATCCGACCCAATCAGTTTAACAGAGTAGCGAACCACAATTTTCTGTTGGCTTGAATCATGATAACTATGATATACAAACTAATTTGTAAAACAGTAGCAAATATCATCACTTGGAGACCTTAATTATACACAATTACAAGGAATACAAGTAACAAAGAGAAGAACCTAACAATGAAGATGGCAGCCAAATAATTATTCAAATCCCATGCGCAGCATTGTTCAGATTCCCTGCAAGTAGAGACATCAGACCCCCACCATGTACTCTACCCTCCGGAACTAAAAAGTCGAAACCTGCACTGCTACTGTCGCCATTACATCGCTCATCCGCTATGGTAAGGACTGAGTAAGATGAGGGAGACTTCATGGACAGAGGAACTAGAACCTCAGGAGGTATGAGATGTTGCGGCGCAGCTGATTTTCCAATTGATCTTCCACAGTCAGAGATCACACTCGTAGCAGATAAGGAAGAAGCACCAGATACTACCCCATGGAAAAGGCCAGGTGTGATCATGGCTTGTTTGGCATTGTTCTCTCTTTCATGAACCATGTTGCTGTGAGCTGCACACAAGCCGTTCCTCCCCCTGGAAAATTTCTCGCATTCCCCCCCATCCCAGCAGCACCGCTTCCCACCCCCATGGGCCTTGCAGAAGTCAGTGCTACCCTGGGCACTTTTCCCGCACCCTTCAATCTTGCACCGTTTGCCTCCACCATGTCTCACGCAGCAATCAGTCCTACCACGTGCGCTTTTGGTGCATCCTGCCACAACACACCGCTTCCCACCGCCATGTGCCACACAAAAGTTGGTCCCACCGTGGACGCTCTTGGGGCAGATCCCGCCCCCATTAAACATACACCGCTTACCCCCACCATGCCCTTTGCAGAGTAGGGTGCTCCCCTCGGCCCCCTTGGTGCATCCAGCAAATATGCACCGCTTCCCCCCTCCGTGTGCCTTGCAAAACATCGTGCTTCCCTGAGCGCCTTTGGTACATCTTGGGAATTGGCATCGCCGCCCTCCCCCATGGGAGATGCAAAGACCAGCATACCCCTCAGCGCTCCTAGTGCATCCTTCCACGTTGCACCTCTTTCCCCCACCATGCCTAATGCAAAGACCTGATTTTCCCCGGGCAGCCTTGGTGCAACCTCCAGGGAACCCACATCGCCTCCCCCCACCATGTGCGATGCAAAAGTCAGTTTTACCCTCGGCACTTTTGGTGCAACCCAAGTGTTGACACCTCCTTCCCCCTCCATGAGCCTTGCAGTAGGCAGTGCGACTCTCTGCACCCTTATTGCACGTAGGCTTTTGGCATCTCTGTCCACCACCATGACTGATGCAAAGCCCTGATGCCCCCCGGGCTCCTTTCGTACAACCCATGAATTTGCATCTTTTCGTGTTACGAGTCCTCTGGTCCATAGATGTCACAGTAGCAGTTGAAGGCTCAGAAATTGCACTCATATTGTAACTTGTGTTCGAATGCTCTGAGACCAATTGAGAGGATTGTTCGGTTTCCATTCTACGGGCCAAAAGAAGTGATGGGACATACCCACTTGACTTTTTTGCAGAAGTTGAACCCTCATCAACAATAGGAACAGACTGTTTAGGATCATTAGCGCATACTTGGCTTATGAAACTATTTGTACACAAATTGCTCCTGGTTGATGTTGAAAATTCGAGGGATTCGAAGAAGCTTCCCATTCCTCCAGAAAGCCCAAGTTTCAGGTTTGAATCCCCATTACATGACAATCTACAAAGCTCCAATGAAGACGATCCCTTGACATGTCTGGCCCCAGAGTAGATCATTGGGCTTGGCCCTAGTCCAAGTACCAGGCCACAACCATCATCAGAATTCACGGAAGAGAACAACCTGGAGTCGTTTTGGGGATTCACGAATTGAGAACAGTTGTTGGTCCCATATCCAAGGCAGTCCAAGCGTAAAACCGTATCGCCAAAGTTGTCATTTGTTGCAAATTCAGAAAAACAAGAAGAATACACACCCTTTTCACTGAAATCCATCCTCCAGAGCGATATTAAATAGCTAAACGAGTGACAACCACAACTTTCAATAGGAGACATCCACCGCTTACAAAGCCTGAGGTGTCTAACCTATCCATCTTAGAGGTGCTTGATTCTTTGCCTGAACAATAGTCTACTTCAGACTATTGCACATCATGATACTGGTAAAATCCTAGAGTGACTCCCATCAAGTTGAAAGTGACTGATCGTAATGTGTAGGGATTAGGTTCGCTTGAACAACGTAAAAGAGTTGTGCGTCACGTAACCAAAGTACCTAACACAATAAACAATACAATAAGTACTAGCTCAAGGTACTTCAATCAATATAAATGCTTAAAAATCAGTTCACATTAAAAACACGAAAACAATATAAGACTAGATATTGTTTATATTTTTGTTTGGAAAAGCTATTCAACTAGGAATATTACAAGATACCTAACACAATAAGTAATAGATCAGGGTACTTCAATAAAAATGGATATTTAAAAATCAATTCAGAAGAAAGGCATGAAAACAATATAAGAGTTTATATTCTTTGTATTTTTCCTTTGAAAAGCTATTTAGTCTTGAACACTGCAAGATGTGCTCTAGTCTACTATTGAAAAGGGGGGGGGGGGAACAGTGAGAAACATATCATCTCATATTACTGTAGAAAAATCTATTGTAATCAACTTTTCTTTTCGATTACTATAGTTAACTTCCCTTACAACCGTTGATATCAAGACAATAAATCTCAGCGATTGATTCAGTTTTAAGTGATGGCTGTGTTCAAATATTAGAAACCAATTCACTCTCTTCCTTTTGTTATTGTTCTTTTTTTAAAAAAAAAAAAAAAAGCAAACTTGACTAACACTTCACAGTTCTCTATTTTCATTTCCATCTAAAGATTCGACAATTCAATATCTTCAGTATCAAACTTTAGATTCAAGAGCTGCTCACCATTTCCCCATTAATCGATCCAACTTGCCCACGGAAAAGGAACCAGCGCCTCACTCTAAGCCACGTCAACCCTCAAATCAATTATCGTGTGTGTTATTGTTAAATTTTTTACATCAATTGGGCTATAAACAAAGAGTGATGTATATAAACTCAAATAGGGTTCCAACTCAAAATCAATTGATAGGTAGGGTAACTCGCAAACTTATATACATATTCAAAGCCTTTAATTTTATCAATGTGGTACATACCCCACTTTCACATTCCAACTGTCATCAACAAAGTTGCCCCGGACACTTTATTCTTAGCTCAGCGCCTTGCGAAAGAAGTCCTGCACCTCCTTTCCATAGAATCCTCATCTGTAATAACTTTGAATTGAAGATGTTCATCATCATGCACTTATGCCACTTGCCCAACACCTGGCCATCACTGTAACTAGTAGCCCATCAGCTGAGATATTGACCCACCTATGGAGACAGAGCTCTCCCCCCTCCCCTCCATTTTCTCTAGCTCTAAAATTTTGATCAGACTACAAAGATAACTCCTTTAATTCAAATGCCAATGTCCTTCATATCCAATCTCACACATGCATTTAATCAAACAAAGCATGAATTGAAGTTCTGGAGGGGTAAGAAAATTGGAAAAACGGATATGAGAAGTCCAACCCAGAGAATAAGAGACAATACAAAGAAACAGACACTACAAAGAAACAGACTTTTCATCACCTCCATCACCTTTACTGATGTCCAAACGAATATCTGAAGTTCCATGCCTTCCTGGCACCATCTTGATACAGGATCAAGGAAGCTACTCAAAATAGCAAGAAGGAGAGCCTCGATAATGCCTATTCTTACCAAATTTGTTGAGAGAATTCTAGGGAATGGGAGATATTTAGAGAGATATTAGGATCCAAAACCAGCTTACCCTTTCATTAACAATTCCAGCAATATAACTCTCTCACATTCCCATTTTCCTAGTAACAACTTGCCAGCTCATAATGCCAGCTCAGCATTCCTGAACTAACTTGCAAAGGAGAAAGAAAATAGGAAAAAAACAGAAATAGAAAATACTAGCAAAAATTGTAAAAATTGCCTAAAAATTAATTTGCTCTGTATCAAAACTCCCTCCCTTAAGAGCCTTGTCCTCAAGGCTAGTCATTAAGCTGGAACTTAGGGTATTTTGTCTCAAAAGCATCAGCAAATGTCCAAGTAGCTTGTTCTTCAGTGTGATTTACCCACTAGACCAAATACTAAACAACAGGCTTGTTCTGTCTCTTCATCATTCTCCTCGCTAAAATTTTGTATGGAGTCAAAACTGGATCAACATCTACTCGCCTCATCCAATCAGGAATATAAGGTTGATGAGGTAATTGGCCATGAAAAAGTTTGAGTTGAGAAATATGGACAGTAGGATGAATCATAGCTTCAGCTGGAAGGGCCAACTTGTAAGTTACTTGGCCAACTACGTCAAGGATCATGAAGGGACCAAAATACTTAGGCCCCATCTTCATGTTACCCCTCCTGGACACACTGGACTGTCTTATTTCAGCCATACCCAATCACCAATTTGAAATGATTTCTCAGTTTTGTGCTAATCAGCCAAGGCTTTCATTCTGTCGTAAGCCTTAAGCAAATTTTGCTGAAGTTGCCTAATCATGGCCTCCCTAGCTCGCATAGATCTATCAACTGCAATCTGGACTGATTCTCTAGGGAGATAGAGAAGATGATGTGGAGGGGCTGATTATATAACACCTCAAAGGGAATGATCTGAGTGGCTTAATGAAATGAAGTGTAATACTAGTATTCTGCAAGGGAAAGCCATTTAAGCCATTCCTTATGATTTTCCAAGTATATAGACCTCAAGTATTGCTCCAAACATCTGTTGACCACTTCTGTCTGGCCATCAGACTGAGGATGATATGCCGAAGAAAGGTGTAGGTCCACTCCCAAAGTGGTGAACAATGATTGCCATAAAGTGCTCAGGAAAATTGTGTCTCTGTCACTAATGATACTTTTAGGAATACCATGCAGCCTAAATATGTTATCCATGTATGCCTGAGCAACAGTTTCAATAGAATAGGGATGAGACGATGCTACAAAGTGTGCATATTTACTAAGTCTACCAACTTTTACCCAAATGACTTCTTTGCCCAAGGACTTAGGTAACTCTTCAATAAAATCCATAGAAATGTCTTCCCAAACCCCATTTGGTATAGATAAAGGCTGTAAAAGTCTATAGGGAGCATTAGCATTGTACTTTTATGTTTAGCACACCATACTTTCCTTGATGAATTTCTGAACATCGCTGTTCATTCCCTTCCAAAAGAATAATTGCTTGAGCTTTTTCAAAGTGGTGTCTCTACCAAAATGACCCCTAGTAGGTGAAGCATGTACCCACTGCAAAATCCTCTGTCTCAGACTAGGATCATTACCAATGACCGACTTGTCTTTCCTTCTCAACTGTCCACTCACTAATTGATATTTAGGAAATACATGTGGATTTTGCTGTTTCTGCTGGATGATGTTAGCCAATATAGGACCAATGGACCAAGCTTGTTCAATTTAGGTGAACAAATCAGAATTAATGGTGGATAAGGCTATTAAAAGAAGTTTAGAACCCTGCACCCTAGAGAGTGCATCAGCTATAACATTTTTCAATGCTAGTCTTGTACTGAATGACATAATCAAACTCCATCAATTTTGATAGCCACAATTGTTAGAATGGTGTTGATACTTTCTGCTCCAGTAAGTGCTTAAGGCTCTTCTGATCTGTCTTGATAACAAAAGGCCTCCCTATCAAATATTGTTTCCATTTTGGCACAGCAAAAACAATGGCCAACAACTCTTTTTCATATACAGATAATTTCTGCCATCGTTGACCCAATTTCTTACTGATAAAGGCAATGGGATGCCTATTCTCCTGTAACACAACCCCAATGCCATAGTTAGCTGCATCTGTTTCTATTTCAAATGGTTGCTCAAAGTCAAGCAGAGCTAGCACTAGTGTTGAGGACATTTACTTTTTGAGCATTTCAAAAGCTTCTGTTACTGCACTGTTCCATTGGAACCCATCTTTCTTAAGGAGATCAGTAAGAGGCCTGCAGATTGCTGCATACCCTTGAGTAAACCTTCTATAGTAACCTGTGAAGCCTACGAAGCTTCTGAATTCTTTCTAGTTGGTAGGGACAGACCAGCTAAGAATGACAGCAATCTTCTTTGGGTCAATCTCTACACATTTTCCTAAAATACAATGTCCCAAGTACTCCACCCTGTCAATACCAAACTGACACTTACTTATCTTGGCAAACAACTCATTTTCCTTCATAGTTTGGAGTACTCATTTAACATGCTCAGTGTGCTACTGCAAGTCCTTGCTGTAAATCAAAATGTCATTGAAGAAAACCAAAACAAATTTCCTTAAGAAGTTTCTGAATACATGGTTCATATGGCCCTACAATGTGGTAGCAGCATTAGTTAGCCCAAAGGGCATAACTAAGAATTCAAACTGTCCAAAGTGAGTCTTAAAAGCAGTCTTCGGAATGTCTTCCGTATTCATTCTCACTTGATGATAACCTGATTTAAGGTCTATCTTAGAATAAACAACAAAACCAGCCAACTCATCTAATAGTTCTTCAACGGCAGGAATAGGGAATCTGTCCTTCACTGATTGTTTATTCAGTTCTCTGTAGTCCACACATAATCTCCACAAACCATCTTTCTTTCCCACCAGAACTACAGGTGATGCAAAGGGACTGGAGCTAAGCTGTATGGTTCCATTACTTTGCATCTCATGTACTAATTGCTCAATAATATCCTTACGTTTCATTGGATATCTGTAGGGTCTCAAACTGATGGGTGAAGTGCCTCCTTAAGGGGAATTATGTTATCAAAGTGGCCTCTAGTTGGTGGAAGTGAAGTATGATCCTGAAACACATCCTCGTAATCTTCCAATAAAAACTGTAAATGAGCTGGAACCTTAACAGGTGAACCAACTTCCAAAGCTAAACAAGAACCTACAGTTTCAGGTATTCTTTGCATCATGAAGAGCTGTGTTGCATGCTTGAGGGCTTTTGGCAATATTTCCTGAGACATAAGCTGCACCTTGCCACTTCTAATACCTCTCAGTTTAAAGTTCCTGTTGCCTTGCATGAACTCCATCTTAAGGTTCCTGAAATCCCATTTGATAATTCCCAAGGTGGACAACCATTGGATGCCTAATACCAAATCACAGCTCCCTAGTGGTAATAGATAGACCTCTGACTTAAATTCAGTACCATGCAACCACCATCTGAAATCCTTGCAAATGTAATGATATTGCAGTTTGTTACCATCAGCTATAGTAACAGATTGCACAAGCACAAGCTCTAGTTTGCATCCCAACAATTTTGCCAAATTTTCATCCAAAAAGTTGTGTGTACTTCCAGAGTCTATGAGGATATGAATGGTTTTCTTTCCCACATGACCATTGATTCTCATTGTCTAAAATATTGTGTTATGACACATGGCATTCATGAAAACTTGGGGTTCAATTTCCTCAATGACAGGATCAGGCTCTTCTATCACTTGTTCCATTGCATCTTCATCCTCATCTAAAATGTCCACTAAGAATAACTGTTTTCCTTTACTCCCACACTTATGTCCCTTATTAAATGGTTGATTACAGAAATAACACAATCCCTTGGCCATTTCTCAGCCCTTTTAGCTATTGGTATGAATCTAGTGGGTTTTTGTGGTATTTGGATAGTTGTGTTTGGGTTATGGAGTGGTTTGGCTTGGGTTACAGGGGTGGGTAAGAGTGGTTTGCATGTTTGTGGATAGGTCAGGAGTGGTTTTGATGGCTATGTGTAGATTCTTTGTGGTCTGTCTGGAGGTATTTTAGGGGCTTGGATTGATTCTTCTTGCTATCTGGCATATTCAATGGCCTCACTGACTGAAGCTGGTTTAACTGATCTCACAACAGCAGCTGACAAACCCCTAATGAAACTCTTTAAGAAATAAGATTCAGGCATGGTGGGATTTCTCAAAAGTAAGAGAGCCTTAAGGTCTTCAAATTTAACAATATAATCATCCAATGACCCAATTTGAATCAACTTATTAAATTTTCAACCACTTTGCTACCGAGATTATCTTTGAATCTAGCACTGATATCATATATAAATTCATCGCAAGTGAGATTCCTCCTTGCCTAAATATAAATGCTAAACCAAATTTCAGCCTAACCCCTTAAATGCAATGCAGCTAAAAATCAACTTTCCGATCCTCAGTAATTTCGGACAAAGTGAAATATCGAGTACATTTTTTTATCCAACCCTTTGGATCATTTCCATCAAAGCAAGGGAAATCTACCTTAGGATTAAACAAGACAAGATTCCTTACCCCTTGATCACCATTACCTCCTCTGTTGGGATTCCTTCCCTCGCGATTCTAGAGCTGCTCGAGAATTTGACCCATCAGTTGCTGATGTTGCTGAGTCATTTGCTGTTATTGTTCAATCATCTGTCTTTGCTGCTTGATAAGCCATTGATTATGGGCATCAATCTGCTCCTGTGTCCATTTCTTATGCTCTTCCATAAGAGCTTTCAAAGTATTTTCCATGGCAGCTTGAGTTCTTGTAGGTGCCAGATTGCTAATTCCAATCCCCTTTTGATTGTGAGCTTCGATACCACTGATATAGGATCAAGGAAGCTATTCAAAATAGCAAGAAGGAGAGCCTCAATAACGCTGTTTAGAGATGGCAATATAGTCCGAATTTGATGTAAATCCAATCCGATCCGATCTGAGGCAAAATTATCCGATTCGATTTCGGTAAAAAATAATCTGATTCGGATCCGATAAAAATAATCCAAATTCAACTCTGATTCGAGCAAATTTGGAGGAGAGTCCATCCAATCCGGTTAACATTCGATCCGATATCTTTTTTTAATAATTCAATTTTTTTGGATGATAGAAAAATCCTAATATGATAACTCTAAAGAAATTCACATAAGATCCGTACTCTATGCACGGTACACTCTTCTTTCTTAGCTAATTTCCTCTTCTCTCGTGATCTTTTTCTCGTTCTCTCATCATTATCAATGAAAGTTGTACTTTCTCCCTTTCCTTCCAACTGTTGTACTACTGCCTATCCCTTTTACTCTAAAGTGAATTCACATTCTTTTTCCAATATTTTTTTACTTTAACATATTGAAATATTTAATATAAAAGGTTATTTGGCACTAAAGAGGTATTTAATATTGCACTTATAAGTGAGCAAAAATAAAGTTGAAAATAAAAAATTATGCAAATATTGAATAAAAATATATAATCGAGTTATATCCGATTATATCTGGATTTAATCCGATCCGAACCCGATTTAGCAAACGACCAGACAGAGTCGGATTTGGATCGGATTTTCAAATCTGATTATTAATTGAATTGGATTTGAATGTCTACACATCCGATCTGAATCCGATCAATTACCATCTCTACGTCTGTTCTTACCTTTGATACCACTGATATAGGATCAAGGAAGCTACTCAAAATAGCAAGAAGGAGAGCCTCGATAACGCCTGTTCTTACCGAATTTGTTAAGAGAATTTAAGGAGTGAGAGGTATTTAGAGAGACATTAGGATCCAAAATCAGCTTACCCTTTCATTAACAGTTCCAACAATATAACTCTCTCACATTCCTATTTTTCCGACAACAACTTGCTAGCTCATAGTGTCAGGTCAGCATTCCTGAACTAACTTGCAAAGGAGAAAGAAAATAGGAAAAATAACAGAAATAGGAAATACTAGCAAAACTTGTAAAAATTGCCTAAAAATTAATTTCGACACAACTTGCTTGTGAAACAGATAATTAGAAGCTGTAGCAAATCAACTCTGTAGGTAAATTTAGGATTACCTGTATGCGGAAGCTCAACGACCGGGACCTTAAGCTCGCTTGACTGCTACCCACGAACTGGTGGCTACTAGAGTCACCGAACAGCCACGCTCCAAAACCCGAACCTTTGGGGATGGTTAGGTTGTGTGAGGGATAGGGACAGAGAGAATTTGATCTGAGAAAATTGTTTTGCTCTGCTTGCTGTGTTTCTGTGTGTTTGATCCACATACACACACCCCCTTATATAATCACATAATCCTGAAACTTAATCAGGATTTAATTGACAGATTAACACACAATTAATCCCATGTAACTGCCAAAGCAATGCGGTGATTATGTCCATTAAACTTGTGTGACCGTTACCGGTCAACAAACTCAACTATCGGTAATAAGGAAACTCCCAAATTTTTCCATCATCGAAGTCAAGGGAGAATAACCCTAATGGATAAACATTCAACTGACAAATTCGCAGTGCACGTCCGATGAATGCTCACCGAATAGATAAATCAATTTTAATTTTTGTCTGTCTTTGGCTTAGTTTGGTGGGACGAGTTACAGAGGCAGAGGAACCACTAATGTGTGGCCAACAAAGAGGGATGGATGAAGAGAAGAGAGAAGGATGCAGCTCTTTAATGGCGTGGGGGGTTGCATGAGGAAGACATAGTGGTCGTGAAAAGCAGCAAGAAAGAAATAGTGTTCGTCTTTTAGTGAACTTACTATACAGGCTGCAGGCAAAATCTTTTAATAGTCCAGATTTATTTTTATTAGATCACCGGATAGAACATTCAATTACAATAATAGAAAAAAAAAAGTTGATTGCTATAGAATTTTTCTATAATAACATGCATATTGGGGCACTTGAAAAAAAATAATAATAAAATATCCCGGGTGGAGGGACTTAATTACCATTATCTTCAATCAAAAGCACAGAAGATTGTTTATAGGAAACTTATAGCTTAATCAATACTAAAGTTATAAGTCTCCAGAAAGTATGGAGAAGATAATGATCTAGCCCGTAGAAAGAGAGAAAAGTGAAGTGGAGAGAGGTACCAGAAGCTGGAACCTTCACCATGTCCCATTTGTTTAAAACAAGCAAATTCTTTCCCCTAAACATTGCATGTTTTGGATCTGTGGGCAGTTCCACACAAACAGGGATGCTAGGCCCAACGCCTGATTATACTTCCTCCCATACGCCCAAAGCCCAATGACTGCAAGTGTAGGGAAGCGACTGCGAGTGTAGGGTCTGTGTGTCTCATTTGAAAGAGAATGCTCAGCACCATCTGTGCTAAATGCCATTGGGCTATTGAGGCCCTCCTTAAAAATCATATCAGCAAGGAAAACCTCAAGATCTTAGCCCCTCATAAGCACTTGTTCAGTTCGTTTAAAAGCATCCATAGAGATTTACACATTTCATTAATAACAGATATTATATTTGCACCTTGCAAAAGGTACGCCTAAAGTACACAAACGTTGTGATTAGTTGATTTCAATTTCTTGTTATTAAACCTTCCCCTGTCATGTTGACATTTTTCCTTCTATGCCATATCGTGTTGGTATAGATTCGTTGTCTATTTTGTGAATTCTATTTGGAATGATTAATTCATTAAAAACTAGGGTGAATCTCGTGCTTCGCACGAGTTTTTATTAATGTTTATTTAACAATAAGAAAATAAAAATAGTTTATCATTGCTGACATTTAAAATATACTATAAAACACAACATTTATTGAAACAAATAAAATTTTAAAATAAATATCAATGAAATTATAATGATAATTTAATTTAAATATTATTTTTTCACATGACATTTTCAATATTATTGGTTCATGATTTAAATATCATAGTCTGCATAAATCTAAGAAAATAGTAATGTAAAATAAACCTATAATCTATATGCAGTTGTTTTAAGTAGAAGAATGAATTTATGACTTTCTTTTTGATCATGTGAGTCATATACATGTATTACCTAAAAAATATGCATAAATAATTTATGAAATTATAATATACAGTGAAAAAGCTTGCTGATAAAAAATTTGAATTATCATTACACTCACTTTTTGTAAAAAAAATTATTATTTTTTCATTTATCTAAATTTTACTCTTTATTTGGGCAATTATAAAATAATTAAGTGCAAGCATTTTATTCTTGAAAATTATTTGAACTTCCCACTTATCAATAGTCAATCTATTTTAAATAGTGATTGCATTGTCTTGCAATAAATGTTTTGCATAGTCAAATTGAGTTGATTAAAGTTAAAATAAGCGTACTGAATTGCAGATAATTTTTGAAGGTACATTAAATTATTATTAATTTTTTATCTTATATTTTTTGTCAATTAATGTTTATAATTGTCTAAATAATTGCATAAAAGATTAATACTTTTATTATTTTATTTCATTATATATATATAGTAAATGCATTTTTTACTTCTAAAACTCTATAAGTAAAGGATTATACTAATCTACAGCTATAATTATTTACAAGCTAAACTTAATTATAAAATTATTTTTGACTTATCGAAATGCATGAGTAAAAAAGTACCTGAAACCTTTATTTTTGATCTCTCAAAGCTATTTATTGTACTCTAAATCTAATTGTAAAACTATTTTTGACTTTCAAATTTTAAGAATAAAAGAACACATTGAATTCTTGTTATTATGACATTTGGGATTGAAGAAAAAATGAAAGAAAAGAGAGAAAGAACCCAATAATAATGTGATACTTGTCAAGCTACCATCAACCCATTTAAGTCATTCAATTTTATATTATATATATGACTAGTATTAAACATTATACGATATATGCATCATATTTATATATATATAACTACTTTTGTTTTTAAACTGTAAATTTTTTTATTATTTAATGAGAAAAATTGAGAATTTTCATTATGATGAATACAGTAATATTATTGATAAAACACAAAAAACAAATATAATATATACTTTGTAACCATCATAATAATAATTTTTGTTAAGCTAGAGTTGTTATTGAAAATATTAATGTTATAAAACTCAGAATTAGCATGTATATTGATTTGAAAATTTGATTATTTTATTATCATAATCTTTACTGATAACTTTGGTATATTAGTCATTACCGAATTTTAATGATGTTGAAAATTAAATCTTTTATTATGTATATTCTTTTTTAAAAAATAAAAAAAACAAAAATAGTAATTTTGGAGTAGAAAAAATGATATTTCAAGATTCTTCTAATAATGAGAATAAAAAAAAATTTAATGCAATTTATATCAAAATGACATGTAATAATTGGAGAAGAGAGTTTGTTTTATTTTAATATATTTGTTGACATATATAAAAATAAGATAACATTTAAAACTAGTAGAATTATATCTTATTATGTGGAAATCTATCAAAAAATAAAATATAGATATTTGAAATATATAGAAAATAAAATAAAAAATCCATAGAAATATTAAATATCTACTCTATACATCAAAATAAACTGACAATATGTACTTCTTTCGTCCCAAAAACAAAAGATTGTGCACAACTCTATTAAAGTTAAGAATACAGAAAATAAGTTCCCAGGGAATTGGGAATTGGGATAAGCACGATTCTCGGGCGCCAAGGAGTTGGGCAAGAATCGATCAAATAGTTCGATTCCAACTATCAATTTTTTTAGGAATCGACTGGTAGCTGTTTTCGTAGCACTTCTTTTTGAAATACAACCTACAATGCATCTGAATCAGAACCATTTGAGACTAGAATTTTATTTTTAAGAACCATTTTTTTTCAAGATACGTTGAATGGACTTTATTAGAAACTAGTATTAGCTTCTCTTTCTTCATTTTTGTTATTTGTAAGCTTCTTAGTTTTTTAGAATGCCTTTATTTTCAACAATTAAAACCAAAAAAAAAAAGATTTTTTTGGCTTAACTTTGAAATTGGGATGAAATTATCAAGATTAATTAACATGTGTACAGTGTATCCTTTAGCAGAAATTTTTTAAAAAATCCAAATTAGCATCATACAAATAA
The DNA here is from genome assembly GCA_029747015.1 of Carnegiea gigantea. NCBI lineage: Eukaryota > Viridiplantae > Streptophyta > Magnoliopsida > Caryophyllales > Cactaceae > Carnegiea > Carnegiea gigantea. The sequence continues at coordinate 189,494 of JAKOGI010001313.1, forward strand.
GATGTTTCATTTAGTCAAACCAGTTCCAATTCAAATTCTCAAAAATTAGTATTGGAAAGCAATTTTACTCAGCGTACTAAGCAATATAAATTTCACTCAATCAAAATTTAGTGAAATTCAACAACTAGAGAAACAAAAATAATTAAAAACGTTGCTCAACAAAATCAAAGCTTTGTAAATGATCGTATGACTAATTAATGAATAAATTTTCCCTTCTATTGCCAAAAAAATTGAAAGCATCATAGGATCAAAACTTGTAATGGATAAGGAGGCTAAAATGTCATAAAAGCACTATTCCTACAAAAGTGATTAGCAAAATAATAAATGTCTTGCTATTTAACTTGAAAATTATATTATCAAGTTTTAAACTTAAAAAAAAAGAAAATAGTATGATTAAATAGTGGATGTGTGTTACAAAATATAAATTGTGCAAAATCATCTTATCATTCATAATTTTTCACATTTATAAAATTATGTGTATCACACCTCTTCAAGGATGGAGCTGACCCAATTAGAGTTTCTACTTGTTGACTAAGCTGAGGAATATTTAAACTTAGGAGTTCATAATTAACTACATTATTAAAATTTCATAATTTCAAATCTCAAAAATATTAAATTAGAATGAGACAAAGAGGAGATTGAAAATTAATGTGTAGCAAAACATATATCATCATCCAAATAGAATATTTATTTTTTTCACAGGTATACATGTCAAAATGTGCAAGGATCGTTAGGCAGGCTAATAGGCCATAAAAGCACAAGCCCTACACACTGCGCGACGTTTGATAAAAAGTTTTCTTAAGAGTATTTTGTTTACAAAAAATAATTTTTTTTGATAAAATTAGTTGTTGATTTAGTTAGATAGCTTACTGGTGTGTTTTGTAAAAGATGAATTGGTGTTTGGTCCAAAAATTTAGCTCTCAAAAAGCACACACTAATAGTTTCATGAGATTAACTAATTAATATCAACTTTAGTCTATCACATCTTTTTTAGAAGCACATTTTTTTCAAAAACAATTAATACAAATAGCTAATATAAACAGTTATATAAATAACAAAAATGTAACAGTTAATCCAAACAATTACCTAGTAACAACTAACGACTGCTTGTTTAAACATGACTGCAATAATTATTTTTCATAAGTCCGACAAGATACAATATTCATCTTTAACATAAATGCACACATATACACAAAGGTATCCGATAATATAAAAGACAATCAAAATTATATGAATTTATGTCTCCTCAGTCCTCTGGCATTGAAAAAGACGATTATTCCGATAATGCCATATTTTTGCTCAGCACATACTGAGTTTGGAATCAAAATTTAACCAAATATATCACTTGGATAAATTCAACAAAATTACGGATGACAATGAAACTCATACTCATTTAAAATCCAAAAAATCCCCCTATTTAAAATTCAAATGGTTGGTGAAAATACGTTTCAAAAGAATAGCGGATGGGTATTGAAAAATGGGTACAAGTATTTGTATAGCCCTCACCCGTCCCATATCGGCACGCTATCCTCGCCCGTTTTTAAAATAAGATTATAAAATTAATTTGGTCTAATTTTCTCTGTTGAAGTTCAATCTAAACCCTACTAGCAAATAATTAGTTAATAATGTGCTTGATTTCACATTCTAAACAATAGACTCCTAAAATACTACAACTTTACAATCTTATAATGACCAAAATGTATGTTGTACTTAGATATAGGTTGCATATAGGCATAAATTTTTATTTTGTATGTGAACTCCAATAAAATCTGCAAACCTGCAAAGACCAATAAGTACGGGTATGGTTTTATTTTGTTAATACCCGATGGATACAAATACGAGTATAGGTAAGATTTTTGAAAATAGATATGGACATAGGTATGACTCAACCCGCCTTATACCCGCTTTATTGTTATCCCCAATCAAAACTGTGAGAAGTATTATACATAGATAAATTAAAGTTTCACACATCAATTTGTATGCCTCCCTTTACACCTAAAAAAGAAACTACAGAGGATATCTAATTTCTACCGGTGGTATATTGAGGGTTTGTTCTTTTGTTGGTAGATAGGGGTTAGTAAATGGAAAAGCTAGTAACGATTAGTAGAAATTTGTAGAAGTTTGTATTTTTAGAATGATTGGTAAGATTTGGTTAAAATTATGAAAGATTGGAAGAAGCTAATAGAAGTCGATAAAAATTGGTAGAACTTGGAAGATGTTAGCAAGAAATATAAATGAATGGTAATTTTTTGTAAGAAAGTTTGAAACAGATTAGCAAGAGTTGGTAGAAGTTGATAAAATTGGTAAAAGTTGATTACAACTGGAAAGACTTGGAATTTTTTTGTAAGCATTAATATAAGTTGGTATAAGTTGGTGGGAGTTGACAGAATTTGGTAAAAGTGAGTTTAGCAATGAAAAGAACAGGCCTGAGTACGTGAAATCAATTAACTGAACCAAAAAGTCCACCTTATTTAGAGATCTTACTCAAAAACATCACTAAACTATCTAAAATATTTGAAAATGACACTAAACTTACTTAAAATATGAAAATATACCACTTAACTTTTCAAAAATTACCAAAAAACATCACTGTCATGATGACATTTTTAATATTTTCAAAAATTTGATGATACCTAAGACTAAAAAAATGTTTAGAATCATTTTTAAATAAATTTTTTTGGTACTCATCATTTTTAAATATTTGAGACAATTTAGTGACATTTTTAAGTAAGAATTCGCCTTATTTGCAAACGATAAAGTAACATGGTCTACCCAACTCCCAATCTATTTTTTGGCTTCATATCTGGTGTGTCCATCATTAAAAGAATAAGACCCTTGTCACCAAATATACTTCATTGACCAGTTAAAAAGCATTCCCAGTGATCAGAATCTTTCTTTAGTGCAATCTACGATGAGATCTAATTTCAACTTGCAGATTTTGCATTTGATCTAATTCAATCTTTAATATCGATATTTTTTTTTCGGCTACGGAAATTTTTAATTCAATTATAAAAATAAGTACGTATTTATTCCAAGCTTCGATCACTTCGGGTAAAGTACTGGATTGATGGTTCGATCTCGGTAGAATATATTTTTCTGATATAAACTTCGGAAATCTCCTTGTCTTATTCCAAAAACAGAAAAAATAAACAGAAAAGGCAATTGATTTAGCTCTGTAATTAAGTTCTCACATTAATCCATAATATTGTCAATTTAACTCTGGGATTAATTTCTCACATTTTAATTTCATCACACAACTACCTAAAAATATTTGGATACATATTCATACCACAAAAAATGACGTCACAAATTAACCACTACTGCGAAGAAGCGAAGCTAAAGAATCTGTCAGCCAACCCAGCAACCATACACAAAATTCACTTCAAAAGAAAACCGAAAAATGAAATTATTGCAACTCCATCTATGGCTAGCAAAAGAAAAAAAAAAAGTATATTAACAATATAAGGAGTAAAGTATAAGCAAGAACTCGAAGAATGGAAAGAGAAAGTACAGAGCTTAGCAGTTTATGAATAAATACCGTGAAATAATTGGAGACAAACTTTTCCAGATATATCAAGCGTTGCCTGATTGCCGCACAGAAACCATTAACGAAAGCCTAGAGGCGAGAAGGAGAGAGAAAACAAAGAGGACAAAAGTCTGCGCAAATGAGGGGAAAGGAAATGGAACTTTAGCGGTGTTATATTGACGATGAATGGGCAAATTGTGAAATACCAAAAACGCCTTTCGTGGGGCAGTGACGGATCCATTTTATTGGTTGATTGGGACAGGGATACTTTTTACGTGACGGAGGCTGAACGACTGCAAAGTCCATCATGCCCCTTACTAAGTCAAATGATTGTTAAATTTGGATGGATAAATGTGTCTATTCACAGAATGTTGTTTTATAAGTTGTTGCTTTCAGGCCTCAAAATATGACGCCAAAAAAAAATACGAAAAGAAAAAAAGAAAAATATCTGACAGCGCTATCAGTGGACGAGAGGGCTTAGAGCATGGGCAAATTGGCTCACGGATGGGGCCTATCACTGTCACATCAATCCTCTTTTCAACTTTTTGCCTCACAATCCTCGCTTTCTCCAATAGTTGGCTCACACTTTGGCTCATTAAATAAAATAATACTTATGAACCCACACTCTAATACACAACTACTTTTTTTGAAATCCAAAAACAAAACAAAAAACCAATGAACTTTAAAAAAACAAAAAAAAAGGAAAAGAGGCTGGGGGAAGGCTTCCTGCCTCAAGCCGCCCCACGGGCCAACCTCCCCAAGCCGGCTGATGCAAACAAGAAATCCAAAATTTGGCTCGCTTCCCTATTTTTGTGGCCCGCAAGTGTACCGTTGCACTCGCTCTTAGCTAGTGCCTCTTCCTTGCTTCCAAGAAGACAAAGCACGAAACAGAGAATTAAAGAAATGGGCTGAGAGGGGGAAAAGACTGGAGACATGGGCAAATCATCAAATTAAATCGTCGCACTATTAAAGGGGTGGTGAAGCTGCAAGCAGACAGAGGTTTTGATGGTATATTCTGTAGGAGTATTATTTAGGGAAATTTACTTAACTATCTGTTAATTAACGCTTTTTACTTTAGTTTTTTCCTTTCTTGCAAGTGTTATTTCTATTTTATGGTGAGCTCCGCCTGCAAAAAAAGTGGAGGGATAATGAACTAATTTGCCCTTGAATAAACGAAATGATTGAGGTCAGCTCTTTCTCCTCCTTTGCTATTCCTTTTCTCTCTCTTCCCTAACTCTTTACTAATTGTATTTTTTCTCATTATAAATAAAAATGTTAATTCAATATTTTCTTATTTAAAGTAGATTATTTTGTTAGGAGTCGTCATGTAAATAGAAGAATTAAATGTTTACAATATAGAGTAATATTTTTTAAAGAATTTTAGTCATGTTATTTATTTCTCTTGTTATAAATAAACTCACTTTTTTCTATTAAAAAACTGTTAAGTTTTGTTATATGACTTTAGATAAAAATCTCTAATTTAAATAAAATTATCATTTGACATTATTCATCTAAAATTTTATTTTTTAGTTTTAGTGATTTTTTGTTTCAGCGAAAAAATATATGATGGAAATCTAACACTAAATCAAGAAGGCTAAACCCTAAATCCTAAACCTCAATCGTAAATACTTGTGCCCCATGTAGTAGTTCAAAGCTATGGATATATGTTAACCTCGAACGATAAATATAATTACTTGGGTTAATTTAAGTCAATTTTCAAGATAGAATAAATCCATTCGTTAGCTTCCAATTACAAATAAGTTTTGTTTCTTGAATCTAGATAGCTAGGTTTTTTTCAAAAAAGTAAATAGATAGTCTTTATTATAATTAACCTAATTAAAGAGACATGCTATTTGCATTTCCTTTTTCTTCTCTCTTTATTAAATTCTTTTAAAAAAAGCTTTAAAGTATTCTTAAAATATATTACTTATGGCCTAGCAAAAAAAAAGAAGTGCAATAATTATAGAGAGGATGGGGACGTATTTTTTTTTGGGAGGGGGGAGCTAAAGATTTTTGAGCTAGTTTTTAGTAATTTAAAATTTTTATTTTTCTTACGTGAAAAAAAAAAACTCTAATTTATGATCAATATATAAACCATGGTGGTGATTTAATATTATAAGTCATAAGATATTGATATTTATATATGTTATTGTATGATTTGATTTTATAAGATATCAACGGTGCCTAAACACTGACTCTTAATCTCTAAACCTTAATCGACCCAAAAGCTTAATATCAAAATTCCCAAGATACACCCTAAATATATATTCGTATCCCTGAAAATCTGCTTCAGCTAACCTATGTTGTTCGTATCATATTTTTCAAGTTAACATATATATGTTATACTCGTTAATTTATATAGCATATGGTTAACGTCAGTTCACCACAAGGATAAACTGGGTTAGTATATTAGGACAACCTGGGTAATCCCTCCAAATTTTTCCTGCCAAGTCCTTCACTAAATTGTGCATATGCTAAACCCTCAATGTTTAATCTAAAGCCCGAAAACTTGATACTTGAGCATGTAACCCTATGCCCTAATTCCAGTTCAACATAAGCATCTAATATTTAGGGCAAGCTTTTGCTGAGTTAGCATTCAATGTTTAGGGTAAGCTTTTGTAATCTAGGGGGTAGAATTACGAGTCAATATTTAGGGTATCACGTTTAAGTTGAGCACAAAACTATTACATGACATCTTAAATGCTAAGCCCTTTAACCCTAACCCTAAAACCAAACCCTGGAGCCTAAAACCCTAAACTATGATTCTAAATAACAAATGTTTGGGAACCCTAACTATTTAATTTTTAAAGAATTATAATGTCAAAATGTACTATAAACGTCAAATCGCAAATCACAAAATACACAAGCAAACCTCCAAATCCAATACCTCATCGATAGACCTAAACCCTAAACCCTAAACCCCAATCACTAAATTATAATAAAAGTTTTTAGGCTTTAAGAATTAGTTATTCTCAAACCTAAATCCTGATTCTCAAATGACCATTAAGGTTTAGGATAAACGTTATGTGTGCCTCATTCTCTCAGCATAGTATGTATAGCAATAATATATTATCATATCCCACAAAATCTAATTAAGTTAGACCATGTTATCCCCTACAGGTTTCTAGGATTGTGTGTGTGTGTGTGTGTGTCTATATATATATATATATATATATATATATATATATATATATATATATATATATATATGTATGTATGTATGTATGTATGTATGTATGTATGTATGTATGTTTGTTTACACAACACAAACACACACACGCAATATATGCGTCCGTCTATATACGTTATCCTAAAACTATGTGCAGAACAACCATGGTTAACTAGGTAAATTTATAGGGATATCTCCCCCCCCCACACGTGTGCACGTGTGTGCATATGCATGTATGTATGTATATGTATATGTGTGTGTGTGTGTGTGTGTGTGTGTGTGTGTGTGTACACACACACACATACACACACATATGCGCTAACCTGAATGCAGGACAACTTGGGTTAACTCAATTATATTTTTTGGGATATGATAATATATTATTATACATACCATATTGAGAAAATGAAGCACACATAAGGTTTACTCTAAAACTTAGAATCTAAAAACTTTTATTGTAATTTAAGGGCTAGGACACACATATATATGTGTATACACACACACACGCATGCGCTACACTGAAATCCAATGTAGGATAACCTGGGTTAACTCAATTATAGTTTTTGAGATATGAGAATATATTATTATGCACACCATATTGAGAAAATGAAGCACGCATAAGGTTTACCTTACAACTTAGAGCCTAAAACCTTTGATTATAATTTAGAGACTAGGGGGTGCGTGTGTTTATACATATACATGTAGCATTTAAGATGTAAGGTAACTGTATTGGCCTCAACTTAAAGGCTTATATTGAACTCGGGTTAGGGTTTGGAGCTAAATGTTCAAGTATCCAGTTTTAGGGTCTAACATTAAACGTTTAGGGTTTAGCATTGCAAAATTTAATGAGGCACTTGGCAAGCAAAATTCGATGGGCTAATCCAACTTGTCCTCACATGCTAACCCAGTTCTCCTTGTGAGGAAGTTGGGTTAATCTTGCTGAGTTGACAAGGAGTCTAGCATCACGTGTATGTTTTAATGTTTAGTGTATAGGGTTCAATCTTTATTATTGTATAAGGTTTAGGGTTTAAATATAAACTTATGATTTACTGTTCAACCCTAAGTTTTAAGCAAAACATATATCATTGTAAACTATCTTGGAGGCAATTGTTTATATATGTGTTGTTTAGTATATATAATTTTCTCAATATGTGTCTAGACATGGAAAAACTTACCCGAGTCCCGAAACCCGAACCGAATGACCCGGACCCATATCCGACCCGACACCCGAAATATGCTCACCCAAAAGTGGACCGAAAATCCGAATTGACCCGAACCGAACCATACCCGATCCGAAATTTTCTACAAAGTTGCTTGTATTGGTATGACGAGTGTATTTGATCAAAAATTACTTGACTCGAAATTGACCCAAATCGAACCATACCCAACCCCAACCGAAACGATCAGAAATGTCACTTAACCCGAACATGACCCGACGCGAACTTGACCCGACCTGTACCCGAATTGAATAACTCATTTGCCAGGTCTATTTGTGTCTATGATAATATATTATTATTGATCATTAAAACTAGACCTCTTGGTCACCTCATTTTACTCATCCTGCACAAAATTTCATTTTACCTGAGTAGCACGCGCGCGCGCACACACACGCACGCACGCGCACACACACGCACATATACATATATGTATACGTGTCTATATGTATATGTACGTATGTATGAATTGGATCTGCAATATCATGGAAATACATATACCTAGGTTAACTTAGGTAGATTAGCACTTTCTAGGATAGAATAACAAGTTATGAATATTTGAGGCTTAGGAATTAGTTTTTATGATATTGGCTTTTGGGTCTAATTTTTAAGCTTAAGGGTTTGGGATTTATAACTTTATATCATGGTTTAGGCTTCAGGATTTAAGAGTTTAGGGTTTTGCTTTTGTGATCTAAGGTTAAAGGGTTTAGTGTTTAAGATTACGGGCAATCCTTAAATGCTCAACCCCATACCCTAAACACTTTCTTGTTAGATCTGGACATGTATATTTAACAAACCAAGCCCCAATTTACAGAAGTTAAATGTAAACCTTAAACCTTAATTCTTAAGACTTAAGGCTTTCAGAAGTTAAGTTGTAGCACTAGACCCCAAACCCTAACACTGACTCTTAAAAACCCTTAATCCTTGTTCTTATGTACTAAACCTCAAACTTTAATCCGTAAAATTAAAGTGCTAAAGTCTAAAGGAGGTTAAGAAATTTTATATACCATATAGAGAAAATGAAGCAGGCATAAGGCTTTCTCTAAAACATAGAATCTAAAAACTTTATTGTAATTTAGGGACTAGGGCATATATATATATATATATATATATATATATAATATATATATATATATATATATATATATATATATATATATATATATATATATATATATATGTATGTATGTATGTATATATATATATATATATATGTATGTATATATATATATATATATGTATGTATGTACAAAAATACCTCATATCTGCGACGGAATTACCAACGAAAAATGTTTAATTTGCTGACGAAAAATTACGTTTCTGACAGAAAATACGATGCCAAATCCCCCCGTCGAAAATTCCGTCGGTCAGTGTTTGAGGCTGCAGGCAATTTGCAGAGGGGAAGAGGTTTCCGTCGGAAATTCCGACAGGATTCTCTTCCCCCCCCCCAAAAAAAAAATTCGCTTTAAAAAAAATTTTGCTTCTAAAAAATAAATAAAGAGGTTAAATATATCACGATCGCCACATATAACATATGTAATAATTATCAAACATAAATTTTTATATCTGAAAATGAAATGTGCTAAATTAAAAATTAATCATAACATTTACAATTGTTTTGGATCTATAGGCAGATCATATAAATTAATCAGATTCAGATAAATTTATGGGATCATCGTTGTCATTTTGGGAGTCCTGCTCATCATCAGTGTTTACGTTGATTTGGCTGGAAGAACCTGCACTTTGTCCTTTAATAAATCTCAAACTTTTTTCATAATGCGCTCTGTCTTCCCCTATCTCTTGGCAATTTGACTTATGGTCTCTACTTGCTTGGTAATGCTAGGGCAATTTGACTTATGGTCTCTACTTGCTTGGTAATGCTCTGATTGAGGAGTTGCGCTTGCTATCTTGGATCAAAATGCTCAGCTGATGAGTGACGTTCAACTGCAATTGTAGCTGATTTCTTCAACTTGATCCCCTCCGTGCCAAAATCGTATACACGATCTTTTTTGTCCAGATTTTCTTTAACTCAAAACTGTTCTGGGGTAATAGGGGGTAGTTGGGACCCCCTTGAGTTGCAGCTTGAGTGTACTCCTCCCATTTGTTGTGATGATCCTCTTGAAAGTTGTCAAAAATAAAACTATTACATACTAAAGCGACAATTATAACATATGAATAATGTCTGAACAAAATGTGCCAAACTTACATATATTTTTGCAGATTTTTTATTAACGAAAACTTTGTCTTTGATCTTGCAGTGAGCGTCCTTAAACAGTTCCTCACATGTGTGTTCCCTACCTAATGCTTTGGCCTACAAAAAATGAAATGTAACGAGTGATCAAATATAAAGAAGGACCAAAACCTCAATCCTTATCATACATTGTATATCGAAAATACACTTATTGATAAGCACATTACTTATGAGGCGCCTCTTCCTCTCACTAATTGGAATTGAGCCACACGTATGTAGTGAAAGACCAAAACCTTCTGCATCACTCAATCTATTCTTTTTATTTTGTCGACTCAATTTCTTAAACTTGTCATCCTCACTCCAATATTTGAGCATCTCATTCCAAACACTAGGTGGTAACCACTTCGACTTTTTGTTGTACTTCTCGGCATATCCAAGAATGTCCCTAAGTCGAGTTGCACTTCTGTACTCAAGCTTACGCCGTATCTGGATTTCATTGTCAGGATGCCAGTAGTAGTATTTCTATAACAAAGTTGAAGTATATTAGCAAACATCTCAAACAATCTAATGACGACTTTTAAATTCATTGTGCAGAAAATTAACTTTGAACTCATTAAACCATATGTTTCGCTGAGATTGTGGAGCTTCCCCTCACGTGGTTCAAGGATGTGGGTACTTACCTGCAAACTTTCAACAATTTTTTGAACTATGCCCTGATATGAAACAAAACTAAGAACAAAAAAAATCGTTAAAATTAATTACTGTAGCCATTAAAAGAATATGATTACTGAAGAAGTTAGAAAATTTATGATGAACTTACGTATCACCATCAGGTTGTAAATATATCTTATTATTTGTACTTGCAGTTTCACTATCAGGTATAGGACTTTATCTATCTCTTCCTACCCCTTCATTTTGGACCCCTTCGTTGTGGATTGAGTGGCTTGGCATTCTAGGCTGATCAACAATCTGATTACTGTTGTAATGTGGGCTAACAGTGCCAAACTGCTGATAAACTAATGGCGTAGCTGAAGTACCACCGACGTAAGGATTATTGGGTTAGATAGGTGACTGCATACCCATACCAAAAAAAGATGGTTGCAAATATGGTTGCTCATTCATGCTACCAAAATAATTTCCGAACGGCTGAGTTGGATCAAGAAAACCTCCAAACACTCCACTAAAGGTGTTTGTTTCATAGTTTTTAGCAGGATCATGCTGTGGGGTCAGTTGTGGTGCTCCTCTACCCGTACCATTCCTAACCGTTCGTTCTCAACCACGTCTACCATTTACTCCAGACATCTAATAAATAAGAACAAAATAGAAACAAAGTACAACAGTACAAATATTCAAGGTATTATCAGTAAAAAAATTACAGTACACATATACAATTGTTTTTCCTAGCTTGCAATTAAAAAAAAGTTACATAGACATGCATAAATATCTATACAACTAAAAGATTAAATCAACCATTGTGGGACACATCGTCATCGTCATCATCATCACTTTGCAATGCCATATCTCCTTCATCATCATCATCAGTGTCTTTAGCTTCATCCCCCCATTCACCTTCTTCGTCCTCTTCATAATCATCATCATGTTCACCATTCCCATCATGATCATCACCCTAATCATATCCATCAACATTATCAGCTTGTGCAGTTTCACCAAGTAATGTTGTAGCTACTATGTTATTCACATTCATGGTTGTCATTCCTAACTATCAATAGGCAAGTTCTAAATTATCCTTATAGTTGGGGGCACTGTGAGGTTTGTTCAGTATAGCTACTCACCAATTCGCTTTTCCTGGTATCCCCTCAGGGTACTTAAGATATACCACTTGAGTTGTAGTATTAGTAAATATGAATGGGTTAAACTTTCTATAACGTCTGTTATGATTAATCTCGAGATATGGGGTAAATTTAGGATAACGTAGCCCCTGAGGAACATCCGGGTCAAATCACTTACAATTAAAAAGTACACATTTTTTTTATTGATTCACTCGTAAATTCAACACGAATAATTTCATGAAGTATGCCATAATAATCCCCTGATACTTTATCATCTTCGCCAACTCCTTTGACACACACGCCACAATTATATGTGGCTTTTCCTTCATTCCTAGCCTTGGTATGAAACCGATAACCATTAACTTTATACCCAGGAAAACATTCCACTACCATAATCGGTCCATGAAATAAGTTTACCAAAAAAATTTGCCTCTCATCATCAAACACCTGGTAAGAATTGACCTATGAAGAAAAAAAAAGATAATTCTCTTTAGAGTTACAAAATATTTTGTAGGAATTGAAGATTAGTTATAAAAAATTACTTACATTGTACTCAAATCACTGTACAAAATTTGCCTCGATAAACAAGTCAAATACCACATCACTCGCGTTTGGATTATGACCGCAAAATTGATGTCTGAACCAACTGTATTTCACGATTGAAATTATTTAATTACTCAACTATTTATTAAGTATTCAAATAAAACTTTCAATAACTGATAAACTTACTCCAAATATGGTTGCACTTTATTACTATTCAGTAAGATGTGAAGGTGAGCGACACGGTACTCTGGCTCAATAAAATATCTTTTTCCTCGATTTTCAAATGGAGTACCCTTACAATTGAACACCGAAAGAGTTGGCATTTGTGGTTTTAGTTGTCACATACCCTCATTATGCCCAATTCTTGGGCAATGCAAGCTTGACTAAAAATAATACTCAGCGAAATGTTTAATCTCAAATGCTAAGTATGCCTGAACCATGGATGCCTCTACACAAGCTTTGTTCTTTGCCGTAGGCTTCAACCAGCCAAAATACTTCTCAAAAGGATACATCCATCGATATTGAATAGAACCACCCAACAAAGCTTCTTCTGCTAAATGAATGAGCAAATATTCCATGACATTCCAAAAACCAGGAGAAAAAACGATCTCCAATTTACAAAGAATTATAGCAATGGTTTTATTTATCTCTTTAAGCATGCTAACATGTAACTCACTGGAGTATAGATTTCTGAAAAATTCACTCAATTCGACCAAGGGTCGTAAAACATCTTTCGAAAGAGTGGCAAAAGCTACTGGAAGAAGATTCTCCAAAAATACATGATGATCATGACTTTTCATATTTTGGAACTTTGTGTTAGATGGATCAACCCAATTTTTCACATTAGAACAATAACCATCAAGCACATAAACCTCCCGGAACCATTGGCAAATAGTTCTTTTTTGAGCTAACGATAGTGCAAACTTGGCTTTCGACTTACACAATCTATCAGTGGACCCTCTTGTAGCTAAGTTCAACTCTTACCTACTGCACAAAATAGACATATCCATTCTTGCTTTTATATCATCTTTTGTTTTTCGCGGAATATCCATCACTGTGTTTATAATATTTTCACTGAAATTTTTCTCAATATGCATAACATCAAGGTTATGCCTCAGAAGTTGATGCTTCCAATAAAGCAACTCCCAAAATATACTTTACTTTGTCCAGTTATGTTTATTTTGCTGAAATCTAAAAATTTGAAATTGTACATCTGTAGTCACTTTAGGCAATGTAAATACTACATCAGATAATATGTCAGCAGAAATCCTTTGGGGAGGGCCAATGTGTATGCTCTTTCCTTTACAAAAAGCAACTTTATTAGCTCTAAAACAATGATTCTGAGGTAAGAACCAATGATGGCAATCGAACCAAGATGGCTTTCATCCATACTGTAACTGGAATCCATTATTTTGGTACATACAAATTGGACATGCTAACAACCCATGAGTACTCCAACCGGACAACATACCATAGGCGAAAAAATCATTAATTGTCCACATTAATGCAGCATGCAATCTGAAAGTTTTCCCACATGAAACATCAAATATATCCATCCCAACATCCCATAGCATTTTTAACACATCAACTAAGGGTTATAAGTACACATCAATTCTGTTCTTCGGATTTGTTTAACCTGAAATAATACAACTTCAAAATATGTATGGAGTGGTCATACACATATCTGGAGGTAAGTTATAAAGTGTAACAATAATAGACCACACAGAATATGATCTTTCAGATATAGAAAATGGTGTGAAACCATCAGCACAAAGACCTAACCTTACATTCTGAGGCTCTGCTCCAAAATTTGGATACTTTTGGTCGAAATGCTCCCATGCTAATCCATCCGACGGATGCCGGAGAACACTCGGTTCTTGGCGGTGCTCATGGTGCCATCTCATGTGGACGACAGTCCTTTTTGAGGCATACAATCTTTGCAATCTTGGGATTAAAGGTAGGTAGTGCATTCTAGCACATAAAACCTCCTTATGACCTCGTTGGTTGGAGTTCTTTGGTAATTGTCTTGCATGTCCACAAAATTTGTATGCGGACAAACCCTCATCTTGTTTATAATAAAGCATACAACCATTCAGACAACAATCAATTTCCTGAACATCCATGCCTAAATCTCTCACTTTTCTAAGCTGCTGATGATAATTTTTTGGAATGCCACTTTCAGGAGGGCATATATCTTTCATCAGACCAACAACTTCGTTGAAACAATGTTGAGACATGTTGTGCCCCGATTTAATATTAAGTAGCCTCACAAACGTTTCCAATTCAGTTATGTTACACCCTTCATACAACGATCTTTGGGCAAATTCAAGTATAGTGTAAAATGCCTCAGGATTTACATCATGATGGCTACTCATGTTTATTTCATTAGCTTGGAAGGTAGCATGAAGCATGTTCTCCATGTGATTATGATCGTTGTGATCGTAATCAAAATTCATAGAATGTGAACTACTTGCACCCCTTACTTCCGAATTACCTTCTTCCGAATTACTTGTCCAATTCTAATAATTCTTCACAAACCCCTTTCTATACAAATGAGACTTTATAACGTCAGGTGTAAAATAATGCATATTCTTGCACTTCACTTATGGATATCTATAAACTCCATTAATTCTATACTCCTCCTGATTTCGTGTAAATTCATGAAACATATTCACTCCTATCAACTACTCATCTCTAAGTCCATGTCCATTAGGATTTCTTCTCCTATACATCCATTGACGATGCAACGGCCCATCCATATGTTGCTAATATGATTGCCTTAATTGTTATGTAAACTACAATTAATTGCAATAAATATCTTTTAGAAATCTATTTAACCAGTTCAATACTTGGAATACAATAATGAACTTCTAAAGAAATATTATCACAATGTTAAAGCACATAAATAATTATATTTAACAAATAAAACAAATCATACATAAAATTACCCACACGTACAAAAAGAATATACTTCAAATCATGTACCAAAACGAAACATATTATGCATGTTTACCTCTTTACAGCTATTTAATTTATTCAAATCAACATACATTACAAATGAAATTAAAGATTAA
>JAKOGI010001313.1:210000-261214 GCA_029747015.1 Carnegiea gigantea
TCAATTAATATTATTCTCATATTTTATATAAAATATTCTAATTTTGAGTTACTTTTGTAAATCATCTTCTAATTAATAATTTTAAAATGAGTTTGGAGTGAATTTATAAATTATTTTCTAATTAAATATATTCTCAAATACTTGTCATTTAAAATTAGTTGTGGCTGATTATCATCTAAGTAAGAGTATTTCCAAAAATTTGTCTTTTAAAATTAATTTTCAGTCCTTATCTTCTAATCAAAGATTTTCAAATACTTGTCTTTAAAATTAAACTGATTTTTGTAAGGGAATAAACCTATATTCAAATGAAAGTTATATATTCCGAAGTCCTTACACTTTTTTAAGCAATCAAATGCTTACATGTTAAATTAATTCTAAACTAATTTTGTGATTTTACAAGAAAGTTCTTCTAAAGAGAAGTAACTAATCAAGGTGAGAAGTGTGAGGGATGGGATAGCTGGTAGAGGATAAAAGATAGGAAGAACAAGAGGATTGGGAGTTAGGTCAGAGAAGCAGTGCTGAAAAAGCGGGGCCATAATTGGAAACCCTGACCTAGAAGCTGCTCCGCACAATGTTAAGTTGGAGCACAAATTGAGCAAGAAAAGCACCAAAGTGAAAAGTGCTCATTGGAAGGAATTACGTAAATTTCCCAATTTATGACGTTTTTTTTCCCTTTTCCTTCCACCCGCCAAGCACGGCCAGTTTGCTTATGGATTCAGTTTTGATTCGAGTACTTAATAAAATAATATTTAATAAAGCACCTGTGACACCCATTGTCATCGAGTCAAAATAGAGTATGTAGAGTATGTAGATTATAATGCCATGCACTTTTTATTTTTTGTCAAAAATACCACTCTTCTTTTTGTTTGTTTAATTTTGCCACTAACCTTTTATTTCACATTCATAACTATCACTTTGTCCAACATGATTGGCTATTGTAGGTTTTTTTAATTCTTTTTCTTTTTAAAAAATTGACATCACCATGTCCCTCTGTATCTCCCTTCATTTCTTCTCCCTCCGTTGCTGTCAGTTCAAAGCTACCCATATCACGAAGAGAGCAAGAGCTTGTCTCTCCCCTCTATCCCTCCCTAATTCGTCAACTGGTCTTCAAATTTAGAGGTTGAGGAGGAAATTACAGGGCAAAATAAACCTTAATTTTCCAACCTACTAAAGAAAATCCAACTGCAAATTTAGTCTGTTTTACAATAATAACCATAAACCTGCCAATCTGCCTTCATGCCCAAATCCTTAACCCCACTTCCACCTCGTCATCATTCGCAATTGGTCTTCCCCACTATTCTCTCCAATTTTGCAATTCTCTTTCACCACCACCATCACCAATCATCATCATAATCATGGCCCTAAAAATTGTTGTAATGGGCGATTTGAATGGTGTTGTTTGCAAACCTATCTTCTAATAGGCGTTGACTTGCCTTGAGGATTATTAGTCACTGAACTGCTGCTTTTTGCAGTTTGATTACACAGTAATAGAGGATGAAGAAGTTGAGGGGAGGGGAGGGGAGGAGGACTGCTACGGTGCTACTAGTTAAAAAAAAGAATAATTATTAAATAAATCTGCAATAGTGGGTCATGTAGAATTGTAGTAACAATTGTGAACATAAAACAAAATTTGAGTGGCAAATTTGAACAAAAGAAACGATGGGTGATATTTTTAACGGAAAATGAAAGGCAGGTGGTAGGGCTAGCAAAAATTTGTCCAACCCGATTACCCAAACTCGTCCGACCCATAAAAAATCAGATACGGTTACAAAATTTACATCTGGATTTAAATTTTGGATAATCGATCATGTCTGAATTTAAATTAGGGTCGAGTTCGAGTTTGGGCGTTCGGTTCGGGTTGTCCGAATTTTTGAAAAATTTCGGGTTCGGACAAATTCGGACAATCGGACAACCGAGTTCGGACATCGGACAACTACGTTTATGTGTAATTTTAGTCCAAATATTTTAGAAAATTTTATAAAAACAACTTCGGACAATTGAGTTTGGGCATTGGCAAATCGGGTTCGGCTCGGTCACACAAAATTTCGATCGAAATGTCCTAAAATCATATCACAAATTTAGACATTCGAACAACCAGGTCCGAAAATTGGACATTCAGGTCCGAGTTGGGGTCTCGATTTATAATACGGACAGGGTCTGGATATGAAGTTTTTGTCCGAATATTCGATTTATCTGAACCCGAACTAAACCAGACCCAATTTTTTACCAGCCCTAGTAGGTTGAATTATAATTTGAGAACTCAGTCAAAATAACATAAAACCCATAGTAACCCAAATTCATTCCAACAATTAGATCTGAAACAAATTATCATCAGACACTCTAATTCACATTTAAGTAAATTTATTATTAGTTAACCCTCTTACATAGGTATTTTTGCAGGTCATGATAATAATTTTTAAAGGAAGGAGTTAAATAATAATATCAAAAATAGGCAGTGAAAAACAACATTTACCTAAACTTGGAGGGGGAGAATAATTTGATTTAAAACTTGTGCTATGCGCATGCTCATTTTAAGTTTTCATTTTTGAATCTTATATACATTTTCTATGTGAATGTTCTCTTAAAACTTTACAAAATGTGACATAATTTAGTTTTTTAGTAGTTAAAAAAATGATTTGATTATTAAATGAATTATAGATCTACTCCATAAATATTAAACACAAATTTTTATATGAGACCGTCTCATATTCAATTATTATGAGACGGCCTACATGACATTTTTTTTAAAAATTAAACAAGGGGCCGTTAAGGAGAGTGGATTCACTCTCCACTTGTTTCCATTTTTTTTAAGAAAAAAAGATTTGGGAAGTTTCCCTCTCTTACCAAAATTCTTCATTAAACCCTAGCTAGTGATACTTGTGAAATCTTTTTTTTTTTTTTTTTTTGTGGGGAGAAACAAGTGGAGAGACCTCTTACGATAGTAGACGATTTAGACAATTCGTTTGCAATGATTTAGAAATTCTTCTAGTTGGATTTTGCACATTAGTAAGAACTCATTAGTTGTTTTATGTTTGTCATTAATTTACATGTTCAATCATATATATGCTTTGTCGTTCATTATATAATGATCTTCAATGGAATTGGCTTGGTCTTTTTAGTAGTACTCCCCCTACTCAGAGAACCCTGATTAGTATATTGTTGAATTTTTGTGTATAATGGTGTTCAGTAGAATCAGTTTAGTCTTTGCCATTCATTATATAATTTTTGTTCAATCGTTCACAAATAAAGTTTAATGGAGGCATATGATGATGTGTCCATTCACTATATCCAAGATTCTGAAGAAGAAGCTCGCCAAATAAAAAGCAAAATTTATTTGATTGGAGACTCCACTCTATCCAACATTCTGAAGAAGAAGCTCCGCAAGAGAATAGCAGATTTTATTTGATTGTATGACTAATAATATGTATATGGGGTGACTAATTTTATGACATTATTTTGTATTCTTTGTATGATTTTTTGTTTCATGGGACATTCAATCCTAATAATATTTATACTGGGTGACTAATAACAATTTTAATGGATGACTAATATGTTAGATTAATTATTTAATTGTTTGGGTTGATTTGGCAAATTATGTAGACCCGACAAAACTGACCAGAGACCCAAAACCCCAATCGAACGACCCGGATCCATATCCGACCTAACATTCAAAATAGGCTTACCTGAAAGTGGACCCAAAATTCGAATTGAACCGAACTAAACCATACCCAACTTGAAATTTTCTACAAAATTGTTTATTTTTGCATGACAAGCGTATTGGATCACAAATCAGTTAACCCGAAGTCAACCAGAACTGAAGCTCACTCGACCCAAACTAAACCGACCCGAAATGTCACTTAAGCGAAAAAAATGACCCCATACAAACTTAATCTGAATGGTACTCAAACCGAATGACCCATTTGTCAGGTATAGAATTATGTATGACTAATAATATTTATTTTGTTGACTAATATTATGGAATTTCCAACTTTGCTAAGGTTGCTTTTATTTTTGTATGTCTAAAATTGGATGATTAATAATATTGCTGATGGGTGACTGATAATATAGGGTGACTAATAATATTTTAAATCGTTGACTGCAAACTAATAATACTCATATTTTACGTGGGTAATTAATATAATTGGGTGACCAATAATATTCATATAAGGTGGCTAACAATTCCGTTGCCAAAACTAATGCTTCATTGCTATTTCTTTGTTCCATGTCAACGATGAAACCTAATTGTAGTACATTGTTCATTACATATTTTAGATGGGTAGGAAGCAAATATTTCAGAAGCGAAGTTGATGAACAATACTTAAAATGTTGACATGAAATTATAGTCACCCATTGAAATCGCTATTAGTTACCTTACAAAATGTTTAGATTATATAAATGTAATAGTCACCGATTGAAAATGTAATAGTCATAGTTTAAAAATGGGTTTGATAACCCTTCATAATGTTCTAATTAAATCACCACTGTAGTCAATTAATAGTCACCCATTGAAAACGGTTGTGGTTACCTTTATAAACGAAAGAATTAAATGAATTTTTTAGTCGCCCATTGAAAATATCATCAATCTTATTTTAAACATATTGTTATTAGTCACCCATTAAATTCGTTATTGGTGATACCTACGTTGTCTGAAGGCAAACTTTTACGAATGGAGTCATGCAATAACTAAGTAGTCATGTTGCAATTTTAGTCGCAAGTCAAGTGCCAAATAAATATTGTACCCAAAAAGTTTTATAAATATAGTTATACAAGCAATAAATAAATAGTCATGTTGCACTGTTTTATGCACCCAAGGTCACCCATTCTCATTAATTTCGATAAACCAGATCACTTGCTAACTAATTAGGGTTTTGTATGGTTACAATCACTATCACATCCAATAGATAATAATACATCAAACCAAAGTAAAATTTCACAATACGTAAACAATACCACAAAAAGCATATTCTGAAGTAGTTATAAACCACTGCATCGTACCTTCACCAACAATAACATGTGCTATTCGCTGTTAATGAAGAAAGGAGCAGAGGTGATGATGATGGCGTCAATGAAGGGAGGCGAATATGGTGGACAACAACACTGATGATGAAGATGATAATAACATGGTCAATGATGGGGAATGAGGTTGGATGGAGATAGAAAAACAACAAAACATTATAGAACTTATACTAGTCAAACCATAACATATGTTAATGGCTACCTAAAAGAATGATATTTTCATTCCACCTACAAAACATATTTTAGTACTATATGCAACATATACTTAGTAATACATTAATATGCCTCTTACGCAAGCAAAATTTATACCAATTAATTGGGGTTTTCATATGCAATACGATATTAGTGATGTAAATGTAGCTTTCAAAAATTCATTTCGTTTACAACTCGCATTTAGTACTATGTGACAATCATTATTAGTAATACAATAGTACCATTTTTAAAAATAATACTAGTTACACGTAAGATACATAAATAGCCATGATTTGTAATTATCGACTACTTAGGTTTTATTAATCACCCATACATTATAATTTCAATTTAGACAAGAAATTGTTAGTTCATAGTACTCTACTCAAAACATAATTAATCATATAAAAACATTAAATGTAGACATATAAAACCATAAGTAGTCATATAAAAAATTACTAATCACATTATTGAAGTTCATAGTAATAAATGCAAAACATAATTAATAATATACAACAACAACACCACCACCACCTCCCAGTGTGGGTCCCGCTTTCGCGGGGTTTGGAGAGATCCAACTGCAGGCAACCTTACCTTTACCGGTATCCCTACTCATAGAGAGGTTGATTCCAAGAGACCCATAAAAAAGGTTTTGTAAAAAAGTTTTATAAAGGAAAGCGCTTGCGAAGCATTTAAAGAGGAAAATATAATTAGTAATATACATTATATTAAATTCCAAGACATCATGACATTTAAATTAGTCACCCATAACATATGTTATTGGTCACCTATACATAGTACTAGTATTATACCCTTGCGATGCAAGAATATTACTAAATTTTAATTTTAAATTTATTAGTATAAATAAGAAATAAAAATATATTAGTTTCACTACTAGAAATCGGCCCAAATTTCGACCCTTATCGCCTGTGTCGATATGTACTTTCTAAACTTGAGAAATCTCGACCCTTTTTATGGTCCAGAACTACCGGATCCATTAAAAGGATCGAGATAATTAACGTTGGAACCCGCGCCCAAATTTTTAAAGTCCGCCAACCAAAAGCTACGTCGTATATGATAAAAATATTAAATCTTAATCTCAAAAATTAATTAACCTTCCGTGCACTATCCCGCTCATTCGCCCAGAACCCACGTACTGACGCACACAACCTATCTCTCCCACATCTCGCATTCGCCTAACTCGAGCAAATTTGCCTAGAATCCGAACTCCCAATCTCTCCTAGAACTCGATTTCTCTTTTTGGCTAGTAAATCGCTCAACTTCAACTCGTGCCTGTGCATTTTTTCAGGTATGTGGGTTTTTTTACCAAAAAAATTTTGGGTTTCTGGAATGGATTTTGGTTTTTTACGGTGGGTAATTCCCTGAACTTTAACTCATGTATTTGAATTTGTTGAGGTTTTGGTTGGTTGTTAAAATTTTTAGGTTTCTGGGAGGGTTCAAAGCAGATTTTGTTGATTTATTCATCTGTTCAATGGGGTTTGCTGCAATTTTCATTGTAGAATGTTTCGTGGCCTGCATATTTGGCGAAATTGAAGCCTACTAGGAGCAAGAGACTGAAGCAAGGTGATAAATAGATATGAAAATTAGTAGAGACCAAAGCAAGGTGTGTGTTTTCTATCAATCTTTCTTGAAGTTTAGGAAACTGCTAAACAGTTTACAATAATTGAAGTCCAAGTTAATAGAGCCATCATATATATAATATAAAATTGAATGGCCTAAATAGGTTAATGATAGCTTGACAAGTGTCACATTATTATTGACTTCTTTCTCTTTTTTCTTTCATTTTTTCTTTAATCTCAAATATCATAATAACAAGAATTCAAGATAATTAATGTATTTGTGATTTGTGTATGTCTGTATATAATATCATACCTCTTCATATATTAAGGTCATCTTGATACTAATCACTAAGCTCTTCTTTAGTTCGGTTGCTTTTAAAAAATACGACATTCAAATTGTTTTATACTCTAGTGAGCGTTTCTATTAAGTTGTTGGTCATAACTTTGATTATTTTATACCCAAAGGTCAAATTTCACATTTAAAACTAAAAAATATAATAAATGATAAAACATATTTATAATCTTTGTTTCATGTGTAATCAATAGATATAGGCATATAGTAAGTGTTCATCTTGTGATTGTAATATTTACCTTTTCTATCAACTAAGTTTAGTTATTGTTCTTTATTATAATTTTGTAGCTCCTTTACCAATTGTACATAAACACATAATGATAACGACTAAATATCAACTATCATATGCCATGCTTTGACTTTTTAAATAATTTATTTAAAATATATCTTATTTGTTTGAAATTTTAAAGCATTTAAGTTGTATTTCATTTGGTAACGAAGATAATAAACCTTTGCAAAAAGAATAATGTGTCTTACAAAAAGTAAATTAAAATGGTAATAAAATATTACGGAAGCTAATTGTAAACTTTGACATTTAATAAAAATATTAATATTAAACTCCAATTCAGTAAACTTCAGTTTGGATGATTAACTATAAAAATAAATATATAACTCCCAAATTTGATTAGTTTATTAACCATGAAATATTTATTGATTAGTAATTGTACAATTAAAATAAAAAAAACAATTAATATAGTAACCAACGAAAATATGACGAATATCAATCTCACAACAACCTATTCGGTTTTTATATAATATAGGGTGAATCTCGTACTTCACACGAATTTTTATTAATGTTTATTTAACAATAAGAAAATAAAAATAGTTTATCATTGCTGACATCTAAAATATACTATAATACACAACATTTATTGAAACAAATAAAATTTTAAAATATATATCAATGAAATTATAATAATTATTTAATTTAAATATTAATTTTTCACATGGTATTTTCAATATTGTTGGTTCATGATTTAAATATCATAGTCTGTATAAATCTAAGAAAATAGTAATGTAAAATAAACCTATAATCTATATGCAGTTGTTTTAAATAGAAGATTGAATTTATGACTTTCATTTTGATCATGTGAGTCATGTACATGTATTACCTAAAAAATATGCATAAATAACTTAGGCAGCCAGGAAAGAGGAGGAACTTTACTGTACTTTCTACTTGAGAGAGAAGAGAGAAGAGGTTGTTAATCATCGCCACCTCCACTACAAGGGTTGTTGCCTGGTAGGAGGCTTTGAACCAATGCAGGGGTAAGCCATCCGGGGGCGAGAAGGAGACGTCGAGCGAAACCCTAGCCCTACAACCCAATCAGCCCGACCGCAACCACCATTGTGGCCACTATTGGAGGTTGGGTTTGATTTTGGCAACTAAGGTCGGACTGAGAGTAGAAAAGAGTAGCAATAGCACCAGCGATAGAAAAAGGAAGTAGGGTCCAACAGAAAAGTAGCAGTAGCAGGCACCAACAACAGGAGAACCGGGTAGAAGCCAGGGGAGGAAGATGATACTTGCCCTAATTCGTCCAATAACCATAAATCAGGTCCCAAAGTTTAGAGTCGAAGTGGGTGACTTTGTTACCTAAATTTATTAATTAATATCGAAATTTTTATTTGTATGAGAAAGGTTTTGGAGAAATCATTGAGGTTAAGTGTTTGTAAATTGGGGAATCGTTGAAATATGAGTGATGGAATGGAATAGCCGAGTTTATTGGGTCGTTTGGTGTGAATTGTAGGTGGCCATTTGTGCCTTCCCAAAATCACCAGTAAATCTTCAAAATTCATTGATTTATCCATGACAATTTAATGTCAAATGTGTTTGAAAGTGAATTGCATTCGAGACATTTTGGGTTAGGAGAATAGTTCTAATATAAAAGACATGGTATTGGGAGGAGACCTTAGGATCTTAATTGGAGCAGAAATCAAGAACAGAAATCCTAGTTTTCACTATCCTGATGATGATATGAGTCCGTTGACTTTGGGAGGCCCCAAAGATACGAAAAGTTTTGAGTTATATTACTCACTTAAAGAGAGCACGAACTTGTGAATCCAACGCCATGAAACTGATTTTCTTAGCTTTTATCTACTTGAAACCACAGGTTTTTGAGTTATGTCAGTGCAAAGATTTGAAAAAGGTGCAAGTACTCTTTGAAAGGACTTTTATTAAATAAGAAGTTGCCTTCTTTATGTGAAATGAGTTTTATAATGGTTGCACTTGGTTCAAGTAAGAGTTCTTACCCCTTTTAGGTCATCATTTCCACTTTTATGCCAAAAGAGTTTTAATTGTTAAGCCAAGTAAATCTCTTTGATGTTAAGATGTTAACCTAAGAGCCAAATGGCCTACCTTCCCCGTTTTTGGGTGCTATTCAAAAGTTATTATGCATGATTGGTCTTGTATGCTTAATATGCTAATATTAAGTAAAATTTCTATGTGACTGCTAATTATTATATTGGATGCAACTGTTTTAGTTTTTTGGGATGCTGATTATTCACTAAGTGTGTGGTAGCTTACCCACTCTCATTTTCCCTTTTCCTCAAGTCTAAGTATTCTTGAAAGATCGGTGGAAGTCCTTATTTCACATAAATCAAGTCAGGATCTTTGATTTATAAAAGGAGCCATATGTATGAATATAGCTCATAGTTTTGTATGGAGATTGATTCATAAGTACTATGGGCATGTGGAATTTTAAGTACATTGGTTCATGTATTACACCTTGTTTAGTAGTCATTCTAAATGGTAGTGTGGGCTAACCATCTAAATAGTTATTCGTTTTTGTTTGGTTGGAGTTGACTTCCTTTCGGAATATAAACCCCAGTGCTCCGAACGGGTAATCTGTGGAGCTATGCCATTGATTTCTTTCTTTTATTTAAGTGCTTATTTATGTACTCCCGTCATGTGACCCATAAAGTTGTAATATCCGATGTGTAGCCGTCGAGCTTGTTAGATATATCCTTTATGTTTTATTAGTATAAGGACCTAATGTATGGCTATAAGCCTCAGTAATGGTGAATTTTTAAGCAAAACTCTGTCATTTTCATTTCACAATTTTATGAATAAATAACATCACTAGTCCTATGGGTTAGGAGTGTTACGTTGCACCCAATCATGCATCATATTCATAATACGTAAGTCGAATTAAGACTAAGATATTGGATCCATACGTAAGTCCTTGGTGATTACTTCATACATCCATTCCCTTGGTCTAGGATTCATGTATGAGTCCACCTAGATCCATCCATATGCTTAAACCAACCCATTCTAGACAAACCAAACAACGCTTATGCTTATGCCTAGTATAGGCCCAAGATCTGTATAAGGTACACTGAGACCCAACTTAGGCCCACAAGTTCGCTATCTAAGCCCAACTTAGAGCGCAGTCTATGGTAAGACCTGATTTCATTTAAAACCAATAGCCTAATCCAACCTCTTAACCTTATCCTTTCCAACCTAGTCTAAACCTTTAGGCCTGTATCTCCTCCCCAACTACAATACAAGTTATTAACCATTTCCTTCAGCCATAGCCAATGTTGTTGACCTTTTATTTCCATTCTTTACATCAATAACATTCAACTCCTCTAAACCGTTACCGTATTGATTAGGATAAGAAAAACTACGAAGGTGTATATACAGAGTCGACAAATCCTGAGTTTACGATTCTGGGAAGAAGATAGGGAAACTTCACCTATGTGGTTAAGGACAAAGTCAAAGTCTAACCACTTACTCATCCTGATGACAGGTAACAGTGAAATGGCTCTATTTATAAAAATGATGAAAGAATGCAAGCCAGGTGGACAACAGTGAAAAGAAAGTGGAACTTATGAGCACAACACTCCAAAACTTATCAAGGACACCCAAAAGGCAGCTAATAAGAAGAAGGAAGAAGAAGGGGAAAAGAGGACTTCTTGTTGGATAATTTCGAGTGTAAAATATATATCAGAAGTATACGAATGCAGTCGTAGTACTGGAGGGTCATCTATATAGGGATGAGGATGAGATTAGGCCACGGTCGACTAATTAGTAAACTAATTAATCTAAAATTAACTACATAAGTCCAAATCAAGCAACTCTACGAGAACTAATGAACTCAAATTGAGAATCTAATTCTAGCATCCTGATTTAACTTAGCATAAATAAGAACAAATCCAATGAACAACACCCTAAAAAGTGAAAAAACTTATTATCATCACTCTACTCTAAAATCAAAGATCATAACCAAAACAGAAATCAAGATGCATAAAATAAGAAAGAACAAAGATCAATAGAGTTTAGTTTGATGAACTAAATTAAACCAAAATAAGGGAGGGGAAAATCAGGTGTCCCAGGCCAACTAACTCCACCCAGGATCACAAGGCTGCATCCAAAGTCTTGAAATTTCAAATAAATATTGCGAATTACACAGCCAATAGCCCATAACAATGAAGGCATGGAAGTTACCAGATTTGGAGGGGACAAACAGGGAGGGCAGTTTGAATTCCACAGTCCACAAATAGCAACCAAGCATACATTAATCCAAAAATAATACTGGCATATGTCCTCACCATTCCCATACTCCAAGATCACAAAAAGGGTGGAATCTCCTTGAAAATGACATTTTAACTTGCAGGAACCAGTAATAAAAAACAGAGGAAGGGGATATCTCGAAATTCCTCAAAACCAACCCTAAAAATATTGCAATTACAACTGAAAAATGTGATTAACTACCCAAAACAACAAATTAAGCTTTGAATATACGAAATTGCAAGCTAGAAGATCCAAATATGACATTCGAAATCAAAAACTAAAGAATGAAAATCGAGCCCTAACAACTCCAATTAAACCCTAAAATTAAACCTAAAAACGTATACTAAACCTAATTGATACATAGCTTCTAGCATCGCAACCCTTCAATTTATACAGCTTCAAGTCGGTTCCTCCCCTTCTATTGGCCCTTCAATTTAGTTGTCATGGATGGTGAAGATGAAGCTTGGGTGTTGTACTGGCATTACGAGATGAGGATGGTGGATGAAGATGGAGGTAGTGTGTGCTGGTCGCCTATCGAAGAGAGAGAGAGAGAGAGATGAGAAGGTGGAACTGAGATGGGGCAAGGGTATCGAGGTTGTGGTCTTGATGGACTAAGAGAGAAGAGAGAGAATATGAGGACTAAGAGGGGTGGGGAGAGTGGCACGTGAGGCAATGGTGGAGAGTGGCACGTGAGGCAATTGTAGGGAGTTCGTTAGGATTAGGATTTATTTTATTTTTGTTTTGATTTTTTCTTGTTCTTAGGTCATGAGAGAGTG
Source organism: Carnegiea gigantea (assembly GCA_029747015.1). Taxonomy (NCBI): domain Eukaryota; kingdom Viridiplantae; phylum Streptophyta; class Magnoliopsida; order Caryophyllales; family Cactaceae; genus Carnegiea; species Carnegiea gigantea. Next base: position 222,424 of record JAKOGI010001313.1, read on the forward strand.
TGCCAATTTCTTCATTTTTTTCATGCATTTTTCGATTTATGCAACACCTACAATGCAAAATAAAATCAAATAAAAATCTAAAAATAACAATTATTTTGAGCATAAATTAAGCATAAGGGTATTGTATAAATAGCATATTTTTGACGCAAATAAATACCCCTACACCAAGATTTTGCTCGTCCTCGAGTAAGATAACTAAACTACCTAAAAAGAAATAGATAATAAGAAAAAGATTTTCACTTTCGTAGGAATTATGGTTGCATATAGCGCATGCAACAAGCACTTTAAACCGTTCGGTTTTCCAAGTGGACGAGTGAGGTCTCGTGAGAGTTTTGAAGTGAAATACCCCCAAAAATCTTTTTAGCAACAAAGGAAAATCTTTTTGATCTTTTTAGAAACATAAACATATATACAAGTGATGGGAAAGTTATGTGTATAACTTTGGCAGCTGCATCACCTTAGTAACCAAATCACCAAACTATATACAAATTGAGTGCGCAATCAGAAGATATCCAAGTCAAAAGAAGCATCCCGACTCTCATTTTTCACCCCACACACAATATGCAATAATATGTACACCATGGTGCATGTGCTAATGTGTATCTACTCTTATGAATCAAGTTATTAACATCGACACGATCCCTATTTCCTTACCTAATTGCCTTATTTGCTCTCGTTTTTCCATTTTTTTCATTTTTTCAAGAATAACAACTCACACACGCTAAACCCACTTGACATACATATATTCAGGTCTTCCCTAAAAAGAGTTTCATTCGAATGTGCAAAGCACTTATTTCATTGCCCAAGTAGATGTGAAATCAAGTAAAATAATACATATTCAAGCCAATTAAAGACATGAAATAAAGATAGTGGCTATGAACATTGGCGCCTGCTTTTTATTCACTTTTTAGATTTTTTTTCTTAAACTCTTGTTTTCTTTCATTTTTCCGGCATAGAGAAGGCAACTTCGACAAACAAAAAGTTATCATGTCAACTTGACAACAAGACCCTAATTGATAATAAAGTGAGCAAAGTAGCACAAAATCACACATATGAGATGGGATTATTATGAAAAATCGAATCTACATCCTCAACTAGATATCTCATCATGCAAATTTTATTTACGTATAACTCAATGAACTAGCCACATGGGATCACAATCGCCGAAGTAAGCACCCAAATCCCAAAAGAAAAAAAAAATTTTTTTTGAATTTTTTAAAATTTTAGAAAAATATATACAAATGGGCACCTTACCCCCACACCAAAACTTCACAATATCCTCATTGTGGAAACTAAGGTGCCAAAAGGCAATCACATATGCTATACAACCATAAAACCAACATAAATCTACAAGTATATACAAATTAGGACATCACCAACAATAGAAAACAAAACCAAAATCATAAAAGAACCAAATTCAAATTCAAAATCACAACCACAACTAAACCAAAACAAAGCCAAACACACATATTTACAAAAACCAAAAACCAAAATCACAAAACAAAGCAAATCAAGAACCAATACCAAAACCAAAACCAAAACCAAACAAAACAAATCAAAACTAGACCAAAACACACATATTTACCAAAATAAACACAAAACCAAAACAAGGACCTACTACATCCCAAATTAAACCAAAAGAAACCTAAAAGAACACAAGAGACAAAAGAAAAACAAAATATATAGCCAATAAAACAAAAACAAAGCACTAATCACCTTTTTATGAAAACATACCACCAATACCCAAAACACAACTAAAAAATCCTAAGAAAAACAAAAATACCCAATATAATGAAGGAACTACTAAATACAAGACCAAACAAAACAAAACTCATCAAAAGAAAAACAAAATAAAACACAAAATTAAAAACAAAAGCACTAAACACAAAAAAGGAAAATAACATACACATAACTAAAACAAAACCAAAATATTGAACAAAAACAAAGTCAAAGAAATACAAAACTCACAAAACTAAGGAAACAAAAAAAACTAAAGTATAAAAATAATCTTATATATCCATAACTATTCACAATCCTAGATGTCCACAACTAACAAGTATTCACAAAATCATGACATAATCAAGGGTCATCACAGCTAACACGGCTCAACAAATCCTAAATTGTTCCTCAAGATTGATCACCCATACAATCGCAATCCTAAATATCCATAACTATGTAGAAAAAGAAAAGAAAACAATCCTAAATATCCACAACTACATACAAAAAGAAAGAAAGAAATGAAAAAGAAGAGTAGGGAAGGGGGTGGAACAATCATGCCATGTTAATTACCGACTGTACCCAAACTAATGCCTCACTCATATGATGTCAAGGAGGTCCATGGAGCATCAGCCGCTCCATTATAACTCACAAGCTGCTACTTGTATCAAAACCCACCCATGCTCGAAGCAGCTTATCAAACAATCAAGCACATTCCTCACAAAAATGCAAGCAGTTAGAAACATGAGGTTGAGCCCAAATCAAGTGCATAAAAGCAGTGCAACTCAAAGCTCTCTTGAGCTTATCAAAGCTTGCAGCCCAATCAGAAGAGAGATGTGTATATGCAAACTCAGATGCACACATCAATGTCCTAACAAAGATATGACTATATGAATGCATAAACCATGGAGAGTGATGCGAATGACTGAAATGAAACACAACATCTCTAAAAGGGGAGGCAAGAGGACCAAAGCAAGGCCAATTAAGTGCAATATGACAATCAAAGCTCACAGAATGGCTAAAGTCAAGGCCTGCACTCAAAGTAATCCTTGAGTCTATCTATGTCCCTACCATCAAGAGTCTGATCTAAACAAGAATTGTCAAGCATATAAGTATCAATCTCTACAAAACCAGACTTAGGAGGGTCAAAAAAAAGAAAATAGGGAAGGGGAAAAAAGGGGGGGAAATGGGAGGGGTGGGAGCTAAGTCAAGGGGAGACTCATCAAAAATGGGATCAATAAGCTCATCAAGACGTGTAACCTCACTAAACTCTACATCAGAAGGCTCATCAAGAGAATGCTCATCAGAAAAGGTATCCTCTTATTCAACGAATATGCCACACTGACTGTCAAAACTATCATCAGTCTCAAATCCATCTCCCTCGTCGAGCTCTCCTAAGGGAGCCAAGGGAAGAGAGAGGTTGGGATAATTAGGACATCCTCAGAGGTGTCCAAAGAAGTGCTAGTCTCAAGGGAAGATGCATATGCTAAAGGAGATAAGGGATTACTCTCTTCCTCAACATCATCGCAAGGTGTATCATCATAACAATAATGTCCTAAAGGAATCGATGCCTCACTCCTAATATCAAAGTCATCACAAGATCCAACCTCAGGTATGTGAGAACATAAACTACGGTCAGTCTTGAGTAAACTTTGCAAGTAAATCTCCCTATTAAAGGCAATCAATGCCTCTAATATGTTTGATCTACCAAGTAATGGAAAAGTATCAACATCATGGTCAAAGGAATCACAATAATCACATAAAACAAGAGCACATGGGGTATGAGAGTAGTCATAAGACATACCCTCAAACTGACTTTCATCTAAAGATGTAGCATGCATCATACAAGAGCTAAGAGAGGGGTGACTAAAGGTCTTTATAGCATTGTTATGCTCTCATATATCATGAGCCAAATGTTCAAAGAAATTCTAAATTTCATCAGGAGTCTTAGTCAACAAATAATCCGAACCCTCGGGGTACGTAGTCTCTACATGACCCCTATATTCATCATTAAGACCCTCAATGATCATTTGGCAAATTTTCCATTTTTGAAAACAATGATCAACACATTGAACAAGAAATTGATTCAATCTACTCGAATGTTGCCAAAATACTTCATGCTCAAATTGAGGGAAATAGAAACTTGCCACTTGTTTTTAAAGTTTTTTAATTTTTCAGTGGTTTTCAAAGTTTTTCAAGTTTTGTTTTTTAATTTTCAGCCTTTTCTAATTTTTTTTGGATTTTTTCAAGAAATGAACTACACTAATCTAAGTCAATACTCATAATGAAATAAAAAAACAAAAGAAAATAGATGCAACTAATAAGAAAATATCGAAGAAAAAGAAAATTCGACCAAATCTCATGTTGTCGTCCTTGACAATGGTGCCAAAAACTTAAGAAGAGCCATAATCATAATACAGACTAACCTCAAGTGTAGGGGCAGATAGACTAGGGTCGGTCTCATGCTATAGGCGACACTTCGTTATCTCACTAAAAAGAGCATATGCTGCTAATTCATTGTCCCTATCATGGCATTAAGTTTAGCATTACATTCATCAAAAATATCATAGTAGGGTGAAGAATACACATTGTGGTGAAAATTAGCAATAAGGGCACAAAACATGAGAGTAAGAAGAATGGTGATGATGTGGATCCCTAAGTTGATCTACTCACGGATATTGAGCATGTAAACTATAGGAAATGGGGGAATGGCGCACAAAAGACTCACTAGCTCTCTCACATTGCCATTGATACCAAGCTAAGGAGTCAAACAAATCACATATATCATCAACATCTAAAGAGCGCAAACTGCCCTAACACATGGACGCAAGTGTGGCTCGACTCTCATGTGTTATCCCTTCAAGCAAAATATTGCATATTTTTCATTTTTTGTATGTGAAATGCACATATTGAGCACAATAGTCATTTAATCTGGAAAAATATTGCCAAAAAAGTTCATGTTAAAATTAGGATAAATGAAATAGCCATTTTAATTTTTTTTCAAAATTATTTTGATTTTTAAACTTTTTGGATTTTTCTTAAAGGCCTAGCCTCGGATGCTTAAATAAACTCCAATATTGGAAAGCGTCAACACCTCAGCAACTGCGCCAAAAACTATATAGGAAGAATTGAAGTTTTAAATTTGTAATTGCCAGTACACGATTTATCATCGAGTACTGGGGGTGTCATCCACTAGGAGTTCAATTTCAAGTATCGGTGTTAGCTCAAATGTTTCAATCTAGGTTAAATGAAAGTGAATAAAAGAAAAGGTAACTAAACTATGAAGGCAAACAGAAAGGGCGTTGATTATAATTAAACCCAAGGTTAACCAACCAATTAGGTCAAACCTTCGCCTTCCCAAGTTATGCTACCATTCAAAGATGATCGATTGCACCATAAATGCTTGCTCAAAAACTCTAGCCTCGGCTACTTTAATTACTGTAACCACCTATTTTCATGGGATTAGCCCAATTAAACTATAAAAGTATCAACCCTAGATCTCGGTAGAATTCAGATTATTTTCATGTCCAAATGCTAGCTATAGTCACTAACCACACTAAACAATTGACCTCACCTTTTCAGCTTAAGATAATTGCCCTAAATATAGATGAAAACTGTCCCAAGCATTTCATCGAACACTGGGTGATCATGAATAAGATAGGCTAAAGTTTAAACAAGATCAACTAGTCATCTTAAGGGCTAATCACAACCAAAGGTCACAACTTTAATCACAGCTAACATCATAAAGAAAATCAAAACAAAGAATTAATAAAGTCGGTAACAAAACACACATGAAATTAAAGAGAGAGAGAGAGGGAAGAGGCAAAACTTAGTCGTGATTGCTTGAATAGACTTGAAAATCTACAAGGTTGAATCCAAAACAATCAAAATAGAACCTAATGTACTTAGTTTATTACCCCTAATGGATGAAAGCTCTTTTAAACATTTCATAGAACACTTAGCGAGCATGAGGGAATACTCTAAGTTGAAAGCATAAATTAGGTGTGGTTAGGCCTAATCCAAGACTAATTAGCCATCCAAAGGCTAATCACAATCAAAACCAACCAAAGCTAGCTATCAATCATCACAAGCAAACCGCAAAATCTAACTACACACAAACTAGCAAATATGTAAACAAACATGAACTAAAGAGGAGACAGAATGAAACTAATCAAATTTTAAACACGGATTAATAATAAAAACTAAACATTTAAATCAAACAAAATCAAACACTAGCACTAAACTAACATAATAAGAACAAAATGTGAAATAGAGAGAGCAAGAGAAGAGAAAACTTAGTCTTGATTACTTAAATAGACTTGAAAATATACAAGCTTGAATCTGAAACAATCAAAACAAAACCTAATCTACCTAGTTTATTACCCACTAATGGGGTTTTTAGTGGCTAACCTAAACCAAAACCTAACTCTCAAACCTCCCAAAAAGCCTCTCAAAAGGTGTTAGGAGGTCCTTGAATAGAAATCGAACCAGGTGAAAGGGGCCAGAAGATCATTGGTTGGCGACGGGTTGCCATCGCCGACCCCACTGGCCATCAATAGGTTCACGGCGGGTCGTCACTATTGTGCCTACGTCCTACAATGTCGTGATGGTTGGGGGTGGTGGCCACAACTACCCCTCTCCCCCTTTGCTTTGTGATCTTCACGCTTTTCTTTTTTTTTTTTGTTTGGCTCCTTTTTAGGGGATTTTCTCCAACAAAATAAACAAAATAGGTAAAATACTAAAGATGATATTATTACACAAGCGAAAAAAATTAAATGCATAAGGGTATAAATTATGCAATATATACGATATCCGGATCAGCAATTAAAAAAAGGGAGTTTAAACCAAATTGTCCCCATAAATTAAAAAAAAGAGAAAGAAAAAGAGGAATCCAAAAAAAACAAAAAAAAGAAGAAAAGAGGAACCCAAAAAAAGAAAAAAGAGAAGAATGAAAAAAAAGAGAGGGAGAGAGCTTGAAAAGAAGAAGAAAAGAAGAAATTGCTGATTCGTACTGACTTCATCTCCCATGCACACTTAGGGATTTCATTCAGGTTACTAGAGCTTTCACACCAACTCCCTTCCTTGCACACTCCAACCCTAAAGCCTACCTATAAAGTCCTTCTAGAGGCATCCTTCCTTTAAGCTGCATGTTCTTACCCTCAAACTACGATTGGCCTGAATCAATAACGGATACTTATGTCTTTGGGGCTCGACCATGAATATTCTTTTCCCTGATAAAACATCTGAATTAAGTAATTTGGTTCCCCCATAAAAAAGAAGAAGAGAGTGGTTGCTCCGAAAACCTGAAAAGGTAGAGTTGGCAAAAAGAGAGGGAAAATAAAACCTTGGGTTATAAGGACAATGAAGCATTTCATTGAATACTCCCATTGTGTCAAACTTGGACAAACCTTCCATGTACTTTACCACTACTTCTCAATCATCATAGCCTCTAATCTCACCTCCCTTCCAAAATTCAAGACTCTTCATCTCAACCATGACTACATATTCAAGAATGGATACTTCATATTCTCAACCTTCCTAAGTGGGCACTCACCCATTATACAAGACTGGGGCCTCTCTTACATTTTCCTAGACAATTAGGACTTCCATAATGTAAATATTACAAGATAAGGAGGTAACTACATGCTTTATACTGAGTTAGAGGCCACTCTAAGCAGCACATGTGGGCCTTCTTTTACAACAAACAAAGATTGAGGACTTCTTCAGAACATGAACACTTTAATACAAAATTAAAGGTTACACCTCCACTAAAAGAAATATTCCCTGTCCTAGACAACTTATCACCTATAAGTTGGCCCAACCCATCAATCACTCAGCTTTTTACCCATCATCCTAAGCTAGAAAACATCACTGTACCTAGCCCATCAATCACTTACACCTTAATGGGCCCTTATCTCACGGATCCCACACTTAGCATAAGACCTTTACCTACTTGTATGTGACGTTAGGTTATCATAAGTTAGCATAGTCAGCACTATTAAATCACATAGTCAGCATACTTGCATCATCTCTCTTAGGCTAGCCATTGCACCTAAATCTATATATGGGTCTTTAGCTTATTTACTAACCCTCCTTCTACCTTGATCACCTGACAACCCAAGATCAAAGAAGTGTGCATTTAGGCATGACACCAACCCTACAGAGAGGGCACAACACTAGTTAGCGATGAATCTACATAAAAAGTTTTTAGGATTACATCAATCACTGTCATAAAAGAGATCTATATGTTATAGCTCTATCAAATGGGGTCTCCATTCTCAAAGGGAGTCTTACAAAAGCATCATTGCTCTTGTATAGGCAATTCATCCACATCCTCATAGAAAGGGCATCAACCTAACTTCAAGTTATTAGGTAACAAACCTAGAGAGGTTCCAGCCATAAAGGATACCTCATTCGCTTTATATTAACATAAAAGAATACCTCAACATCTAGGAAATTTCAGCATTCAACAGGATCTTATCAGAAGGACATGACATCAATGTCCAAGTGGCAAAAAGATTAATTTGAACATTTGACATCTCAACATCTCACAAATGACAAGTGAATGATCTGGCTATAGATCTTTAGTATTGCTTGCCGCCAAGTTCACATGGATCTGACTACATATCTTCAGGCTTCTATGCCAAAAAGCTCATATGGATCTGGTTAGAGATATTCAAGCTTCTATGCCACCAAGTTCACAGGGATCTAGCTATAGATCTTCAGTCTTCCACGCCACTAGGTTTGGAGGGTCCTAGTTATAGCTCTTCAAGCTTCCATGCCACCAAGTCCACAGGCATCTGACTACAGATCTTCAGGCCTCCATGCCTCCAAGTTCACGGGGATCTAGTTATAAGTCTTCAGGCTCAAACGCCACCAAATACACAAGGACTTAGCTATATGCCTTCAACATTAGATGTCATCAAGTTCATAGAGATCTAGATACAGGTCTTCTTACACTTCCTCCACCAAATTCAAGAACCATGAGACCAACGAAAGCTCAAATTTAAGATCTATTAAACTAATAACAAGCCTGCCAGTAGGGTCGTTCATTATTCGATCTAAATTTGGACTAGACCGAAGACCAGACCGAATCGAATGAATTTGGTCCGGTCCACGGTCCACAAATGTTTTTATTCAGTCCTCGGTCTGGTCTAGTCCGGTCCACCGGTCCGGTTCGAGGACTAAATAAAAAAATTTGAAAACAGGCTTTTCTTTGTTCAATTTTAATTTTTTTTGTTTTTGCAACTTATATTTTCTCAAATGTTCAAGAATATTGATTTGTTTTCATGGTGGAAATATGTTGAAATGGTTTAGATTGAAACAAATATAAGATGTTCATATCGTAAGAATATATGCCTTTGATGTCATCCAAATTCTCAATTTTACTAACATGATAATTCGGTCCGGTCCCCTTTTTTCCGGTTCGATCCCAGTCCGATCCCTGACTTATTCGATCCAGTTTATGACTTATTCGATCTAGTCCATAGTTCATAACTTCTCTCTTATTCCGTCCTCAGTCCAACCCGGTCTAGTCCGGTCCGGGTTTGGACTGATGAACACCCTTATCTGCTAGACTAATGAAAGGTCGAAATTCAGAACTGCTCGCTCTTAGCACAATTGGACATTTCAACAACACTACTTGCTCTCAGTGTAATAGGGCATCATCAGCCACTATCACGACGAAAATTAGCGGGTGCCAAATTTCAAGACCCTTAGTGGCCAGGTTTGGATTTCACATCATCAGTCACCACCACGACGAAAGATGGCAGGTGCCAAATTTCAGGACCCTCAGCAACCAAGTTTAGATTTTACATCACCAACCACTGTCACAGCAAAAGTGGGCTGGCGCTAAGTCTCAGCACCCTTAACGGCTAGGTTTGGGTTACACATCATTAGTCGCTATCACGGCGAAAGTTGCCGAGTTTCAAATCTCAGGACCCTTAGTAGCTAGGTTTGGATTTCACATCATCAGGCACTACCACGACAAAAGTTAAAACATCTCAAACCTCAGGACCCTCAGCGGTTAGGTTTGGACTCCGCATTATCAGCCACTACCATGGCGAATGTTAGCAGGCACCAAATCTAAGAACCCTCAGTGGCTAGGTTTGGATTTCACATCATTTGTTACTATCACGGCGAAAATTGGCAGACACCAAATCTCACAACTCTCGACATCCAGGCTTTGATTTCACATCATCAACCAGTGGCACGGTGAAAGTTGGCAGGCGGGGAATCTCATGGCACTTAACGGCTAGGTTCATATGCCCTATCATCACTTCCAAACATACAACTACATCTGAAGTTTTTTACTTTAACCTTCACCTCATTTCAGTTCTATGACAGTAGAGGCTAACTATAGATGCCTAACAATGGGGTCTCGATTTTTATAAAATGCCTAATGATGAAACAAATAACTCAATTTGTGCATTTGAGTGCCTAGTAGAATAATTCTTTATTCAAGTCCAAAGAATTAAAAAAAGGAAAAACAAAAGGCTAATCAAGCCCAAACAGGCCCAAATTGATGGTACTCAATGTTTGGTTGAGATTTATTCCATACTTTCACCCCCCTCTAATGTATATAAAATCAATAAGTTTAGATACTAGCATTCTTCATTGAATAAGCTTTCTAATGACATATTATGCACAAAAAAGCCGATAAGCAACGAAAAAGATATAAGTCGAATGTTGAGGGCTACACTAAAAATAACACAATTTCACTATTTTGCTTGTATATTGTGTCAGACTTAGCCCAAAATTATGAAATTAGTACTATTAGAAACTAGAAACAATATGCTTTGAAAACAATGAATCATTTAAAATGAAGGTTAGACATGAAAGTTCCGGTCAAAACAATTTGCGTTCTTTGCAGCCCAGCCCAAGGACCCAGCCGGTTCCTGCCTAATACAACATGAGCCAACCAAGAACCTAGTCAAGTTATCTGGGAACCCGGTAAGGTTTTGTGCTTCCTTTTTTGTGTCTATACTGTGTTTTGACTAGTGGAGTCCTAGCTTACAAGTGTACTAATTTGGATTAAGCATCCTCAAATTTGAATTAGGACTCCTTCCTCTAAAGTGGTTTAGATTATCCCTCTAAGCACTACAAAAGGGTGCCATCAGAAAAATTGGTGATAAAAAGATTTAGGAGTACGTAACATCAGAAATTCAAGAGAAGCTCTTTCAAAAAACATGGATAGAAAATTGAAAGTAGACATTACGAACAAGATTGTTTGACTTTAAGAAATGCGTTACTTTTTTGGGTTCCCAAGTAAATTAAGTGGTTCGTCTTGAGGGTATAGCCTAAACATTACTTCCTTCTTTCTACCATCTTTTTTCTTTACTTTATTTTATTTTAAATTTGGAAAAGAGGTAATCTGTAATTAGCCTAGCCCCTCCTACTATAATTATTTACTTCATTTTGATTTTTTCTTAACTAGTATTGTGCCTTTGATTTGTGTTATTTGACATGAATAATACTAATATACTGCTTGAGAATTTGATAGTGTAATTAAGATCTAATTTTTCATATTGATTAGTAGCCGGTGAATGATGATGGGTGGTGCTGTACACCATCGTTCTGACTCTAGATCCTCAGTTTAAGCTTATGAACTCAAGATGAACCCCATACTCAGGGCCTTCTAAAAATCATTTTGAAGTGAAGCAGCTGTGTCTTTCTGTATCCATTTCAGTTGCCCCTATCGGTTTATGCTTCACTTAGAAAACTAGATTTCATTTTGATGTTTTCTCTAAAACTCACAGGCGACTTTACTAACTAAAGTTCATTGCTTTCTCATTGCTTTTGTTTATTTTTCTGAATTGGTGCTGGGCTAGGAAGGATCGGACCTACATCCCTAAGGTCTAATTGATAGAGCTTAGACCAGGCTTTGGCCCAAGAACCCGGTCGGGTTCCTGGATCCGATTTAAGGCCCAGCTTTCTGGGTCGAACCTGCAATTTAGTGGCCCAAACATGTTTTTTATAAAATAATTCTAATTTAATTTCAAAAGAAACCACCAAGCAAACGTGTCTGAGCATTCAGGGGGGCTGCACCCAGGATAGGTTCCCTAGGGTGAGGGTCCTTACATATGATAATCCATATTTCACCTTTTCTACATTAACTCATTTATCTTAATATATTTAATTTTTTTATCAAAGAAAAGGGTTCTCATATTATTGACATCAACGAAAGCAAACATATCGTATGATGCTCAATTTACAATCTAACTCGAAAATTGTAAACCCACAATCTCCTATCAAAACTAAGAGGTAGCTAATGAACTAACTCATGGGCAGCCAATAAACTAATATTTTTCCATGTATTTACCTGGCCTTCAATTTTTGAGTTAGTGAAGGCAGTCACTCTCTACTGCCAACCATTCCACCCTAGCTTCCAAGGCATGCTTGAGCCCAAGTAAGCAAGTTGCTTCCATCTCCAAGGATCCATTGCCTTGTTTCGAGCCCATAAGAACTATATCTCTGTCACGGCATCTCACAACAAATCCCTAACCCCAAGCTGACCACCATGGCTTACCACCCCTCAAAACTCAACCTGAATGTACGTGACGATAGTGTCTTCTTGGTCTGGGGAGGCTTCTAGATATTTTGTGCTTCCATATCTTTTACTTCCTAGTATAAACATAGAAAGGTGAATAGTCTTTTAACTAGAAAGTCAAACTTCTTATCCGAGTTTCAAAAAATAAAACAGTTCCAGGTGCCCCAACATTCCAAAAATAGCCACAAAGTCGTCAAAATTTATTTACATCCATATCCTTTATAGCTAGTTTTGAGTAATCCCTCACTACTAAAAGACTTCTGATCAGAGTTCGTAATCAACCATACTATGCTTCCATATTTGCTGAGCTAACGGGCAATGGAGGATGGCATGCACATCATATTCTTTATAGGACCATATATGACAGTAGGCATTCTTATCAATGGAACTCGCTTGGCTAGATTAATTGTTATGAGAAAAATTCCTTCGTAAGAGTCTCCGTCCAACCAGGCACACTCTGGGGGAATTCAGGCTTCCATATTGATCTCCAAAGTACTTTTTTACTCTGCAATGAACCACCATATTCAAATTGTCTACGGTTGAATCCAGTGGTAAATAGAACACACTAATAAGGACCCATTTGTTGAACAATGCCAAAATCCACTAGCTAAGAAAAACAAACTAACAATCAGAGAATAATCGCATGATTACAAGGGAATAATAATTTAGTAATCAAGAACTCACTGCAAATAATTAATAACTTCCCAAACGTTGAGATCAACGTGGTAGTTTGTCTTAGGAGTGGCAACATTAAAATTAAAAAGTCTAGCAAGCAGTAGTCATCCCGTATGTTGACTGATTTACCATCACCCACAAGCACCCGTACTCATCCTACCCATTGACTGGTTTACCATCACCAACAAGCACCTAAAACACTCGTGCGTGGGTAATTAGATCTAGGACCCCAAGTTACTTCAAAATTATTACCTTGTGATAATATGTTTCCTTCGAAACCAACTACTCCATCGTCCTTGCTTAATCCAAGTATAATTTGTTCCACTAATCCGATGAGCTTTTCTCCCTTTTTTCTGATGATTCTACTAAAATAAGTTTAGCAATGATTGGATAACATTATAAAGCTCCTTTAAAATTGAAAAGCACTCATCTTAAAGGTTGGGATGGCTTAAGAAACAGCTTTTATCAACCCCTATAAACCTAGGAAAGTAACTGCTTCATCCAACGCAACATACATTTTGTGACTCAATCAACAATACACAGGAAAGGTTTCTCTATAGACTTAGTGATGAGGAATGGAATTCTCAATCTCCCAAGATCATAGATAACAAGGAAATTAATCACATCAAAGGATGCTTCTTTTGGATTCAATCTCAAACAATCAATAGGATAGTGAGTTTTGACCCAAGGTATGATTCCAAGGATAGATAAATACTTCCCACCAAGTTCCTCTCCTGAAGGGTCATAACCATTCAAGAATAACTCTAAAGGAAAGACTTTACTTACGAATCTTAATTAAAGAGATAAAGATGTAGGGATTTTAGTGAGAGCAAATGGTCATATGCCTTTCCATTCATAATTCAACTCAAGCTGAGTTTACATGGAGGTATGAGGGTTTATAAATAGCCAAAATTGGGGGGAGGGGGAAGGGATTTACTGTTATAATAGTGGGGGAAGTGTACCAATAGGGAGACTACAAATTATCTTAGGAAAATCAATCAAATTACTAAGATAATTACAACTAAGGTGAGCTGCATTTTTCAGGATTTATCCTTCAAATTCTAGGGAGCTTTCAGAAGGCTCTACTCTGCTAATGGCAGCGATGCCACTTGGAAAATCTTCCTTGGTATGTGTATCTATAAAAGACAACATTTGTACCCAGAACTAGAATTTTGTGTATACTCCACATGTTTGGGCTATTTCCCCCAATATTTGAATCCAATGCCCTATTTTAGCTCATGGAGATAAACTAGACATCTTAAGCAATCATATGAACTCGGGTTCACTTCATTTGGTCTCTGTTAGGTAGGATTTTAACTTGACCCAAATTTAGTAAATTTCCTGACAAACATCTCCACTATATGAGCTAGGGTTTTTATCACTTTAGGGAATTAAAATACATTCTAACTCAGAATTTTATTGCATCATACTAAACTAGACTCTCTAAGCTTTCCTATGAAGCATAGATCGTGCCAATTAGACTTCGTTTGGATGGTAAGAAGCCAGGCCAAAACAGAAATGCTGGACCGGTGAATATCTTGATTGAGAAAAGTTATCGAGGACTTTGGTGAAGGTGGGGGTGTAACCAAAAGACGGCTTGGGGCTTAGCATATATTAGTGATGGAGGTCCATCCTCAAGGTCCAATAATGCTTCAATGGTCCAGAACAATCAAGAAATCAAGTACAAAGTCACGGCCATAAGTCACTTGATGGAGAACACACAAGGTGATGCACCCGGGTTCTCATCCAGATTTTTACCTGGTATTTGTTATCTTATTACATCGGCCTAAGGCACATTTTGGTGCCCATTTTTTGGATGATTATCACATTCAGGATGTTAGCTTTTAAGTCCAATTGGTTTCATATCATTTGGAATTCAATTGGTTACTTAAAACAGTTCATCTCTTGAACCTGTCCGGATTGCACTGCAAAATGCACGGTTTTGGTTTTCTGGTTTGTTCAGGGGGCAAATGACGTCCAAATGCTACGATTCCAATTGGAGGGCAAACTAGACATCTTGAGGTTTCCAACCATGTAAGAAACGTAGCAATTAGTCATCATTTGAAGTGTCAAGCATGCGTTGCAAGTTGAGGCAGAAATCGGCTGACTGACACCCGGTTACTTAGCCTAGTAGTTTTCCTCCTTCAAGGGGTTTGCTTAAGGTGGAAGACTGCCAACTAGGTCATTTTGAGCTGCTTGATAAACCACCACTCAGCTACTTGTGAGAGAGACACGTGGAGCAAGTGAAACACCACCATTTTGCAAGCTCTCATTCGACCACTCAAGCATGACATGGCACACATGCATTTTTCAGTCCTTTTGAGGTGGCTAGCCATGCACTCTTGCCTTCCTAGCTGGGAAATTGAGTCATTTACATTCCTTAATGCAAAGGAAAAGGCTTAGGAAGATAAATTAAGTGCTTTGTAATATAAACTTTCAGCTTTGGTTTGTGTTAGATTAAACCGTGTGCTAGGTAGTGATTAGCAAGCTTAATGACTTTCCTCCCTTGGAAGGAAAGCTCATTCGTGTACTCTCAAGACCATATAAAAGCCTTGTATGTTCATTTTAAGCAAATAGAGTTGATATTCAGTTGAGAGCAAAGACTTTGTGTCTTGTGATTTCTTAAACACTTAACTTGCTTATCCTTAATTGTGGCCGATTAAGGTGGTGACCAAGTGAGTCTTGATCTTTGGTTAGGTGGTGTATCTTATCCTAATCCAAGATTAAGGGCCCTAAGCTAAGTGATTAGTGGTGTATCTTATCTAATCATCTAGCTTAGAACTATCCAAAATTCATTAAACACACTTGAAGTTCTTAAGCTAGCTCTTGGTTTCTCTCCTCTCAAACCGTGAGTTCCCTCTTGATCTTCTTAGTGTTTTGAACCCTCCTTTCTTTCCTCACTTCCTTTACTCCTTTGTTTACTCATCTCCACACAAAATCAAGACCAAGACAAAGCTAATTGCATCAAACTTCCATTAATCCTCAAAGCTACCTCAAACCGTGAAGAAGGAACTTCCCGGGCAAGTTAGGCAGCAAGTTGGCACGGTCCCCCCGTGCCTTAAAGCACGACTGTGCCCCCCCTGGCCGTGAGTGTTTGTTTGTTTTCTAACATCTTTTGACGTGAGTTAACTTGGGTTGCTTCATTCCCTTGAAACTTACATCAATTTTGGTATCAGAGCAAGTTCAGAACTTGGCCTGAACCCCACGCCATTCCCAGCCTATCTCTGAAATCATTTCAAACACAGTCAAGCATAAACCGTTCCTTTCTGCGATCACAATGAGTACTAGCATGTCTGTGGAGGAGAAGCTTGAGGTTCTTTCCAAGCAAATGCAAGAAATGAGTGTGATTAATCAAGAACTCAAGGCTCGAAATGAGTACTTGAGAAAACAACTTGGAACCTACATGAAACAAAAGCAAAAGTTCCAAGAGCCACCCAGCATTCGAATTGGGACAGATTATGGCCATGAAGAGGAAGCTAGCAATGCGCTATCATTCTCTGAAGAGGATGTACCATTCGAAAGAACACGAAGAAGAACACGGCCTACTTTCAACTTTAATGAATTCAAGGTTGAAATTCCTGAGTTTGAAGGTAAGCTAGATCCTGACGAGTTCATTGAATGGTTACAAACAGTGGAACGTATCTTTGAGTTCAAGGAGATTCCAGAGGATAAGAAGGTCAAAATAGTTGCTCTTAGACTAAGGAAATATGCCTCCTTATGGTGGACAAACCTTAATGCTAAGAGAACTAGAGAAAGGAAGAGTAAGATTGCTACTTGGGACAAAATGAAAGCCAAGATGAAGCCACGGTTTTTTCCTTCCACGTATGTCCAAGATCAATACATGCTCTTTCACCATTTGAATCAAGGCAAGATGAGTGTTGAAGAATATACTCATGAGTTTGAGAAACTCATGATCAAATGTGACATTCATGAGCCTGAAGAGCAGACCATGGTTCGTTACCTAGGAGGGCTTGATCCTAGGATAGCCAACGTGGTTGAGTTGCAAGCTTATGCCACCTTTGACGAAGTGTGTGTCCTAGCACATAAGATGGAGCAACAAAGAAAGTCTAGGATGAATGTTCGTGATTCATTCAAGCCCTATTCTGCACCAAATCGTGGGCAACCCTTAAACAAGGGGAGTACCACACCTTAGCCTAAATCATCTACCCCTTTCCCATCTAACCCACAAAAGAACCAAGCTCCTCAAAGGCCACCACCACCAAACCCCCCACGTCCAAACCCATACCCCATAAGCCAAAGAAGGTGTTACAAGTGCCAAGGCTTAGGACATATTGCTTCTGATTGTCCTAATCGAAAGGTAGTCACCTTAGCTGAATGGGAAGCCATAGAGGGAGAATTTGCCGAGGAGAAAGAAGAGGAAAAGGAAGAAGATGCTGAGAGCGATCATGAAGATGATCAGGAGGAGTTTGTGGAAAACGCAGATGAAGGTGAGATGCTAGTAATTCGAAGGGTATTGAGCAATCAACGAGTTGCTAAGGATGAACAACGTGAGAACATCTTTCACTCACGGTGTACAGTCCAAGGCAAAGTGTGCCCGTTAATCATCGATGGAGGAACTTGTGCCAACGTTGTTTCATTAAGCATGATTGAGAAACTGAACCTTCAGTCCACGGCACACCCACACCTATACAACATTCAATGGCTAAATCAAGGCAAGGGATTACAAGTTAACTCTCGTTGCTTGATTTCATTATCTCTTGGTAAGAACTACCAAGATGAACTTTGGTGTGATGTTATCCCCATGGATGCTTGTCATATTATGTTAGGACGACCATGGATGTATGACAGGAAGGTTATGCATAATGGTTATCTTAATACTTATTCTTTTACTAAAGATGGCAAGAAGATTACCCTGAATCCTATGTCACAATCCGAACTCCACAAAATGAAACCACAAAAAGCCAAAATCAATCTAACTTGCTTTTGACATATGTTGAACCACTTTTAAAGGCCTCTCAACATGAGTTCAAGGCCTTGAAAGAATGGATATTGCAAGTACAAGATGAGCCAGAAACACCACTTCCATCCCATCCCATAGCCAAGGTCATATTGAATCAGTTTAGTCACCTATTTCCAGATGAGATACCTTCGGGTTTACCCCCAAAGCGTGACATTCAACATCATATTGACCTTATCCCAGGATCCATTCTACCTAATAAACCAGCCTACAGGACAAATCCCAAAGAAACTCAAGAGATTCAGCGTCAAGTTGAAGAACTGATATTCAAGGGATTGGTACGAGAATCCTTAAGTCCATGTGCTGTTCCTGCTCTTTTGGTTCCGAAAAAGGATGGTAGTATGAGGATGTGTATTGACAGTAGGGCCATAAACAAGATCACTATCAAGTATAGGTACCCTATACCTAGGCTTGAAGATATGTTGGATGAGTTACATGGCTCTAAGGTGTTTAGCAAGATTTATTTAAGGAGTGGTTATTATCAGATTCGTATTAGGGAGGGCGATGAGTGGAAAACTGCTTTCAGGACTAAGGGTGGATTATATGAATGGTTAGTCATGCCTTTCGGTCTTTCCAATGCCCCTAGTACGTTTATGAGGTTGATGAATCAAGTATTTCGGCCATATTTGGGCAAGTTTGTGGTCGTTTACTTCGATGATATATTGGTGTTCAGCAAGAACGAGCAAGAGCATCAAAATCACTTAACTCAGGTGATGCTCGTTCTTGAAAAGGAGAAATTGTTTGGAAACCTAAAGAAGTGTACCTTCTTTACCCACGAGGTTACCTTCTTAGGTTATATTGTTTCTGAAAGTGGCATTAAGGCAGATGAAAGCAAGATTGAGGCTATTCGGACTTGGCCTGTTCCTAAAAATATTCATGATGTTCGAAGCTTTTATGGCTTGGCTTCTTTCTATAAGAGATTCATACGCAATTTCAGCACTATTCTAGCTCCTATGACTGAAGTTCTTAAGGGTTCCTCGTTCACTTGGAATCCTAAAGCCCAAGCAGCCTTTGAAGAAGTGAAAGAGAGGCTAACTCAAGCACCGGTTTTAGCTCTACCGTGTTTTGAGAAGGTCTTTAAAGTTGAATGCGATGCTTCTGGAGTTGGTGTTGGAGGAATTCTTACTCAAGAAGGACGCCCTTTGGCCTTCTTCAGTGAGAAGTTATGTGATACCAGGAAGAGATATTCAACTTATGACAAGGAGTTCTATGCCATCGTTCGATGCCTAGAACATTGGAACCATTATTTGATTGCCAGTGAGTTCATTCTGCACTCAGATCACGAGGCTTTGAAGTATATTCAAGGCCAACATAATTTAAACTCACGCCATGCTAAATGGGTTGAGTTCCTGCAGTCCTTTCACTTTACTATCAAGCATAAGTCCGGCAAGTTAAATCAAGGCGCCGATGCCCTTTCTCGGCGTTATCTATTGATGTTCCAATTAGATGCTTGTATCCTTGGATTTGAGCATCTAAAGGCTTTATACCAGGATGATGAAGATTTTGGGGTGTTATACTCTGAGTGTACTAAACATCCCAAAGGGGATTTCTTAATTCAAGAAGAGTTTCTCTTTAAAGGTGCTCGGTTATATGTCCCCAAATGCAGCACTCGTGAATTGTTGATTCGAGAAGTCCATGCTGGATCTTTAGCTGGTCATTTTGGCGAAGACAAGACCCTAATCATGCTTAGGGAACATTATTATTGGCCAGGCATGGAGAAAGACGTTCAAGACATCATTAGAAGGTGCAGTACGTGTCAGATAGCGAAGAGTCATTCGCTCCCTCAGGGATTGTACACGCCACTTCCTATTCCTATGTTGCCATGGGTAGACGTTAGTATGGATTTCATACTTGGTTTACCAAAAACACAAAGGAATAAAGATTCTATCTTTGTGGTCGTGGATCGATTTTTGAAGATGACTCATTTCATTCCCTGCAACAAGACTAATGATGCCACTCATGTTGCTAAGCTGTATTTCAAGGAGGTCATGAGACTTCATGGAATTCCTCGTTCCATCGTCTCAGATTGAGATACCAAGTTCCTAAGTCACTTTTAGATTACTTTGTGGAAGAAGTTGGGTAGCAAACTCAAATACAGTACCACTTGTCATCCACAAACAGACGGACAAACAGAGGTCACCAATCGAACTCTTGGTACCTTATTAAGAGTTTTGATTAAGCAACAAGTTAAGGCTTGGGATTTGTTACTTCCACACGCTGACTTTGCATATAACAAGACTCCCAACAAAGCTACTGGTCTATCACCCTTTAAGGTGGTCTATGGAACTGATCCCCTAAGTCCACTTGATCTTATTCCTCGACCGTTAGATCAGAAGCCAAGTGCGGATGCCGCAGCTAGAGTGGAAGAAATCCAGAAGTTGCATGAGTTAGTAAAGGCCAAAATTGAGAAAACTACACTCTCATACACGGCCCAAGCCAACAAGTATAAAAGAGAGAAGCTTTTTAAGCCAGGTGATTTGGTCTGGATACATCTACGCAAAGAACGTTTTCCTTCCAAGAGGAAAACTAAGCTGATGCCACGAGCAGATGGTCCATTCGAGATTTTGGAGAAGATTAATAATAATGCTTATAAGGTGGAGTTACCAGGAGATTATGGAGTATCAGCTACGTTTAACGTTGCTGATTTAAGCCCTTATGAAGCAGATGGTTACCTTTCTGATTTGAGGATCAAATCTTCCCAACAAGGGGAGAATGATGGAGGTCCATCCTCAAGGTCTAATAATGTTTCATTGGTCCAAAATAATCAAGAAATCAACTCCAAAGTCACGGCCATGAGTCACTTGATGGAAAACACACAAGGTGATGCACCCGAGTTCTCATCCAGATTTTTACCCGGTTTTTGTTATCTTATTACATCGGCCTAAAGCACATTTTGGTGCCCATTTTTTGGATGATTATCAAGTTCAGGATGTTAGCTTTTAAGTCCAATTGGTTTCATATCATTTGGAATTCAATTGGTTACTTAAAACAGTTCATCTCTTGAACCTGTCCGGATTGCACTGCAAAATGCACGGTTTTGGTTTTCTGGTTTGTTTAGGGGGCAAATGACGTCCAAATGCTACGGTTCCAATTGGAGGGCAAACTAGACATCTTGAGGTTTCCAACCATGTAAGAAATGTAGCAATTAGTCATCATTTGAAGTGTCAAGCATGCGTTGCAAATTAAGGCAGAAACCGGCTGACTGACACCCGGTTAGTTAGCCTAGTAGTTTTCCTCTTTCAAGGGGTTTGCTTAAGGTGGAAGACTGTCAACTAGGTCATTTTAAGCTGCTTGATAATCCACTACCCAGCTACTTGTGAGAGCGACACGTGGAGCAAGTGAAACACCACCATTTGCTAAGCTCTCATTCGACCACTCAAGCATGACATGGCACACATGCATTTTTCAGTCCTTTTGAGGTGGCTAGCCGTACACTCTTGCCTTCCTAGCTGGGAAATTGAGTCATCTACATTCCTCAATGCAAAGGAAAAGGCTTAGGAAGATAAATTAAGTGCTTTGTAATATAAACTTTCAGCTTTGGTTTGTATTAGATTAAACCGTGTGCTAGGTAGTGATTAGCAAGCTTAATGACTTTCCTCCCTTGGAAGGAAAGCTCATTCGTGTACTCTCAAGACCATATAAAAGCCTTGTATGTTCATTTTAAGCAAATAGAGTTGATTATTCAGTTGAGAGCAAAGACTTTGTGTCTTGTGATTTCCTAAACACTTAACTTGCTTATCCTTAATTGTGACCGATTAAGGTGGTAACCAAGTGAGTCTTGATCTTGATTAGGTGGTGTATCTTATCCTAATCCAAGATTAAGGGCCCTAAGCTAAGTGATTAGTGGTGTATCTTATCTAATCATCTAGCTTAGAACTATCCAAAATTCATTAAACACACTTGAAGTTCTTAAGCTAGCTCTTGGTTTCTCTCCTCTCAAACTATGAGTTCCCTCTTGATCTTCTTAGTGTTTTGAACCTTCCTTTCTTTCCTCACTTCCTTTACTCCTTTGTTTACTCATCTCCACACAAAATCAAGACCAAGACAAAGCTAATTGCATCAAACTTCCATTAATCCTCAAAGCTACCTCAAACCGTGAAGAAGGAACTTCCCGGGCAAGCTAGGCAGCAAGTTGGCACGGTCCCCCCGTGCCTTAAAGCACGACCGTGCCCCCCCTGGCCGTGAGTGTTTGTTTGTTTTCTAACATCCTTTGACGTGAGTTAACTTGGGTTGCTTCATTCCCTTGAAACTTACATCAATTAGCCTCCCTCTCTTAAGAAGGATTTACCATTAAATCCTCAAAGTCATCCTCCACATACAGAGCTAAGTCAACCACATTAAAGGTGGTGCTCACATGCACGTCTCCTGGTAGTTCCAACTTGTAGGCATTGTCCCTAATCCTTTTGATCACCTTGAAAGGCCCTTCTCCCTAAGCCATGAGTTTATTTTGCCTCCTAGAAATGACTCTTGCCTTTCTTAGGTCGAACCAGACCAAATCTCCCGGGTTGAAAATTATGGGCTTTTGATGCTTGTTTGCTCTAGCCTTGTAAGAGGTGTTGACCTTATCTATTTAAGCACGAATTTGCTCATGGGGC
Organism: Carnegiea gigantea; assembly: GCA_029747015.1. Classification (NCBI taxonomy): domain Eukaryota; kingdom Viridiplantae; phylum Streptophyta; class Magnoliopsida; order Caryophyllales; family Cactaceae; genus Carnegiea; species Carnegiea gigantea. The sequence goes on from JAKOGI010001313.1 coordinate 244,937, forward strand.
TTCTTCATTTCCTTAGCTCTCTCTTGGGCCTCAAAAATGACTCTATGCTCAATGGGAAGAGGAAAAAGGTTTATTACAATAAGAGGACTAACTCCATATAAAAATTCAAAGGGAGAGTGGGATATAGCATAAGTAAGAGCCCAATTATAAGAAAACTGGACATGAGGAAGCTTTAAGTCCTATTCTTTGAGATTCTTACTAACCGATCCCCTAAGGAGGGTGGATAGAGTCCGGTTGGTAACCTCTATTTGCCTATCAGATTGGGGATGATAAGTAGTGCTAAATAAGAGCTTGGTTCCCAACAATCTCTATAAAAGGGAAATGAATTTGGTGTCTCTATTGGACACAATACTCCTTGGCAGAACATATAGCTTGATGACCTCCTTGAAATATATATGAGGAATGTGAGAAGCATCGTCACCATTGTGACATGGAATGAAATGGCCTATCTTGAAGAACCAGTCAGACACAACCATGATTGAGTCATGCCCTCTTTGGGCTCTTGGCAAATCCAAAATGAAATCCACACTAATGTCTTCCCAAGGGCTATGTAGTGTTGGTGTACAGCCCTTGATAGAAGGTGCTCTTGGCCTTATAACATATGGTACATTTGGAAACAAGTTTACAGACATCGCTTCCTATCCCAAGGCCAATAAAATGCTCCTCCAAGATCTCAATTATTTTATTGATGCCAAAATGACTTCCTAATGCACCACCATAGGCTTCTCTTATAAGTAACTCTCTTAAAGAGCCCCTAGGAACACATAGCTTGTTGTGGTTGTAGAGGAACCCATCTCACAAGGTAGAGGAGTCATAACGGTTCATGCATATCAAATTAGTAAAAAAACAACACACTTAATATTAAAAACAATACATCAACTATACAAGAATAATACATGCCCATGTAAAGTACGGGATTCTCACTAGCTATCTTGAATGGGAATTGTGATTCTTTTATCATTCAGTTATATGAAGGAGCTAATGCTCAAAATATTGTCAGAAAGCTAAATTCTTGATAGAGCTAAAATTTTGGTCCCAATTTGAATGCGGTATCGTGTTCTGTATTGACTGAAGTTCCCTGTTCTTGATCTTCGACCATATTTGCATCCTGCTACCTGGTTTTGCTACCCGCTCGCGTCTCAACAGTCCGATTCCATTTATCAGAAAGTGCGAATTTCTTCGAATACTTATTGCTTACTGCTGTACTTTCTGTTGCCTTCTCTGAGTTGTCTCTGTTCAAGGCTGGCATTCCATTGTCTGCAGAGTATAAACTTTGTCCCAATCTCCTGTTTCTTTTATTTGTTCTTTAGGACTCATAACATTACATTTTAGATGTGAGGTGTTCATCAATTGGCTAACACTTTCAATCCTACCCCTTGATGTTGAATGTCAGTCACGTTCCTTCAAAGCCCTTAATAATGATTTTAGTGTAATTGAAATTTACTTCATTTGATTTTGAAAACTAGTTTATGCCCGTGCTTTTGCATGGGATCTTTAGATTAATAATAATACTTATTAAATGGCAAGAATTTTAGTTTATTACATAGTATTAGCATTCAATTATACTTGTAAGTTACTCCTCATTTGCGACCATCTTAGAAGGATAAAAATGTTATTAAATAACACCCACAAAAATAAGTATTCCTATAATACTTATAATTCGTTAGCTTCTTATAATACATATTTCTAAATCCACAATTTAGATTTTTTAATATTGTGTAAGCTTATAATGCTAGAATAATGTGTGTGCCCTAGCGATGTATTCAACCTTTAATTGAGTAGTAGATCATTGTAAGAGCAATGCAATGTTAATCCACAACCTATTATTTCGAATTGTAAGGGCAACTGTCATTTCTAATTTTGTGAGGAAAGGGTCATCCACACTAGTGTCCCTATGTTTTCCATATTTGTGTCGAATGTCTGTAACGTATAACAGGTCGTGTTTGTATAACTTTTAATGGCCTTATCTTTTTCGTCCATTGCTTTTATGTAATATAATTATTAAAATGAATGCTTATCACTTTATATTTTATTTTGCTTCACTTCATGCTTAAAGCCACGCTTATTCTCCTTGATCTCATCATTCAAGGTTGATTACTGGAGGTGTATAACTCTTTAGCATGGCCTTGTTATCGTACCTGAATGAAATGATGTGCTTTTAGCATTGGGCTCTATAATTTACTCCCTCTTTGAAGTAGATTAGCTTTAGGTCATCCTTTAATTTCATGGACTTATAATTAGAGATTTAACCACGAGCCAACTTGAATGGTGTTTCTTTGGTTGCCCCTTTCTTAATGATGCAGGCTAATGATAAGAGCCAGCTCTTCCCCCCGTTGGAGCATTGCTTGATCTAATAGATTCTTAAAAGATACAAGTATGATCTTATTGATAATTCTACCTTGTCCATTATACTGAGGATTGAACTTGGCTTCCATATGCAATACTTCTAGTATTTGTTAAGTGAATTCCGTTCAAACTATTTTTTGTTATCCATTACTATAGGTTTGGGGATGCCAAATCGGGTGACGATGTTCTTTTTACACATATAAGCTTTTGGACATGTGATATCGTAATGATAGCTAATAGTTCTACTTCTATCCATTTGGTGTAGTAGTCTATCACTGCTATCGAGATTTTTCTCTGTCTTGTTGCCACTAGGAAAAGGCCTAACAAATCTATTACCTATTGAGAAAATAACAAGGGACTACAAATTCTGATTAGCTCGTTGGCTGGTTAGTGGACAGGAGCATGCCACCCATATTTGTCACTTCATGTGGCATATTGTTTGGCAACTTACAGTATGGTCAGCCTGTAACACCTTTACGAAAGCCTTCATAGTGAGGTTCAAGCACCTATATGACTATTATATATTCCTTTATGGCTCTCCCTCAACACGTAATTGATATCGGTAGGTCCCAAAACTTCACTAGTGGTCAGATTGAGGACTTCTTACATAACTCCCAATCATACAGCCAATATAATGTAGGCTTTCATTTAATGGGTTTAGGTTCTTTCTTATCTAGTGTTAAGTTCCCTTTAACTTTGTAGGAGATGTTTGGTAACACCCATGACGCCTTTTCATTGTCTTGTACATCTATGCTTATTATATTCTCTTTTTCAATGCCTCTCCAAAGTAAAGTTTCCACTAGGACTAATTGAGGCTTATGCTCATGAGTTTTGATAGTTGATATCGACTAACGCCTTAATGTAGTTTGCTAACAACTGTAGTTTTTGAATGTTTGATATTATCCATCTTCTTAGTTATATTCACTCGTGCTTATCATTAGTTTTAATCGCAATTAGGGCATCGTCAGCTCTATTATCTTTTGGATTAGGTTGACAAGTACTTTGGAACAAAGCTCCTCTTCAAACTTCAGGTAATAATTTATGTAATATTTTCTTGATTTTGATTACTGTGTGATTCGTTTAGTGCTTCCTAAGCCTTTGTGGCTCAATCTGTTTTTCTTGTGACTATTTGATGGTAGGATAGTAGGAAACATTGGTTAGCTCTTCTCTTTTAATGGAATATATGGGTGTGTTTAGGTGTTGTTAAATGTTGTAGTATATTTAAGTAATGATTAGGAAAGGGTTATTGATTTGTTACATATTGTTATGTCACTCATACCCAAAATCAATCCAAGGTATATAATAACGATAATAAATCTATTAGCTTAGGGTGTAATATATGTAATCTGCTTATTGTTTGAAATATATTGCTAATATGGCTTACATTATTATGTCATGTATGAATGTAGATTATTATGTAATATGTAGAAAGTGTTGTCTTAGTAATCTGATAACTTTGCTTTCATCGCTATATGTAAGATCACATCTAAAAGAAAATTCTCTCATTCTTATAAGTCGCTCAAGTGTCACAGCTCCCTAATTAATAACAGTAAAAAATCCAAGATTCAAAAATCAGATGAAATACATATCTTTGTCACAGCAGGCAGACCATTAGGGCTTGTTTGGTACCGATGATTATGATGATGATTTGGGTTTCACCTTTGCTTTCTTTTTAAAGATCACAATTAAGTGGGTCTCTCATTCTCTTTTAATGGGGTTTTTGATTAGATTAATAGGCAGGGATGCAATGTATAAAAGAGATGAAAAAGAAAGCAAAGCCCATTTAGTCCAAAGGATATCATCACCAGCATCATCATTGTAGTCCTTATCACAATCATCCACAATTTCATAAGTAGATGTACTTGCTTGTCGTCTTCCTCTCTTCTTTTTCGTGGCCTTTTTTGCCTTTCCATACACACAACCAACTCCATCTTGTTGCGCTGAAATTTCAATCTCATCTACAACAATTGGAGCATCCCTAAATTCCTTTGTCCCATCAAATAAATGGCTCTGGGAACGATAATGATGATTATGAGGTAGCCATCTTCGATGACCTAGATAACAAATTTTACCACCAAACATATATGAATGTGTGGAATCAGCATATAAAGGACATGCTTTATAGCCCTTGGTACTCCAACCATATAACATAGCATAAGCAGGAAAATCATGGATGATGCATCTTAGAACTGCTCGCATATTGAAGTATTCATTGCTATAAGCATCAAAAACGACAACACCATCCTACAACAATTTCAGCTTATGTATTAGTGGTTGCAAGTATACATCAATATTGATTCCGGGACTTGATTTTTCAGGAATAATCAGTGAAAGAATAAATGATGATGGCTTCATGCATAGCCACAGAGGTAGATTATAAGGGATTAACACTACAGGCCATGTACTGTAGGTTGTATTCATTATACGATATGGATTAAAGCCATCGCTTGCAAGGGCAAGTCTAATATTATGGGGATCAGAAGCAAAGTCAGAATATAAGGCATCAAATTCCCTCCATGCTTTAGCATCAGGTCGATGTCTCAGCTTTCCATCTTTCATACGATCCCTATCGTACCATCTCATTTGTTCAGCTGATTTAGGTGACATGTAAATCTTTCTCAATCTAGAGATTAGGGGGAAGTAATGCATCACCTTAGCCGGCTCTCCCGTCTTAACATTTGTATTTCCTTTACATGTCTGACCCTCCTTGCGTTTTACTGTCTTCTATCTTGAAAGACCACACACATGGCAACTATCCTTTTCTGATAACTCACCCCAATATAAAATGCAATTATTAGGACAAGCATCAATCTTTTAATATCCAAGGCCCAAGGCACTAATCAATTTCTTAGCTTCATAATGAGAGGAAGGAAACTCCACGATTTGAGGGAAGGCATCCCCTAAAAGTTTGATCAACATTGTAAAAGACTTGGCTGACCAATGAAACATACATTTCATATGAAACAAGTGCAGAAGGAAAGATAATTTTGAAAAACTGGCACATCCATCATAAAGTGCCTCATTAGACGCTTCCAGTAGCCTCTGATACTTCACTTTTTCTTCATCATCCAAGGGAGGATTTGTTTATTCATAAAATTGTTCAGAGGTTTTATGGTCATCATACATGTCAAAAGGTTCAACCCCTTCATCAAGTGGCTAATCAATCATATCATGTAGAATGTCATCCCTAGACCTAGGTATATCAACCCCAAAAGCTGCTATCAACAAACCTTCCATATCATCTCGCCAACAATATTAGGCGGGTCATTATTTATTTTCGACTTGTGCTTCCTCTATGTTTCACATGATCGAGAATGTCCCCTTTACCATGAAAAATAAAATGCTTATACTCCTTATAGAAACCCTTAAATAACGTATGTTGCTCAACTTCTTCTATAGGCAACCATTTATCCACTTTGCATCTCCTACATGGACATCAAGTTCTTCCTTCTACAAGATTTTCTTTAGCAAGCTTAATAAATTTGACGGCATCGTCAAGATAATCAGGATGATCATTTGGCAATTTAATCCAACCTAAGTCCATTTCTACAAACATAAACTAATTTAGTATCTTACACACTTCACTTTATGATAATAAAATAAATACTATTTCAAGTTACATGTAAATAATAACAATGACTATATTACTACTAATAATAACAATAAATTCCCCCCTTCTCTAATTTTGTTTCCTATTTTGAGGCCATTCTCTGCTTTTCTGATTGAAAGACTCAATATGCTTTGCTCCCTTTTTCATCTCTTTCATATATTGCATCCCTACCTATTAATCTAATCAAAACCCCATTAAAAGAGAATAAGAGACCCACTTAATTATGATCTTTACAAAGAAAGCAAAGGTAAAACCCAAATCATCATAATCATCAGTACCAAACAAGCCCTAATGGTCTGCCTGCTGTGATAAAGATATGTATTTCATCTGATTTTTGAAACTTGGATTTTATACTGTTATTAATTAGGGAGCTGTGACAATTGAGCGACTTACAAGAATAAGATAATTTTCTTTTAGATGTGATCTTACACAAAGCGATGAAAGCAAAGTTATTAGATTACTAAGACAACACTTTCTACCTATTACATAATAATCTACATTCATACATGACATAATAATGTAAGCCACATTAGTAATATATTTCAAACAATAAACAGATTACATATATTACACCCTAAGCCAATAGATTTATTATCGTTACTATATACCTTAGATTGATTTTAGGCATAAGTGACATAACACTCTGAAACAAATCAACAACCCCTTCTTAATCATTGTTTAAATATACTACAACATTTAACAACACCTAAACACACCCATATACTCCATTAAAAGAGAAGAGCTACCCAATGTCTCCTACTATCCTACCATTAAATAGTCACAAGAAAAATAGACTGAGCCATAAAGTCTTAGGAAGCACTAAACAAATCACATAGCAATCAAAATCAAGAAAATATTACATAAATTATTACCTGAAGCTTGAGAGGAGCTTTGTTCCAAAGTACTTGTCAACCCAATCCAAAAGATAATAATGCTAACAATGCCCTAATTGTGATTAAAACTAATGATAAGCATGAGTGAACATAACTAAGAAGATGGATAATATTAAACATTCAGAAACTACAATTGTTAGCACACTACATTAAGGCATTAGTTGATATCAATTATCAAAACTCATAAGCATAAGCCTCAACAGTGCTAGTCGATTAGTCCTAGTGGAAACTTTACTTCTGAGAGGCATTGAGAAAGAGAATATAATAAGCATAGATGTACGAGATAATGAAAAGGTGCCATAGGTGTTACCAAACATCTCCTACAAAGTTAAAGGGAACTTAACACTAGATAAGAAAGAACCTAAACCCATTAAATAAAAGTCTACATTATATTGCCTGTATGATTGGGAGTTATGCAAAAAGTCCTCAATCTGACCACTAGTGAAGTTTTGGGACCTACCAATATCAATTACGTATTGAGGGAGAGCCATAAAGGAATATATAACAGTCATATAGGTGCTTGAACCTCACTATGAAGGCTTTCATAGAGGTGTTACAGGCTGACCATACTGTAAGTTGCCAAACAATATGCCACATGAAGTGACAAATATGGGTGGCATGCTCTTGTCCACTAACTAGCCAACGAGCTAATCAAAATTTGTAGTCCCTTGTTATTTTCTCAATGGGTAATAGATTTGTTAGGCCTTTTCCTAGTGGCAACAAGACAGAGAAAAATCTTGATAGCAGTGATAGACTACTACACCAAATGGATAGAAGTAGAACTATTAGCTATCATTATGATATCACATGTCCAAAAGCTTATATGTGTAAAAAGAACATCGTCACCCAATTTGGCATCCCCAAACTTGTAGTAATAGATAACAAAAAATAGTTTGAATGGAATTCACTTAACAAATACTAGAAGTATTGCATATAGAAGCCAAGTTAATTCAATCCTCAGTATAATGGATAAGCTAGAATTATCAATAAGATCATACTTGTATCTTTTAAGAATCTATTAGATCAAGCAATGATCCAATGGGGGGAAGAGCTACCGGAGCTCTTATCATTAGCCCGCATCATTAAGAAAGGGGCTACCAGAGAAACACCATTCAAGTTAGCTCATGGTTAAATCTCTAATTATAAGTCCATGAAAGTAAAGGACAACCTAAAGCTAATCTACTTCAAAGAGGGAGTAAAGTATAGAGCCCAAGGCTAAAAGCACATCATTTCATTCAGGTACGACAACAAGGCCATGCTAAAGAGTTATATACCTCCAGTAATCAACCTTGAATGATGAGATCAAGGAGAATAAGCGTGGCTTTAAGCATGAAGTGAAGCAAAATAAAATATAAAGTGATAAGCATTCATTCTAATAATTATATTGCGTAAAAGCAATGGACGAAAAAGATAAGGCCATTAAAAGTTATACAAACACAACCTGTTACACGTTACAGACATTTGACACAAATATAGAAAGCATAGGGACACTAGTGTGGATGACCCTTTCCTTACAAAATCAGAAAAAGACAGTTGCTCTTACAATTCGAAATGATAGATTGTGGATTAACATTGCGTTGCTCTTACAATGATCTACTACTAAATTAAAGGTTGAATACATCGCTAGGGCACACACATTATTCAAGCATTATAAGCTTACACAATATTGAAAAATCTAAATTGTGGATTGAGAAATATGTATTATAAGAAACTAATGAATTATAAGTATTATAGGAATACTTATTTTTGTGGGTGTTATTTAATAACATTTTTATCCTTCTAAGATGGTCGCAAATGAGGAGTAACTTACAAGTAAAATTGAATGTTAATACTATGTAATAAACTAAAATTCTTGCCATTTAATAAGTATTATTATTAATCTAAAGATCCCACGCAAAAGCACGGGCATAAACTAGTTTTCAAAATCAAATGAAGTAAATTTCAATTACACTAAAATCATTATTAAGGGCTTTGAAGGAACGTGGCTGACATTCAACATCAAGGGGAAGGATTGAAAGTGTTAGGCAATAGATGAAAACCTCACATCTAAAATGTAATGTTATGAGTCCTAAAGAACAAACAAAAGAAACAGGAGATTGGGACAAAGTTTATACTCTGCAGACAATGGAATGCCAGCCTTGAACAGAGACAACTCAGAGAAGGCAACAGAAAGTACAACAGCAAGCAATAAGTATTCGAAGAAATTCGCACTTTCTGATAAATGGAATCGGACTGTTAAGATACGAGCGGGTAGCAAAACCAGGCAGGAGGATGCAAATATGGTCGAAGATTAAGAACAGGGCACTTTAGTTAATACAGAACACAATACCGCATTCAAATTGGGACCAAAATTTTAACTCTATCAAGAATTTAGCTTTCTAACAATATTATGAGCATTAGCTCCTTCACATAACTGAATGATTAAAGAATCACAATTCCCATTCAGGATAATGGCTCTATTAACTTGGACTTCAAATATTGTAAACTGTACAACAGTTTCCTAAACTTCAAGGAAGATTGATAGAAAACACACACCTTGCTTTAGTCTCTACTAGTTTTGATATCTATTTATCACCTTGCTTCAGTCTCTTGCTCCTAGTAGGCTTCAGTTTCGCCAAATATGCAGGCCACGAAACATTCTACAATGAAAATTACAGTAAACCCTAGTGAACAGATGAATTAATTAACAAAATCTGCTTTGAACCCTCCCAGAAACCCAAAGAGTTTAACAACCAACCAAAACCTCAACAAATTCAAATACATGAGTTAAAGTTCAGGGTATTACCCACCGTAAAAAACCAAAGCCCGTTCCAGAAACCCAAATTTTTTTTTTTTAAAAAAAACCCACATACCTCAAAAAATGCACAGGCACAAGTTGAAGTTGAGCAATTTACCGGCCGAAAAAGAGAAATCGAGTTCTAGGAGAGATTGGGAGTTCGGATTCTGGGCAAATTTCCTCGAGAATTAGGGTTCTGGGTTGGGCGAATGCGAGATGTGGGAGAGATGGGTTGTGTGCGTCAGTGCGTGGGTTCTGTGCGAATGAGTGGTATAGTATAGGGAAGGTTAATTAATTTTTGAGATTAAGATTTAATATTTTTATCATATACGACGTAGCTTTTGGTTGGCAGACTTTAAAAATTTGGGCGCGGGTTTCAACTTTCATTATCTCAACCCTTTTAATGGACCCGGTAGTTCTGGACCATAAAAAGAGTCGAGATTTCTCAATTTTAGAAAAATGAGTATCGACACAGACGATAAGGGTCGATACATAAGGGTCGAAATTTGGGCCGATTTCTAGTAGTGTTTATAATATAATACATGAAATTAACCTAAAATGTCACCAAATATAATCCACTCTCATGACAAATCTTCAACAAACCTTCAACGATAACGATGGCAGCCCCAATTCTCGTGGGAGACAATGTCGATTGACATGGATGACGAATAGAGGAATAGAGATGAAGGGGAGGACGCGTACTGGTGATGATGATGGGGGGGACAATGTTGTAACAAATTTGAGAGGTGATGGTTTAGGGGGGAGATGACATCGGACTAAGCAGTGAGGAGAGAGAAACCGTTTTAGGATTTAATAAGCATTTTTAACACACATGCGGATGACGAACGTGAATATTGAATTTCAGTTGCTGACTTGTGAACGTGTCTCGCGTTATGTTATCATGAGACAATCTCACGCAAGACTTCCTAAATATTAAACAAATTTAATACTAACTCTCTATTGAGTGTAATTCATGATGTTCCTTGACAACAGTTAAAAAAAAAAAAAATAATCATAGATGTAATATTTACTACCAACCTATGTAGCAACTTCAAAACTCATATATATATATATATATATATATAATATATATATAATACTATATATATATATATATATATATTATATATATTATATATATATATATATGATGTGATGTCACAAGGTGTTGGATAGCACACATAAGTTAAAGAAAAAGGCAATTATTTATAAGACAAGTGTACTAGTTCTTCTACTGTCAATCGATTTTAGGATGAAGGTTCACTTGAGCTTATTGCCATTGGGCTTTGGTTCTAAAATGTTCTCTCCTCTGATCTCCCTAACATGTAATATCATATCTTCTCATGCAATTGGCTAGGTGGTGGTGCGGCATGATAGATCTAATGGTTGGACTTTGTGTGGTAAGACAATAATGTTAATAGAACATCGTTGCCCAGGACGTGGTTCAATGGTATGTTTGGAGCCAGCTTCTATGATACGACTACCACCTTGGTTGATGAGGTCTTCTGTTGAAGGGGAATGAACCATGTGAGAAATTCCTTGGCCAAATAAAGGCAATAATCTTAATGAAGAGATCCAAGAGATTGAGAAAGATCACAAACCCACAAAAAGACTCAAATGAAGAAACCCACAAGTCTAGTACTTGATTGATTCAACTTGTAATGATAATAGCAAACAATAGAAGATCAATCCATCCTTCAATCTTATAAAGCCTAAGTACCAAAATTGAATTAAAGAGAAGGTTCGAATTCACCACTATCCTGGAGAGAGAAAGAAAATGGAGATTTTTGTAGAGAGATAATAAGCAAGAAGTTTTTCATTTCATTAGTCCAAGTCTGAAAATACTACAAGGAATCAAGTCATTAAATAGTAGAGTACTCCCTTACCCAAACTTTGTACTGACTAATAGAATTACAAAGCAATTAGCCAATGAAATTATAACTAGTTGCATACTTAAAAGAGGGACCACTAGACCAAGAGATGAGCTGGAATTTACTACACATGCAGTAACTTGGTGGTATCATCCAACACTCGAAATAGGTGAATTTGAAAAAGATATTTCTAGAAGAAGTTTCTAGAAGTGTCTGCTTCTGATCAAAGCTTAGCCTCTAACTCAACCATTTATTGGCCCAATTAAGCTCTTAATTAAAATCATGCATTTTCAGATTTATAGTGACCCTTGTTTGGTTAAAGCTACATATCTCATCCAGTACTGGGACCTGAAAAGTGATCTATAGCTTATTAGAAAATAGACATCTCAAGCTATCCATCCATGTGCAGTTTTCGAAAATTAGAGCTCGTTTTCCGTTCAAAACTGAACTAGAAATTAGAAAAGATATTCGGTAGAATATGAAAATTAACTACAGAAGTGGCGATGGAGAAGAAAATAACTATGCTCCTTATCTAAGGTTGCTAATTACCCAGCCACCTTTCCTAGTTTTACTTAAGCTCCTTCAAGATCCCGAGACAATAATATCCTTAGAGCACCAAGTCCTTGAACCCCATTTCCAAAAGTCATAATTGTTCTCACTTGAATTATGACCTTTCTTGGAGGAGCAGATCGAACCTTGTAGTTTGGTCTGCATCAAGGAAGCATGTCAATGTGTATGATGAAGGGAGATTGATGTATGAAGGAGAAATTACTAGGATCCATATAGGAGTTAAAGTCCCACATTGAGAGTTTGATGAAAAGGACTATGGTTTATAAGTCAAGTGGTTTACACCTTTAGGATCGAATTCCACTTGGATGTGTTCCATGGACCTTGGTTATATTGAGATCCCTCCTTGTATCTCTTAAGCATAGGGTAGAAAAATGTGGAGACCTGCCATGCATGTATCAGAGCTGCATTTGCGCCCATCGTTTTAACCCTATCATCAACACTATTCCATAGTAGTTACAAATTAAGGATTTTAGTCCTATTTATACTCATTTTATCCTTCTTTAGCATGTCTAATTATGTTATTCATTATATTGTCTTATAAAGTTCTAAATTTTTTTTCAAAGACAAATGTATATTTTAAGATACAAGATTAAAAATGGGACTGACTCATCCCACAATGCATGGTTAAATCTTTCTATCTTCCGTGCTTTATCCTAATGCAACAAATTCATTTAAGTACCCTAAAATTTTATGCAGTTGTGTAATTATGTTTCTTTGATGCAATTTTAGAATTAGTAAAATCATATTTAAAATGATAAAAAAATATAATCTTTAGAATAAAACATAAGATCATTTAAAAGATTTTTTACAGTAATAATTAAAACATGTCATGACCACATCGTTATTTAGTGGCAGCTTTTAAAAGCTATAATTTAGTATTTGGATACCTATATTGGCATCGATGCACAATATCTCATTTGTTCGTTACATGGTCATATGTACATGGTATATATAGGGTATTATATCCATAGATCATGTATTTTGTTGTTAGTTGGCAAAAGGTCTACTTACAGCTACATATACTAGAATTTCCTACGTAGATACTATAAATCTAACTTGCAAAGCTATATGTAATACAATACATTTTCTTTTTTATCTATTTGGATTCTGGATTCTTCAAAAATTCAAAATCTAATCACTACTCAACTTGAAAATTGTAGACACCTAAAATCGGTGCCTCGATTCTTATAATATGCCCCATGATGAAGCCTATGCCCCAAATTTGTATGTTTCGGGAAGCAACATGATCAACGCTAACTTGAGCCTAGAAGAAGAGTATCAAATGTTAAAACTATCTAGCTTACCCATGACCGCGGAAGTAGCCTAGAACCCAATTGGGTTCTGGCCTGAACCAGCTAGGAACCAAGCCGATTCCTTAGATCAGATACGCAGCTAGGTTCCTACCTTTTCTTTTGTGCGTCCAAAATGCACCTAGCTACCTTTTCTTCTACGCATCTAAAATGCACCCAGCTGATATAAGTTTATCTGATGAGCACCTAATTTGATTAAATTTTCGATAAGAGATAATTCAAAATCTTTTTTGCCTTTTTTTTAAAAAAATTAATCAATTTTATCCATTAGGCACTACAAAAGGAGTCATCCCCCTAGGGCTGGATACATAGAAATTGGAGTGAAAAACATACTGAAAATGGAAAGGAGAGAAACTAAGGGTGAGAAAACTGATTGATTAGCGTTCCTCTGCCAAAATTCTAACGGGTTCCCAAATAAATCAGGTGGGTTGACTTAAGGGTGACTTTAATTACCTTTTCTTCCTTTTCATTTTTCCATTTACTTGCTTTATTTAGCTAGGGTTTTAAGCCAAGATGTAATCTTTGATTAATTTAGTACCTGCCCACTATAATTATTTGAACCGTTTCGTTAGAATGACAATGCTCCTTCAAATGTTATTATTTGATGTGATAGATTCAAAATGCTATTGCATGGCATTTAAAGTGTAAATTAATTCTGATTCTTCTTTTGAATAGTAGAGGTCGTCAATGATGACTAGCAATATCATGGTGCATTCCATCACGATATCATACTTTCGCCTCGGAGTCGAAATCTTTGGTTTAAGCCTATTGAATCAAATAGGCCCCATTACAGGGTTTATTTAGGGGTCTTTTGAAAACCGTTTTAAAATGAACCTTTTATCCATTTCGGTGTCCCCTTTGGTTTATGACCTATTTTAGAGAATAAACCTGATTTTGTAAGTTTTTTCTAAAACCCCAATAATGACTCTATTGTTTTCAATAAACTTGAATTTTAATAATTTATTTTCTATGTTATTTTTTCTTTCAATACTTCAGTACAAGGAAGCAGGGACAAATTTCAAGACCCAAACAAGCTCTTTGATCCCAATAGTGCATGAGTATTTAGGCCAAGAAACTCAGTCGTGATCTAGCCCTGGAACTCAGCTGGGTGCCATGGGTTCGATGCTATTTAGGCTTCTGGCCCAAATGATGGTTATTGTTTTAGGGCCAAGAGTTGGGACACATTCTGGATCTATACCTGGGCTGACCTAATTTGAAATATTTGGCCATGAAAATAAATTAAATAAACAAGAATAAAATCGTTTGAATATGCCCAGCAGGCCCAACCTTTCGTGGGGAACCACATCCAGGTTCTTAATCGCGATCCTTACAATGGTGACTCCATTGGGGACTTTGTTTTAAGAGGGCAAAATTTGAAAATCAAAATGGAAAATTATTTTTAATTACACTTATATTAGTCATTTCTGCATTATAGGTGTTGCGCTTGGATTAACATCACTTTAAGGCTTAAACCCCACTATTGCCTAGTTCGAAAATTAGTTAGTCACTCATGGGTCCATCAAGACTTCCAACTGAGCAGGCAAGTATTTCACTCACTCGTGACTTACTTTTCTTAATCCACCTGATATATGGTAAAGCAACTAGACATTGCAGTCTTGCCATGCACCCATGGAGAGTTGCTATATGGGCCACCTGGTTGTACATTTCCAAATGCACAACCGGCCCCACTATTATCCCACATGGTGCGTGATAGATCAGCAGCCCAATTAAAATAAAAATAAAAGGAATAAACTGCTTAGAAAACCATCAATTCCAATGAAAACTAAACAACGCATGAACTTCCCTCATTTTCTCTAAAAATTGCTCAAATTCATGCTCAATTTGCCAAAATTCAGCAGTGAAATTTTTCGTGGATTCTAGCGAACAATCTTCTACAAATCAATCCTAAAGCTTGAAGGAAGCATTTTGATATGCTCCTATAATTGCACTTTTACAATGTTTGCAGATGGAAACTCAGCATATAGAAGCATCGTAGAAGAGATCTGCAAGTGATGAGGAAAATCTCCTCAGAAAAGGTATTCCAAAAACTTAAACCTAATATTAGTGAGCCAGAGTGATTATTTAGTGAGCATTAAATCAAAGATTTGTTTTTCTTGCAACACATTCACAATAAAACGCCCAATTTGCTACTTTTTAATATCATGTCAAACACTTTTATCTATATTTCTAAAGAAAACCAAAAAAAGAAAATCAGAATGAGTCATTATGCACAGCATATGCATGTTAGTGAACTATACGTGCTATTTTAGTGAGCTATCAAACATGTGCAGTGAGCATTAAGTTAGTAAAATGTCTGGCTGCTATCGCAATGACAATGCTCAACATCAGCATAAATTTTATCAATGAACATTCTTTAGCCAGCTGTACCTTATATTGTAGTGAGTTATGACTTGAATTCAGTGAGTTGTACCTTATGTTTTAGTGAGCTATGATATGTAATGTAATATTAACATTACATATAATACTATTGATAGATCAAAGACAGAAGGTTAAAGCACAAACCCTTAAGATATTATTATAGAAGTTGTGAGAGATATTTCTACTGATGAAATGAACTTGAGGTAATCACACTTCAAATATATCCAAACACACAAAATATAGTACTTTTACTATGCTAAATTTTATATTTTTCTTTTTAATTGAAGCCCAAAGAAAACATGTCCAACAAAAATGGAGAAGGATGCAATGAAGCCCTGGAAAGTGCAAGACAATGTATGTCTACATTATATAAGTTTATATGTAGTGCACTGAATTGCATATTTAGTGATAAGACAATTGTTTAATTGAGCAGAAATTGTAGTGAAATTGTAAACAGTTTTAAACAGCTCCACATTAAGTTAACTATTGCCAATTAGTGAGCTATACGTTATGGTTCGGTGAG
>JAKOGI010001314.1:0-105000 GCA_029747015.1 Carnegiea gigantea
TATACATATACATATATATATATATATATATATATATATATATATATTGTTTTTTTTGACATTAACAATGGATTTTTTTTCCAAAGCGGGGTCGCTTGACCCATGTGACCCCACTATAGCTCCGCTGGTGGTATTGAGTAAATCATAACCATTCACGAATCATGACCCACCCTGTTTCAACGTTCATGGATCATGACTCATCGATCTCTCTCTATCTATGGGAGCCACCAACCCACCTTGTTGCGACGTTCATGGCTCATCTTCATTGGAAAACCTTGCAAATAGAAAGATGGAGTGGATTTGCACAGAGAAAGTTGATGAAGCGGCTACTGAGTGTCTGAGTTACTCTGTTACTCTCTCTTATTGTGAGGAAACAATTTGAGGTGTCAATAGGTCTGTTTCGATTTATGGATTATGGGCCATATCTTCATTAGTAGTAATATAATCTATGATACTATCTTCCTTGTCTCTGTGAAATCTCTCTTGGGCACCCTGTACAATGGGTAACACTCATGTCATTAGCGGACGTGCTAACATTTATTGGAAAATAAAGAGAAAAAACACCAATAACTTTCTATAAACAATTTCCTATTTGAACTTATTATGGGCTTAAATAGGTATATGTAATTTAGATGGGGCAGGTTGGACTGTTGGAGGGACCAACTTAATTAAGGCCAACATGCAAATCTTTTAGATATTTGCCAACCCCTCCCCCCGCCCAAGAAAAAAAAGAACACAACAGTAGGTTATTAGAAAGTCCCCAAACCACACAATGTATAGAAGATGTATAGAAGATATGAGTGGTTTGTAGTTACGGTTGGAGACGAGAATATATGAATTAAGATGGAAAGAAGTGAGAGATAGGAATTGTAAGAATAGATGCTCTGTATTACTCAATGATTGGTTTCTTTTTTGCTTGATTTTGCTTATTACAAGTGAGCCCTCCTTGAGGGTATTTATGGTCATTACCTTCTCAATGGATGATGAAGATTGATTTGATTCTATGACTATTATTAAACTTTTACATCCTTCCATCTTAAGATCTTTCTAAATATCTGGATATTATATTATAGGTATCTAAGATAGTTCTCCTAGCTAGAATTATCTAGATGTTTTAGTTGTTTACAAATGTAGATATCATGTATCATTCTAAAGAATACTTCTACAAAATTCTGGAAGGATCTAGAAGATTCTATAGTAATCCGAACATTTCTACGACTACCGAGATGCTCATGGAATATTCTGTAAGGTTCTAGAATATTTTAGAAGGTTTAACGATAATCTAGAAGATGTTGGACTACTTTGGAAGATTCTAGAATCTTAACATCAAGATGTTCCTAGATTATTAATTTCTATCCCTCCCTCTTAATCTAGAAATATCTTGTGCTCCGAATCTACATTACTTTTGTAGATCGTGATCATCTTGACTATGTCTTAAACTGTTGTTGCTTAGTATTGCAGCATACTATCTATCTTCGAAATAACCATAATTTTGAAGAACGTATGTGCAATGGATGACTTCCAATCGTGCCTCTTCCTCTTCTTCTTCTTCTTCTTCTTCTTCTTCTTCTTATGGCCTTGAACATACTTATCATACTTTGCTTGATTCAATTCTATTGAATCGAGAAATTGCTCCATATTTGCCCATTCTTCTTTGATCGCATATTTTTTGACCCTTTCTTGCTATACTTGAACTTACTTGGTTAGATTGAAAAGATATTCTATACTAATCCATTTATCAACTTGAACTTGGAGCTCTTTGAAGTTTTCACTTCCAAGATTACTCATATCTCTTGATCTGCTTCTTCATGTGTCATTAAGCAACCTATTTCTGGCTTGCTAAACTCTTCCTCATTTGCTGGAATGTTATCTGCAAGTGGATGCAAAGGATTGAGATCATCTTTAGAAATTTTTTCTTCAACCAAGGTACTGCTTTTGTATATTCATGGGTGAATCTTGAATATCTTTTTGAAGTGATAAACATTCCATAGACTGATTGATGATATGCTTATCTTCTTCATCCCTTAAAAGACTTTCTTCCTAAATGGCAGCTTGAATATTTTCTGATTTTTCAACATCTTCTAATTTTTCAGTAATTACAGCGATGTCGATTGACTCAACTGTTTCTTCTTGACAAGCCATGTTTACACCATTCCTTGGGCGTTTTCATAATTGGAGTTATTTTCATTTTGATATTGTTTGTCTTCCCTACCTTGGTTAATCAATCCCCCTTTGTAACTTCATGCACTCTACGTCTCAAATCTTCTACTTCTCTCCAATGGATAACATACTTCATCATTTAACTTTCTATGTTTATACTTGGAACAAACCTTCTCTAATTCTTCTCAAATCTCATGTGGTGACTTTAAGCCCAAGAAGGCTAGTGGCTCTGATACCGCTGTTGGGACTTTTTGAAGATGTGCATAAGATATGAGTGGCTTGTGGTTACGGTGGGAGAATAAAATATGTAATATCCCAACCTTAACCCATATTTATTTAAATCATCTTTATTTTCATGGTTATTTATTTAACCAAATCATGTTTATTAATTCAAATACACCCAATTTATTTATTTATTAAATTACAATTTTGGGTCCCACTTTGCACTTCAGGTTTCAATTATCGTAAAATTTCATGTGAATCGATAGTAGATCTCGATAATTAGAATTTAAGAATTTATTATTATTATTATTATTATTATTATTATTATTATTATTATTATTATTATTATTATTATTATTATTATTATTATAGCCTCACAAAAATTTAGTTTCGAGCTACGAAAACTCAATCGCATACGGATTACTTTCCTTCCCGGGCCTAAACCGTATAAACCAATCATAGCCCAACAAGCTTGCCTTGTTAACCATGATTTATGCTTAGCCTTGAACTTAACCATGGTTTGCCAAAAAGCTACTTTATGGAAGGTTAAATACTAGTCAAGTATGTTGATTCATTTCTAACCAAGAAGGACAACACACACATATCTCTCCCCTTTCTCTCTCCTAACCCACGGCCAACTTCAGCAGCCACCTTCTAGCCACCAGTCAACCACCCTCTGGCCACCAAGGCATCCACAGCCATCCCCACACCCCCCTCAAGAATCAAACATCACTTTCACCTACTGTTCTTCAAGCAAAGTGAATAAACCCTAACCTTGTTCTTGTTGATTTTGCTTGTACCTTGGTTTTGATTCTTGCTCTTGTTGTTTTTTGTGGTTGATCATGTTGTTTTGATAGAAATAAGAGTTATTGTGGATGTTTAATTGTGGGATAAGTTGGAAAGTAAGTAAAGGTTGAAATTGATCATGGTCATCCAAACTTAATTTAAAACCATATTTATGGATTGATTTGTATTTAATTTCGTGATCTTTAGCATTATTAATGATTATGATGGAGTTGTTGTAGTTTTGGATGGTTTTGGAGGAGTTAAGGGTGAATATAAGTTAGCCAAAAATTAGAGTTTTAATGACTATGCAAGGTTTAGTTTCCTTTAATATCAAGCATGTTATTTGGGTATATTTGATTGAAAAATGAATCTTTGATGCGTATGATTATAAAGTGAAATTGAGTATGATGATTTTGTATGGTGATGGAAAGGACTAAAGCCTTATTACATGATTTCAAAGAGTAATTTTAGATGAGGATTAGTGTGAAAAGATAGGAGAAAGCAATAACAGTGGGGGCTGGAAAATAGCAGAAAATAGGAAAAATTTTGCCAATAAACTGATAATGATCGGCCCAACCAAAAAATGTGATTTTTGGTGGATAGATAGATCAGTATGTTAGCTTTTAAATGCCTTTTGACTCGCCTTAATCCGAGTTTTGTGGACAAAGTTATGGTTGTCTTACCAGAACTATACGGGTTAGACTAAAACTGGCATACTTATGTTCTAACCCCATTTTGGGAACCCCATGATGGGAATCATGATTCATGTTAAATGAAAGTTTTTCAGGACTTCTTAAGCTTTCAATATTGGGGTATTGGTTCTCAATCGGAGATCGGAAGATTAAGTTACGACTCATTCTTTCTATGCCCATATTATGCTCTTACTTTTCCTTTACTAAAATATTACCTATGAAATAAATATTCATGGATTTTATTGGGGTTTTCAGCTCGGCTTAGGAGAGAAAAGAAAAGAAACATGCATTTTGGGAGCTTAATTATGAGTTTTGAATCACTTATGGATATTACCAAGAAAATACCAAGTTTGGGGAGTTTAGTGGCTTTCATTGAGATCAATAATCTATTTGGGATGAAAAACTGTATTTAATGGACTTGTAAATAAAATGTGAGAAGTGGGGAGAATTTTTGACTCAGAAACTATATTTATCAAACTAACTGATTGCAGTTTATACTATTTTAAACCAAGATATATCTCTCTTGGTCTCAAACCTTTATTACTTACTCAATTCAGAATGTATCAAATGTATTTATCAAGCCAATCTAGTGTACTCACTGTTATCTTAAACCAAGCTATACATAACCAAGTCTTAAACCCGTATCACTGACCTATCTCAGAAAAGGGGAAAACCACGCTCCCATTTGTCACCATCAAGACCCTTTTTTTTTTGTAATCTCATTTATCTCATTGTAGTCTATTTTACTTTCATTTACTTTATATCGGATTTAATTACTTTTATTAATTCAATTTTGAAGTTATATTGAAATATCCAAGTTATGTATGCGATTTAATTACTCAATTTCTATTACACATACTTTTACTTACTCAATTACGTGCGTAAGGATCATTTACTAACTATATATACCTATAATGACATTTATGAAACGGAGTCGAGGCCTAGTTATCATTTCCCATCATGCATAAGTGTTATCAAGTTAGAACATATTTATCAAGTCAGATGAAATTTATAAAACAAATGACATTTATCAAGTCAGATGACATTTTTAAAGACTCAAGGTATGTTCATTGCCTGTATCTTCAGACAGTTTACCAGGTTACAACTCTTAATGAGTTTATTAATGAATCAGTTTATATAGTGATTTGTCATTTAACTTGTGAACCCATCAGTTATCATCTATAGGGCGTCAGCCCGTCATTTACTCGTGCGGCTTCAGGCCAAGTCTTGATCGGATTGATAGGTATATACCTATGTATAGATCATATCATTGCAATGGATTCACATCCAGATAATAATGAGCAATTCAGTTTTATATTACTTTCATTTTTATCGTTATTGCGAACTAAATGAATTGCAAAAAGTAGGTACTCACCAGCAAGGCTTTAACGTTCATTTACCCATAGGGGATGTATGTACTGAGCTTTAGCTCACATTTCTTGAAATGTTTTCTTATTTCCCATTTTAAGTGATGAAGCCACACACATACCTCCATTTAGCAAGCCCCTTTGGGAGTTATCAGCTGCTTACAGTGGATTAAGTGCAGCGTGAAGGTTGGATACAACCTTAAGGACAAGACGAGTTTATTCTCAATGTACATGTTTAATGTAGAATGCAGGATGGCCCTTTGTGTGAATATGTTGATGGTATTGGAGTTAGACTACTGTTGTTTTTGACTTGGAGTATTTTAAATTTAATGTTTCTTGTGTTTATGATCGTGAGTTGGCAGTAATGAGTAGTCTCAGTTAGCCTTGTCCTATTTAGGACGGCGGTAGCACCTTCAATCATTAAGTCTTCCGCTGTAGTTTTCCGTAAATCAACTCATTAACATTTTGGGGGCGTTACAGAATATATGAATTAAGATGGGAAGAAGGGAGAGATAGGAGTCGCATGAGTGGATGCTCTGTATTACTTAATGTTTGGTTTCTTTTTTGCTTGATTTTTCTTATTACAATTGAGTCATCCTTGAGGGTATTTATAATCATCGACCTCCTCAATGAACGATGGAGATTGATTTGATCTTACGGCTATTATTAAGCTTCTATAACCTTCCATTTGAATATCTTCCTAAATATCTAGATATTATATTACAAGTATCTAGGATATTTTTCCTATAGTTATTTAGATATATTACATTTATACAAATGTAGATATTGTGGATCATTCTAGAGAATAGTTTTAGAAAGTTCTAGAAGGATCTAGAAGATTCTAAAGTAATCTGAAAGCTTCTACAAGTAGCAAAATGATTCTAGAATATTCTAGAAGGCTCTAGAATATCCTAGAAGGCTCCATGGTAATGTAGAAGACGCTAAAATATTTTAGAAGATTCTAAAATCTTAACATCAAGATGTTTATATATTATTAATTTCTAACATGTAGTCCCATGCACATATGGCAATAGATAGGAAAATAAATCAAAGCAAAGTCTTGATTAATCTTGATTCTTGAACCAAAATACAGGGTATAAAGCAGTCACTAGTTTTGGAGATTTCACTAGAAGTACACAAATTCTACGAAGACAGAGTCTTCATAGTCTTGGTCCTTAGAGCAGCCCCAACGGCTAGCTCGCAGGGTGAGAAATGGGCCAAACAAGCCATGGGGCAGCTCGTTGCCTCGCACCGGTCGACTTGAGCCTCATAGCTCGCCGATCCACTGCAGACCACGAGGCACCCCGAGCTCTTTTTTTTTTTTTGTCCGTTTGTCCCCCGAAGCGACATCGTTTTGGGGCGCTGACAAGTTTTTTTTAACCACGTGACTGTGCCCAAAAAATGGAAAAAGTTGGCTTTTGGACCGTTGGGGACTGCCCGTGGCATGGAGACATTGGCAACCTTTTTTTTGGCCCAATTTTTGTCTATAATTCTTAAATTCTCTTCATAAAATTTACATCAACAAATCTGAATCTCTCATCCTGTTAAAAAAATTTCTCTCTAGTAAGTTATTTTATCAAGAAAGAAGTGAAGAAATTAGTAAGAATTTTTATTTTTAATTCCCTTAAATTCTTTATTTTGTATATTAAACTTGATAATTTAAATTTCTAACTTTTTCTTGTTTGTATTTGTAGAGAAGTTCTTGGTTCGCGATTCTAATGAAGGAAGAAGTGAAGAAAATTTGAGTAGGAATTTATTTTTAAATTTGTTGAAAAATATTGTTATGTGTTTGTTGATATGTTAAATGTTATAATGCATACATGTTATTAATATAGTAGCTATGAGATGATAAATATAGTAGTTAGAATAGTTTGAGTTATTCTATGTTATTTGTGTAAATGTGACATAAATAAAAATTGATTATATATTGTGATTATATGTTATTAAATTGGCAATATGATTATATGTTTCGGAAAACATTATGAGAATATGTTTTTAAATATTACATGATGATATAATTATGTAAATATTTTTAGGCATGTTAATGAAATTAGACTTATTCAAATGTTAGTTATTAAAATGAATATAGTAGGTAGAATAATTTGAAATTATTATATTTTTTGTGTAAATGTGACATAATTAAAATTTGATTATATGTTGTGATTATATGTTATTAAATTAGCAATATGATTATGTGTTTCGAGAAACATTATGGAAATATGTTTGTAAATATTACATGATGATATGATTATGTAAATATTTTTAGGCATGTTAATGAAATTAGGCTTATTAAAATATTAGTTATTAAAAAGAATATAGTAGCTAGAATATGTTTGAAATGATTATATGTCATATGTTGAAATGTGACATGATTAAAATTGATTATACGTTACTAAATTATAAATATGACTATATGTTTCGGGAAACATTAAGAGAATATGTTTCTCAATATGACATGATGTAAATATTTTTAGGTATGTTAATGAAATTAGGCTTATTAAAATGTTACTTACTAAAATGAATATAGTAGGTAGAATATGTTACTAAAATGAATATATTAATGACTAGAGGTGGGCAACGGATCGGGTACCCATTGGGTTAAGCGGTCGGCCTGTTTAAAATAGGGCTAATAAAGGGTCTAGTCAATAATGGACTAGGCTATTAATAGGTCAGCCCATTAAGGCATATTAACGGGCCAGACTGGGCAGGCCCATTAACAGCCTGTTTAGTGACCCATTATTTTTTTAACCTAATTGACACAATAGTTTACATGTTCTAATTAGTTAACCTCATTGTCAATATTTTGTACATAACAATAATAACTATACACCGTCATTTCACGCAAGTTTATTCCGTTTTTAAATAGGCCCAAAGCGGGCTGCTTATGGGCCTACTTGACCCGAGCCGTTTATTAGTTTGATTGTGTATTTTCTAACTTTAAATTTGGACTAGTTTAATTTGATTGAAAAATTACAAATACATTAGTTGAAAAATTAACTAACCAAAAACATTGCTTAGGTGGTAATGGGCGGGTCATGAGCAGGCCGGGTTTAATTGACCCATAGCTCAGCCTAGCCCATTAACAAATGTACTGGACCCAGCCCAGCCTATTTAGTTAATGAGTTAGCCCAGTCCGACCCAACCCAGTCCGTTGCCCATTACTATTAATGACTAAGATAATTAAAATGAATATGTTACTTCATAAAATGAATATTTTTCTATAATGAATATGTGTCTTATTATACTACAAAAAAGCGCGCAGTTAGTGATGAAAAATATTCGTTACTAACCTTTATTTTTTCGTTGCTAAATAATTTAGCGACGAAACAGCGACGAAAAAATATTCGTTTCAAAAGCCATCGTCGCAGATGAAATTAGTGATGACCAGTATTTTTCGTCTCTGTTAGCTACAAATATTGCTATGAAAAAGTCTTTCATCTCTATTAGAGACGAAAATATTTTGGTTGCCATTGTACATGAATTCGTCTCCTCTGTTAGAGACGAATCTCGCATCGAAATACCTTATTATTTCTATTAGAGACGAAAATATTTTGGTTGCCATTTCACAATAAATGCGTCTCTGCTAGAGATGAAGGTTGTTACGAAATGTGTTTCATCTCCATCAGATATGAAAATATTTGGTTGCCATTGCACAAACATTCGTCTCTATTAGAGACGAACCTTACTACGAAATGTTGTTTCATCCCTATTAGAGATGAAAATATTTTGGTTGGTATAGCACAAGAGTTCATCTCAAATGGAGACTACTTTGGCTGCGAAAATGTGTTTCATCTCTATTGTAGCGATAATGTATTTGTAGTGATTTTTACTAATTTGCATCACCGATGGGGACGAGTTGGAGACGAGTTGTTTTCATCTCTAGTTGAGACAAAGCTGTTTTGTGGCTATGTTGGACGATATGGAACTTGTACCCTGTGCCCTTGTTAATGTATTCTTATAAACAAATATACAACTGAAAGAAGAATATATAACCAGCCACAACAACCATATGCAGCCACAAATGAAACTACACGATCAAAAAGTGTCGAGTTTCATCCAGCATATCTTCACCCCCAATTCTAAGCCCCCCTAAATGTATAAAGTCTAAACATGCCAAACTAGCATTAATGAGGCAATTCCATCAATAGCTCGGTGGGGGAGGTTGAATTCACATTTTAGGTTTGTTAGTCTAGCAACAGCTTTCAAGAGGGACATTTCAGATCCTTCATATAAGGGTTTCTCAGCTACTTGTTCCAATTCAATGAATTTTTTTGCCTCTGGAGTGCACTTCCTTCGTCGTTACCCCATCCCCATTTCAATGATGCCAGATGTCAATGAAGTATATGCATCGAACACCATATTCCTCATGGGATTTGCTTCAACCTCTACATTGGATGAGCTACTACGATGTGATACTCTGTCAAAGATTTCCCCACGACAAACCCACTTATCGTAATTGGGCCTAAACCCTTTCTTGTACAAATGGAGTTTCACTGTGTCCACATCCAAATAAGGCCTATTCCAACACTTAATACAGGGACACTTTATCTTATTCATAGTCTGATACACCTCTTGCTTAGTAGCAAACTCAATAAAGTCATCAACTTTTTCAGTGAAGATCCGGCTAAGGTACCCGTCTGAACCAAGCTTTTGGTACATCCAAACTCGATTTGGTTCCATCTGTGTATTGTTTTACCAAATTCTAACAGTTTAAGTATCGGTACTTTAATTCAGTAACTAAATGTAATGAGTCATAGTTAGCATAATTATATATCATTCATGATTCACATGTCCTAATCAACATGATATGACCTAAGATCCTTCTAAAAGGCAAGTGGCCCTAACCCCATTTAGGAATCTAAAGTATATGATTGTGTAGGTTACATTCTTGCATAACCGAAGAAAAATTCGATAGCATTTCCTCATAGTTCTCCAAGTACAACTTTTCTAGATGAAGTCAATATTCATGGCCTCACCAAGAAAATTGCACCCAGAGAACAATAAATGACGAAATACCATAGAACCTTTCAAGCGCGTATGTAAGAACTATCATTACCATACAATCATATACTTAACGATTCCCAAACTGTCCAACTTGAATCATTCAAAATCTTATACGTGTCAACTTCTCATATTAACAAGTTATAGATAATAAGTAACTTGCCACTATAAGCTTGAAATGTGTAACATTTTGAACAAGCATTCTAAGTTATAGATGAACTACCGATACATATAGGTCGATCAAGCTATACATAAATGCATTTTATATCTTTTTATGACTTGCTTATTAAAATGAAATTTTGTCCTAGCAAACCATTTCAAAAAAGCTATGACAATAAACATATAAAACATTAAACTCTGGTGAGGAACAAATAAAGAGAAACAATAAGCTTAATAAATGACATACTTAATCTCCACAGACATTCATAGTTTATAATTAATTTGAGATGATAGGAACTGGAGAGAAGTGAACAGGAGTCTAAAATGATGTAAGATACAGTTCACTGCAGTGATGCTAAGCTATGCTCGTAAAGTACTTCCTAATATAGCATGTATCCAAATAGTGATGAATCTGCTAGAAAATTATCCATATCGCTTTCTATACAACTACACCTAGCCAATAAGACTATATTTATCTTTATAAGAACTCTCCAGCAAATCCTGTACTAGTCACAGTGAAGCAGTGTCTGGGTTTGTCATGTGTGTGTGTGTGTAAAGTACTCAACATTATCCTAAAAAGCACATAGGCCACTGTCCAAATCAGTCAGCATTGACTGATAAAGGTGATATCATTTGAATTCCTTTTCTTCGAGTTTTCATGTTTATCTTTACTTAGTATGATGTAAGCACTACAATTTGAAGATAGTTGGCTGAAAATAGGGAACTATCATAACTAGATACCACAAAACAGCCACAAGATATAAACTTCAATGGAAGACCAATCTCCACTAGCCAAACTGAATAGAAACCAATGAATTCCTCATTCATGATTTTCATTTGGAAGTACTTCAGATTAAAAAACAAACCTTAGATGGCGGCACCTGAGAACACAAATCTCATCAGAAAACAAAACCCTAAAATGGCTCACAACCCATAAATTGAACAACCCAGAAAAGTAAAATTCACACCCATTATCCAAGAACCCTAGAATTAGCCACACAGAATTGAAGGCATGATTTTGCCACAGATGATTGCACAAGCGACCCAACAACAGAAAACTAAGATAAATATCAAGTTTTAGTCCCTTACTTTGCTGATTTCACCAAAGACAGAGGAGGAAAGAATACCTGAGGGTTTTGTTGGCGACCAATACCTCTACAGCCGCTGCAAATCGACCACAACAACACATAAGGGTCTCTATTAGACACACAAGGTGGGAGAAAGAGAGAGACAGACAAATAGAGAACCAATCAGACAGAGGAGCACCATAGATTCAGACACTTACCCCATCAATTTCACACCGAAACCATGCAAACCTCGACCAACCATGGAGCTAGGTTTTCATGAAAGAGAGAAAGGAGGGAAGGAATGTAGCCTACGCGCAAAATGAAAGACCACCGCAAGAGGTTTTTGTTGCCAGTTAGCGACGATTTTACAAGGAAGAGCAAGATTTGACTTTGTTAGCAATGAAAATTCATGGTCGTCGTGGATTTTCTTCTCTGATAGAGACGAATTATAACTTTCGTTTCAGATATTGTAGTAGCTCTAGATGCCTATTTCTTTCATTGCCTGACTGGAAAAATTCTTCGTAGTTTTTATTTTGAGGCAAAATACTGATTTCATGGCTAAAATTTCATCGCAGACTGACTACTTTTTTGTAGTGTTAAAATGAAAATAGGCATTTTAGTATATGTTACTAAAATGAATATGTTAATGAAAATATTACTTATTAAAATGAGTATAAGATTGAACATTAGGACATGGTTATATGTTAATATGATTTTCCTAACTAAAATGAATATGATTTGATTCATGAAATTTCATTTGAATACGATTATATGTT
The DNA here is from genome assembly GCA_029747015.1 of Carnegiea gigantea. NCBI lineage: Eukaryota > Viridiplantae > Streptophyta > Magnoliopsida > Caryophyllales > Cactaceae > Carnegiea > Carnegiea gigantea. Next base: position 12,231 of record JAKOGI010001314.1, read on the forward strand.
TATATGTTAATATGATTATATGTGACATGAGTAGATGCAAACATGCAATGTTTAATAGTGTGAAAATGTTGGTATGCTTTAATGTATTGACATTATTAGATCAATTTTTGGCATGACTATAAATTTTGGCATGGGTTAATATTATATGATTGTATGTAACTTTAGGCATTTGAACATGTTTGTATACTTTGTAATATCATTACCTTCAATTAATATAACTAATTAATATATTAATATAATTAATTATACACTTGTAGGTGGTAATTCCACCTGAAATATTGACCCTAACACCCCCATCCTTTATGAGCTTGCTTAAGAGTGACGATTCACCTCCAATTGGGGGCAATAGTGCTACCCCGATTCCCTCACATAATCCCCGTATGTCTTACCTCACATATCTACCACAAAACTACCACCATCATCTGCACCATTCATATTACCTACCATAACATAACTCCAGAATTCCAAGTGGTTTAAGTCAGAATCCTCAAAACTATCCTCCATCATATTACCCCCTAGCGCATAATGAATCTTACAATGTACACAACACTGGATACCCGTATTACTCTTCATACTATCCTCCACGACCTCCTAACCCAAATTACCTTTCTGCGGGGAGCAATCCACACCCTCATTCACACCAACTAGATCAATGATCGGGGTACGGCACTCTGAGACAAATATTAAGCCAAGCACTGATGAGGGGGATGTGGAAGAAGTAGTGGGATGCATAGTTGTTGGTACGAAAAAGTGGATAGTTGCTGAAGATGAACTACTAATATGAGCTTGGATAGATTTAGCCACGGATCCCATTGTCAGGGTCGATCAAAAGAAGTCCAGGTTCTGGGTTAGGGTGACCCACAATTTTAACGACACCGCCCACAAGGGGCATTAGCACGTACTTTTAAGACATGTATAGCCGATGGTTTCAATGCTTCCCATTAGTTAATAAATGGACATGTATTATGTTGGAAGTGGAACGTATTAATCACAGTGGGTGGAATGATACTAAGATACTGGAGGAGGCCCATAGGTTGTACACAATGCATACGGGAAAAAAGTTTGACTTGGAGTATTGGTATGAAATGCTCAAGGACCAACCAAATGGATGGAAATGTGTGACTCACCTAAGCCAGGGTCAAGATCATCAAAAATGTCCATTCCCGACACCGAAGAGTTTATAGATGAAGGTGTGACGGGAGTGAAAGACCCGAGGGGAGGAAAGTTGCGAAGAGAAGGCTCAGAGAAAAGGCTAACAACACCATTATTGATTTAGTCACTACTCAGTTGAAGGAGTTGAATAGTAGCAATACTGATATGAGTCAAATATTTAAAACTTTCATCACAACAACAAAAGAAAAAAAAGCTCATAAGATCACGCTGTAGGAACAAAAGCTAAGGGTCCATAAGGATAGAATAATGATGATGGATACATCAACGATGACTCGTGAACAAGCTGCTTATTATGAGCAAAGAAGAGCAGAAATCATGCAAAGAAGATCAGGGCATTCATCATCAACTCAATAATATGTCTCAGCTCCCCCTCATTATATAGATTATAAGAACTATGTAACTCATCTTAGGTTGGAAGACCTTACTCTATAACTTTTATTTACCATGTGTTGTCTTAAACATGAGTTGGTATTATCATGCTCTAATATGAATTTATGAAAATGGACATGCCTATTGTTTAATCAAATGATTACTCTTCTATACATTAACGTTTAATCATTATGTTGCACAGAACATTTGTAGTAATGGATAATTTTAATGTCGAAAGTTGCCAGTTGAGGAAGAATCATCCTCCGCATCCTCCTCATCTTCATCAGATGATGATATCATGTTTCCCATTCTGGATAAGTGCAAAAATAAATGATGTTTCTTCTACAACTTAGGGAAGCAGCAACGGAGTTGATACCTTCGGCATCTAGGCCTCAGGTAAAGAAGAGATGTATTCAGAGAGATAGAAAAGCTGCCTATGACCGCTTATACAAAGGCTACTTCGTAGAAGATTCATTGTATGATGAACATCATTTTCGTCGTAGATTTATAATGCGGAGGCACTTATTTCTCTGCATTGTGGAACCACTTGCAATCATTCGGAGTAATTTCAGGCGAGGTACGATGCGGCCAGAAAACGTGGGTTGACGGCATTAACCAAGTGTACCGCAGTTATGCGAATGCTTGCCTATGGTATAGCGACCAATTGTGTTGATGAGTACTTAAAGATTGGTACAAGCATCACACTGGAATGCATGAAGAAGTTCGCCTTAGGCGTGATTGAGGTAGTCGGGAAAGAGTACTTGAGAAAACCGAATCAAACTGATGTTGATCATTTACTACAAGTTGTTAAAGCTCGTGACTTCTTTAGTATGTTTGGCAGCATTGATTGCGTGTACTGAGAGTGAAAGAATTGTCCAGTGGGTTGGATGATATCATTTCAAAAGCAAGTTTATGAGGTGCCAACTATCATCCTTGAAGTCGTTGTATCATACGACCTTTAGATATGGTACACGTTCTTCCGTTTGCGTGGAAGTCTCAATGACATAAACGTCCCTGACTGCTCATCGGTTTTTCAAGAGTTGTATAAGAATCGGCCTCCTAAATGTGAGTATTTCGCCAATGACCATGAGTACAAGATATGATATTATCTTTCGGATGAAATTTATTCGAAATGAGTGGCATTTGTTAAAACTATTCCACTTCCCCAAGGGCCGAAGAAAAAACTCTTCGCAGAACGTCAAGAGTCTGCTGAGAAGGATGTTGAGCAAGCCTTCAGTGTGTTACAAACTCGATTCGCTATTGTGCGTGGCCCCGCTCATCTTATAGATGAAAAAGAAATCGGTGTTATAATGAGAGTACGTGTGATATTCGACAACATGATTGTCGAAGACAAGTGGGATGACTATAAGTTTACATTTGACTACGACATTGTTGAGGGAACTGCCCAGAACTGATTATTAACCATGACCATCATCCACACTATGGGACATACTTTCAAAGATCTATAGAAGTTCACAACCTCGACACACATGCAACTCTCCAAGCAGACTTGATTGAAGAAATACGGAAGTGAAATTGACAGAGATGATAGTTGATTGATCGTCATATTGTAGTTTTTTTAATTGTTAAACTATTGTAATTTTTTTTAGTCAAATGTTAATCAATGCATCTTTTTTTAATTTATTATTGAACTTTTGTAATTTTTATATTCAAGCATGTGTGAATTTTTTAAATTTAAACTCTTTTGTTGTTTTATTTTTCAAAAAAATTATGAGCCTTTAATTAGTTGTGTTATCAAATTACTATGTGCAAATTATTTTTCACAAAAATAATAAAGCCAAATAATAAAGCAAAATATAAAAATAAAACTAATTAAATATATTTAGATGCAGGGTCTATATATATTATTTTATTTAGTGAGTCAAAGTGATGAACCTTATATTGAAAAGAAGGAGATTTGTGAGTTAAAAAGTCAACTCATAAATTAATATGGTAAAAATAAACCTTTAATGATAAACCAAAAAATTAATTCACCATTCCCCAAGTCCACAGACAACCGACATGTTTCAAGTTTCCTCTTTAGTGTTTTACCACTTTATGTCATCACCTCTGACTATTATCATTATCACAGGGCTCAAAAATTGTCGGTTGTCAAGAGTGAAAGGAAAATAAAAGAAAGCAAAGTCTGGATTGATCTTTGATTCTTGAGGCTACTGCCATGCCTACAGGCTCCAGGGATCTCTCTTCTTGAAATTACCACCACAGAAGAGAAGATCCCACATCAAAATCAATGTCATCAGCGACAAAGTTTAAGGGAAGATTTTAGTCATATATTACTGCATAACCAAACAAATCTAGTCTTGGAAATTTCTCCAATTTTGCACTGATTTAGGCCATGTGCAGCATTTGTCTCACGAGGTAAAATAGAGGAGAGAGAGAACGAGTGAGGTGAGGAAATATCTCCATCGTTGCCTTGTCACTTGTGCCTCATGGGAGGCTCCCATTGCTGACCCAACTCGTGAGGTTTGTTTTATTTTTTTAAATATTTTTATTAGTTTTTTTTATTTGAAAAATAAAATTGTGTATTATATAGTAAATTTATGAATATTATTTTATTTGGTGAGATAAAATTATGAGTCTTTTACTGAAAAAAGTAAAGATTGTGGAGAAAAAAAATTAAAAAAATAACTAATGTGACAGTGGTATGTCCATTATGTGAATCAAAAAAATAGCTCACTAATGGATTTATTCTTATCTGCTGCCCGTTTTACTCCCATTCGAAAATATGTTAAACTTTTTTTTTTCTTTTTCTGACAGTCTCCTTCTGTGGTGCTTCCAAGACGCCTCTCCAGAGTTCCCAATAATTACCATATTGCAAGGAGTGGGCAAAGCCAGATGTCTCCTTGCAAGCCCCTCGCACCTCCGCATGTAATCATCCTCCTCATTCCTGGCTGCAATGCAATCACTCTCTCTCCCCCTCTCTCTCCATCCTAATACTCAACTTTCACTTTCTCAGCGTCTGACTCTTTCTGCCATAGCACTGACGCCATTCTTCTACCTCCTTCTCCAGGTGGCGTCGTCTTTCTCTCTCCTACCAAATTTGATCAAACCCCCATCCATTCTCACCATTTCTCTTCATGGCTCACCCTCAATTCCCCTAATTTTCAATGGGTTCAATCCCTAGACTTCGAAAATTTTGCACCCCACAACCCCTGAACTTCTCATTCTTTACTTTGCAACCCACACATTTGAAGAGAAAAGAGGGCCAGATTGCATTTTTGAGGAGTTTGTTGCTGGAGAGAGAAACAAAGAGGAGGGAGAAAAATGAAGTTCCCAGGAAAATTCCGCGGAAAATATGGAGGTGTATGTGTATGAATGATTGTTTGTGGGCAATTGGGTTTATGTGCACAGTTTGGTGGTTTATTGTGTTTGTGTATCACTGCTTGCCTTCCAATTTGGTCGGGTTGCACCTGCCCGAATCGCCCGGGCAGCGGCTCAGGAGAGAAGGGCTAAACGCACTTCACCCTGTCGTTTTGGTGCCTGGTATCGTTACTGGTGGACTTGAGCTTTGGGAGGGAAGGCCTTGCTCTCAGGGGCTTTTTCGTAAAAGACTATGGGGTGGTGGTAGTTTTGCTGAGATCTTCAAAAGGTTAGACGGTTATGGATATTTTGTCATTTACTAAGGCCTTTATAAAATTGTCTTATCGAGAAAATGGGCAGGCTATAAAGGAAGGTTATGCTACAAAAGAGGGCCAAAAAAAAGAAAAAAACAAAAGACCTATGTCAGCCGCTCGTTCTTTTAAACTTATTGTAAATACTTATATCAACATTCGATACTAAGAGCCTTCCCAGCAGCTGGCTCACCCATCTCGGGATTTGTGTCGAGCCGCTTGTGACTGAGCGGCTTGTGAGAGCATGAGCAACCGTTGGCTTGCGGGCAAAATTTTGAGGGGGGCGAGCAAAGATGTGGCCCAGGACAGTGCATTGGGTGGCTTGGGGAGTTGGGCCCGCGGGGAGGCTGCGGCGGGCAAGCCTTCCCCCAACTATTTTTCCTTTTTTTTTTTGCTTTTTGTTTAATTTTTATTGGTTGTTTGTTTTTGTTTATGGATTTTAAAAAAGTAGTTGTGTGTTGGAGTGTGGGTCCATGGGTATTATTTTATTTGGTGAGCCAAAATAATGAGCCAACCATTGGAGAATGTGAGGCTTGTGAGACAAAAAACAGAAAAGAGGGTTGATGTGGCAGTAGCGGACCCTCACCGATGAGCCAAAAATTCCGCCCACCATTGCTCATGCTCTGAGGTTGGCCGCGAGTCCGAGCCGGCTCACCCTATTTTTCTCTTGCTTTTTTTGTTTTTTTAATTTTTATTGTTTTTGCCTTGTTTTGGAATTTTAAAAAAGAAGTTATATGTCGTAGGGTGGGTCCATGGTGTTGTGAGCCTTACATTAGAGGGAGGATTGTGGGTCAAAAAAATTAGTTCACAAGTTAATATGGCAGATATAGGCTCCATTGGTGAGAAAAAAATTGGCTCACTACTGAGAATGCTCTAATTAACATTCTTTATATTATTTTAGTTTTGATTTTAACACTTATCAACATTAATTAGTATTAATATGAATCAACATTGATCAACAATAACTAAAGTTATGAAAAGGTGAAAAGAAAACGCCAGTATCCTCTGTCTCAAAGTCATTTTGACGCCAAGTGGACCTATTTAAGGCAGCCTGATTGTGAGCCGGACTTAAATTGATAAAAATTTGACCAGATTTTTACCATCCCATTTTGACGGACCTAGAATTGACTTGATACAAACTCAACCAGATAACCCATTGCCAAAAATAGCAATCAGTAAGTTGATAAGTATTAAGTTGGTACTGCCGTTAACTCATCCCTGTTGAGTAGGCTAACAAATTAGTGCAACCTATCAGACATCAGCAGCAAGTATAGAATATAGACTGCCAAATATTGCCAAGGTTTATCGAACTGTGGGATACCATGAATGATTCTGTTTCTGGGGTGAATTTCAGGCCCATGTGTTGGTTAGAGCACTTGTCATTGAACAATGAGACCGGGCTTGACCCGCCAGGGATCCGAGTCCGACCTGTGTCAGGCCTGGTTGCAGCTGACTATTTTGCGCCTGGGTACTTTGTTTGGGCTGTGTTGATAGAGAACTTGGCAAAGATTGGTTATGAGGAGAAGAATTTGCACATGGCAGCATATGATTGGAGGCTTTCTTTTCAGAATACGGAGGTATACATTCCTGCATTGCCCTGATTTGCTTTGCACACCCAACCATATTGCATTTGCACATTTTGTAGCTTCAACTGAAATGGTAGTCTTGCCCAGTGGTGCATTGCACAATGACCCACATGTCATTTGTACATCTGCATTCATCTTAACTAGTGCTCAAAGTAATATTAAAAATTTGAGGACTCTTAATACAATAGAGAACATATTTTCTTCCTGTAAAAATAAGGGATAGAAAATGATAGCAATGGAATGGAGCTTCACTAATGTTGCAGCATTCTTTGAATGTCTGGGCCCAAGCAGGTACGAGATTATGCGCTCAGCAGATTGAAGAGCAAAATAGAGCTGATGTATATGACCAACGGAAACAAGAAGGTGGTGGTGGTGCCTCATTCCATGGGGGCCATCTATTTCCTTCACTTCCTTAAATGGGTGGAATCGCCGCCTCCTACAGGTGGCGGCGGCGGCGGCCCAGGGTGGTGTGCCAAGTATATAAAGGCCATCATGAATATTGCTCCTGCTTTCCTTGGAGTTCCAAGGACACTTGCGAACATCTTGTCTGCAGAAGACAAAGGAATCTCTTTTTTGAGGTCAGTGCATATTTTTGTAGAGAATTCGAAGAGAATATATTCTTTGTTGCTTTGGCTCATGCTAATTATTGATTCTATGGGGAATAGAACTCCATAACTTTGTGAGCGGTATCACCATAAAATAACAGTATATTTACTGTGATTATGTGGGTTGATTGTTTCACTCAGGAAATATGCTATGTGATACCTAAAATTTTCTCGAGACCTGCAAACGTCTGATTACTTGATCTGAATAACCTAAAACTGGACCACAAAGATGAAGTAATCCAGTTTTGACATGGAACCAAGTTAACCTGTCCTGAGATTTTTCTGACCAATATAGTAATTGCATTTTCTTGACAAGGTTACTGCCTTGACCTGAATTTCCTGTGTTTGTATCTTCGCCTGCTATTCATTGGTTTGTTTTTATAATGATCCTGTTTCAGAGCAATGGCACCTGGTGTTTTCGATTCCGAAATTCTTAGACTTCAAACACTAGAGCATGCAATGCGGGTTTCTCGGACATGGGATTCCATCATTTCATTGTTTCCCAAGGGTGGAGAAACCATCTGGGGGAATTTGGACTGGTCACCAGAAAAGGACCAAGAATGTGACTTCATCAAGAAACGAGTGTTCCGCTCATGTCCAAGTGATGGTAGAACTGACAATACTACAAAGAACGCCATTCTATTGAAAGAAGATGTTAATTATGGACGGATAATCTCTTTTGGCAAGACAGCATCAGAATTGCATTCTTCACAGCTCCCTAGCCTTGGTTTTAAGGTACTGCCCCTCGAAATCCCCCCCCCCCAAAAAAATGCTTACAAAATAATTGTCTCATGGTCATTTGAAGAGGAGAGAATAAAGCAGAATTGGGGCATCCTAGGACCAGAAACGTGAAAATTAAATCTGAGAGGCTTTTTTTGCTCTTTTTTGTGTGTGTGTGTGTGTGTTTTTTTGGGGGGGGGGGGGGTTAGAGGGCCTGTCATGCTGGATCTGACATCAAGTACTTGCATCCAACATTAGACACTATGATCTGGATGTGAACACCTGGTAGCACACTGCTTTCGACCAAAACAGCAAGCCCAACAGGTGCAAATTTTTCACAATATAGTGAATTTTGACATACACCCGCGTCCAAGTAGCATAGCTTTTGTTTTTTTCTTTTTTGTTTTTTGGAGGGGGGGTGGTGGTGCCATAGATTGTTTTCCTGTTTGCTGCAAGACATGATTGCCTCACTTTCAGGTTACTTGTTGAATATCAGGATTTTGCACCATACAATACTCGTGCCAACTCCAACATGTGCAGAGATTTATTGACAGAGTACGATGAGCTGAGCAGAGAGATTATTGGTGAAGTAGCCAAGCACAAAGCTTATACGGCTGGGACTGTTCTTGACCTAGTACGATTTGTGGCCCCAAAAATGATGCAACGAGCTGAAGCTCATTTCTCTCATGGGATTGCTGATGATTTGGATGATCCCAAATATACCCATTACAAGTACTGGTCTAATCCTCTTGAAACCAGGCAAGTATATCAATATCAACTTCAATCTTCATATACTCCACTGTGCTCACTCAAGTACCTTAGGCTAATTGATCTTTTCGTATGCTTTCCTTTCCATTATTTACTCATCCTGAGCATGTGTGTCTATATATGTATCGCATAGAAGGGGAAAAAGCATTTGTCTTGGCTGTATAGGGTGACCACTAAAGCACCAAATTGTATGTCAGCGACCTCCTAAAAAACTTTGCAGATGGGTTGGTTTGGTTGGCTGTCGGTCACCTTAAGTTGATTCGCGACATTTGGTGTCTAGAGTTGGTTGGTCATCTCATTTCGGTTCAGGCCATATTTGGATCATTGGGTGGTTTGTCCAAGTTGTCTAGTTGAATTTTGGGTCATCTGAATTTGGTGGGTCAATCCAGATTTAGGTAAAGGTCATGCTGTATAATTTTCAAGTTTGGGTTTGGTGTTGACTTTTGAGTCTGAGGCAATTCAGTCCAAGGTCAGTTTTTGCTAAGTCCATTGGCAATGTCTTATAAAGTCACATGGTGTACTTATGTAATGTTTGGTTTGATATAATTGATTTTGTAATGCAATCAAGTTTGTAATTGTGTTTTCATTATCTTGTTTGGTTATACGAGAATATTGCAATAAAAGGACTATCTTGTAATTATGATTACCACGAACTAAGTAATCATGATTACAATGCCAAATTGATTGTATTACATTGTTATTACATTACATTCAACCAAACATTACATTGGTTTCTCCAATCTCCTATCTCTACAGTCTAGGCAATGATCATTGTCATGTAGCTAGTAGTACCCTCAACAAAGTGCTGATTTGATGCTGAAATGAGTGAAATCTCCGTTTCAGGCTGCCTAATGCTCCAGACATGGAGATCTACTGCCTGTATGGCGTCGGAGTCCCCACCGACAGAGCATACATCTACAAGTTATCATCGCTAGACAGGTGTCGAAGTATACCCTATCGAATTGACAGCTCAGCCAATGCCAGGAACCCGGGTGGGTGCTTGAAAGGAGGGATCTACTTCTCTGATGGCGATGCGAGCGTGCCTATAATAAGTGCCGGTTTCATGTGTGCGAGGGGTTGGAGGGGGAAAACCCGGTTCAACCCCTCAGGGGCACCCACCTATGTTAGGGAGTACGGGCACAAGGCGCCCTCAAGCTTGCTCGATGGGCGGGGGTCAGAGAGCGGGGCCCATGTTGGCATCATGGGGAATGTCGCGCTTATCGAGGATGTGTTGCGGGTGGCAGCGGGGGCCACCAGGGAAGAGCTCGGAGGGGACCGGATTTTCTCGGATATCATGAGCATGTCAAGAGCAATAAGACTTAGGGTGTAATGGTGATGGGAAATGCAAAAAGAAAAGGGGGGGGGGGGTTGATAAAAAAACAGGTGCATAGAGTGATAGGGAAGGGCGTAAACGAATGGCATAAAAACCAATAAAACAGAGGAAGTATGAGAGAAATGAGAATAAGTGTGGGAGGAAAGCGGGAAAGGAAAAACAGGGAAAAACGAGGAAAAGGAAAACTAGAGGAAAGAAGTGCTATTCCCAGAGATGAGTGTGAGGCGGTTGTACTGGGCCTTTTTTGTGAGGATATTTATGGGCCGATTTGGGTAGGCCTAATGGGCCTCCTGGACTGGGACGGTAAATCTGTTGCGAATACATGCTTCTTCAATGTCACTAGATTCTATTTGTCATTTTTCTTTTCTTTATTTAAGCATGGATTGAGGCCCGGGACTGGATTCATAGTGATCTTTCCATTCTTTTTTTTTTGGGGGGGGGGGGGGGAAGCCCATAAGGTTGGAGAGGCTCAACTGAGACATGACCCATTGACTTAAGCATTATTCAGTAAAATTAGCTGTTTAGATAATGAATAGTAGTTTAGGTAATGGATAGCGGTTTAATTATCTGGTAATATTTTTAATACAGCTGTTAGTGGATAGCTGCTTAGATGAGCGAGCGGTTATCGAATACTAAAAATTGACTAATTTGGCCGTGTTCGACAACATTTTGGGTAGTGTTTAGTGTTTTGATCAAGTCAATACACTAATTAGTTAATTTTTAGTGTTCGATAAACTAGTATTTTGACTAGCATTTCAAATAATGTTTAGCGTTTTAAGAAGCATTTTTGAAAAGTTAATAGTATTAACGTTTGATATTTAAAAGTAATGTTTCATATTTTTTAGCCAAAAAATATCATTTAAAAATTTTATCTTTGGAAATTATCTATTATCCTTTTATATAAATTTACATTAATAAGTTAGCCTAACAGTTGAATTTACTTAACACATTAGTTTAAACCGCTCATAACTGCTATCTGCTAACAACTAAATTAGAACCGCTATCCATTACCTGAACCGCTACTTGTTACCTTAACAGCTAATTTTGCCGAACATGGCCTTAATATATTGACTTGGTCAATACAATAAATGCTATTCAAAACGCTGTTGTCGAACAAAGTATTAGAATCATTGAGTTTTCTAAGGTACTGTCTAACATGAGGAATTTGTTCCTCCAAGGATCATCCTAGAAGGATTGTTATTGGTCTTGTTCTTCTCACATGTGAACTAGTCTTACCTATTAAAAAAAGGAAAAATGAAAGCTGGATCCGAGCTAGAAGAGCCGACACATACTTCGGCCATCGATACAAGCTCGTCTTTTTTAGTCAAAATTCCCATGTTAATTCTTGCACCAAAAGCAACAAATTGCCCAAAATATAAACCAATTAATTGGTGTAGGTTGCTCCTACTCTTGAGAAGGATTTGGTTGGTCATGATTTCCTGGCAGAACCCTCAACATAATTCCAGTGAGCAAGGCTGTGTAATTAAGAAGCAAGACAAAACAGCTCACTAGCAAAACTCGTGTAAAACAAGCCAGTTGTTTTTATATACCGAAATTTTAAGGGTAGTTGTCAACACTGGCTTTCCAACCTTTTTTTTTAAACTAAGTTGAAGCTGGCTCATTGGACATGGCGCATTTTTCCCTTTGTTTTCCTATGTCAATTCTTGTTGCATAGAAAATGGGCATCAGCAAGATTAAATCTAATTTGGACTCATCCCTGATAGGAGTGTGAAATCAGGCTAAGCAATGTTACGAGCTTGAGTTCATATAAGAATACTCCCTATCCCCAAGAGTAAAAGGAATAACTTTGTTTTGGGGTAAAAAAAAGGGAATAACAGTTGCATACATGAAGAGATGACACATCGGCAATGCATTTAACCTAAGGTTTTAATCTTGGTCTCATGATGCACACGTTTCTCTTGTTTGGGAGAATTTGTGGATAGTAAACAAGCTCACCTAATGGGCTCAGTTACCTTGCAGGCTGGCTAGGCTTCCGTTTGTTCTAGTCTGGTTTGTGTCTTCCCCCCTCATTAACAGCCCATTGGATTCACCCGGACTTGATCAAATTGAGGGTCGAGATGTAAGGTCTTCTCAGTCCAATCTTACTTGATCCTCATGCGGGTTGGCATGCCCTTGAACCTGACCCTGACTCTGGCCCTGTCAGTATCCTCGGGTCATCAGGTCAGATCCGACCCTCAAATCTTTCTTATATAGAAAATGAGATTTTCCGCAAAATTTCTTTTTTATTATAAAGTTCAACACTAAATATCCTATTAAATAGAAGACCAAACAATAATATGATGTTTTGACAAAATATATTGTAATTACAGTCATTTTAATGCGTAATTTAGTGATTAAAATGATTAGTTCATTAAAACGACTACTCCAATATCAAAGACAGAGAACATTAAAAAGTTAAAGGTCAGTGAGATTTGGAGAGGTGAATGGAGGGGGGAAGGCTAAGAGGAGGTAAGAAAGTAGAACATGAAACAAATGAAATCCAAAGTATTTTTCTTTGATTTTAATTTTAATTTTTTACAAAAGTGAGGGTCAGCAGATTAAATTAAAGGATCAAAACCTATACCCGAGCTCGACCCTCATCATAGTCGGCTACTCTCAATTTGAAGTCGGGCCAGGTTAGAGACCCCCTCCCAAAAAAAAAAAGCCAAACCTGACCCTCATTTCTAAGTTGGGTCGGGGCTGATCGGACAGTGCCACAATCCGTTGATCAGGTCTAGATTCACCATACGTAAGGAGTCCAGTCGTGGATAGCCTACCTTAGAAATACAAAGTGAAAAGGACTAAAAGATGTTTTTTAAGATTTTCACCCTTGGTTGCCACAAATGTGGCAAATTTAAGTTTACAGTTTAAATTTGAATCTAATTAGAATGTTTTGTCAAATTACTTATCTAAATTAAGAAAATATGGACGCAAATACTTGAAAATTCCTCTTAAGACATGCTTTGTATTTTCTTTTTGGGGGTTGGGGGGGGGGGGGACGAACCAATTTATTCCTCTGGAAGTGTAGTAAACAGAAAACAAGGTAGCTGTCCTTGATCACTGTTTACTTGGAGGAAAATCATCAAACCCCTTGCGATAACACTTCAAGTTAATAACGATTTTCTAATGGCACAGTTAAAACATCACCCTCAAGCTAACACAAATAATTAATTGAACTTTCTTAATTGATACCCATTAATCAAATTCCCTCCCAATCCTATATATATATATACATCGAACCCCTTCTCACATCCTCAAAACAGAACTAGCCATTTCTTTCAAAACAAAATTGAACCATCAAAAACAAACTCAAACAACAAAAATCACCCAAAAAAATGGAATTTTTGAGTAGTTTGGTTAAATTTGGTATAATTATTCTTGTGTTAGAGCAAATAAAAGGGGTAAAAGGGCAGCCATTGGTGCCAGCAATGTTCATATTTGGAGACTCAGTGGCGGATGTGGGAAATAACAATGACTTGCATACAATTGTTAAGTCAAATTTCCCACCGTATGGCAGAGATTTTGTCACTCAAGAGCCCACTGGAAGGTTTTGCAATGGCAAGCTTGCCACTGACTTTACTGGTACCCTTTCCTCTCTCCTTTTCTTTTTCTTTCTTTATCCATTTTTTGGTTGTTTTTAGGTGTTTTTTTTTTGGGGGGGGGGGGGGGGTGGGCGCTCCCTTGCATTCTTAGGGTTTACATCTCATGTCCAAAATCCGCTAGCGGGAATTGAAGATCTCTCAAATCTCAAGTTAGTGACAATTAGAAAACATTTTGTCGAAATTAGCTAGGCATAAACATGAGGAACCTTCCCCTTCCAGTGTTGAGAATCGTACAAGTTAAACTTAACTTGATTCACATCCCTATTTGGGGCTTAGGCTAGTTCTTGAGAAGTTGAACCTTGTTTGGTGGGTTTGCTTCAAAGGAGAAGGAAGTGTTCTCAATGGATGAGTTTAAGCATATATATTAACATTATGGATGTTTTACACCTATGATTAAAAAGTTACTTACAATGTTATTTTTCGTTAGGTAAATTTATCATTTTCATTAACAACCACTGTTATGTTATAAACATAACAATACAACGCAAATTTATCCTCACAAGGGCAATTACACAAAATTATATGGAGGGTAAATTTCTGATCATAATATTATATTTATGCCTAGTTGGGGACCTTTTTGGCTAAATTAGGCAAAATTCCGTGGAGCATTTGATGTTATATCCAATACACAACGTCAACATTGGCAATTTTTTATTTGCTCTCAGAAGCACATATTCTCATTGCCCATGTGTATATGTTTTTCACGTGTGTATCTATCATATATTAATTCTTTAATATATATTTGTTGATGTAACTATTGAGAATATGTGCTCTTAGGAATATAATATACATACTGATTAACGCCAACAAATACTTATGCTGATAACAATGAAGAAATAGTTTTGATTAAAATAAAAAGAACAATTAAAACCAAATGTGTGTTGGCTCTAATTTTCTCTGATGGTTGGAAAAAATGCAGCTGAAACGATCGGATTTACTAGTTACCAAGCAGCATACCTAAGTGTAGAGGCTATGGCTGACAACCTCTTGATTGGAGCCAATTTTGCCTCTGCTTCTTCCGGCTATCATGAGGGTACAGCAGAACTATATGTAAGTACAATAGGCCCAACAAAAATTAATTTTATTTACTCCGGTTATAAGTATTGATCTACATTAATCGGTACGTACTATTGTCTTTTAATAAAGCACGAATCATTTTATATGTTCTTTTGGCACAAATATCGGCTCATGCTGGTTTATATTGGCCTAACACATTTCAATCCAACACCAGACAAAAGAAATTCACTTTTTAATTTTTAAAATTTTTTTAACTTCTTAAAGTGATCTACATTAATATTTTTTTATTTTCCCCCTTTTTCTGGTGGATGAAGAGCACAATTCCATTGAGCCAGCAGCTGGGGCACTACATGGAATATCAGAAAAGATTGGTGTTAATTGCAGGTCAAGGGAATGCCACATCAATAATCCAAGGAGGGGTTTATATAATTAGTGCTGGAAGCAGTGATTTCCTCCAGAATTACTACATCAACCCTCTTCTCTACAAGCTTTACTCTCCTGAGGACTTCTCCACTATTCTAACCCAAAAGTTTGCTGATTTTGTTCAGGTTTGTTGTCTTCATCATCAGCTGCTTTGCATTTCTTCTATTACTTGTAACTTGGTACTGTGGCATTGAAGGTGAATGTCAGCTAGGCATCAGGAATATTGGCTGGGTAGGTTGGTACAGTGGCTTAAAGGCTCGGAAAATGCAATCGATGTTGCTCAAGCAACAATTTTTTTTTTTTCAATTACTTAATTAGACATGACCCTTATAATAATAAAGAAACACAATACAGTCACTATACTGCTCATAAGAAAAACAGCCACTATACTGTTCAAGCAACATTTGGATTTGCTCAACCTAGACCGGGTGAACAAATGCTCAGGTCAAAATAGGGTTGTTTTATTTGGGTCAAATTTGATTTCAGTTGTCCAAATTGGAAATTAATAAATTTATATCCAATATGGTTCTCATTACACAGGATTTAAGAGAGCATATATTCATATACCAAAACTGACAGCAATGGGATTTTCTAATATTTTATCATCACAAGAAATTAATAAATTTAACTCCTTTTTGTGTGGGGGGGCAGAAACTGTATTGGCTTGGAGCAAGGAAGATAGGGGTGACGTCACTGCCACCACTGGGATGCTTACCAGCAGCAATCACCATATTTGGAGAGGGCAGCGAAGATTGTGTTGAAAAGATCAACAGAGACGCACTTACTTTCAATGAGAAGCTCAATGTCACTGCCCAGCAGCTCCAGAAACACCTTTCTAACCTGACTATTGTGGTCTTTGACATTTACCACCCTCTTTACCAGCTGATCTCTAATCCTGAAGAAAATGGTAATTTCTAAACTCCCTTATCTGTCCCACAATAGTATTATCGGATTCAAACATAGGATAAAATCGCTGGCAATATTGAGAATAAGCTCAATATGGCCTATCGTGAGAAGGTTAAGAAGTACACAGTCTTAATTAGTCTTTATTGGTGTTTATACTTTGTAGTCAGCTTTCGTAGCCCCAGACCTCATGAATGCAAAACCCGCACAAGAAGTTATTGTTATCATATACTTTGTAGCATGCTTGAGTCTCAATGATACCATTAGCTAGGCTCCTTATGTAAGAACCCTCTATGTCATTTAGTGGGCGGCGTGTTTGATTTTCCACCCTAGATGCTAGTGTAAGTGTTCCATTGATAAACAAGTGGGATGGCAATGGCTGAAATCTAGAAGCTTGCCCCACTATAGCTACCAAGCATGATTGTCTCCCCCTAATCTGTATCCTAGGGCTGCAACCCAGTTCATGAGTCTGGCTAAATTTTTAGTGCCGAAATATCTAAGGATCTACAAGGCTGTCATACTGGATCTATATGTAGGGGCATCAGTCTACCAATTTGTTTTTGGTACATTAGAAGCCGTCTCTCTACCTGTTACAAATAAAGCTACTTATATTGGAAGTTTCCTAGCATCCGTTTTGATAAGATCCACACTAAAGCTGTCGTTGTGGTTACCCCAAAGAAGAAATCTTTTTAAGAATCAAATGATGTATAGAAGCACTAACCCTTGATTGGAATGCTGGAAATGCAGGGTTTGTAGAGGCAAGAACGGCATGCTGTGGGACAGGATTAGTGGAGACATCATATCTGTGTAATGAAGAGTCACTGGGAACCTGCAAAAATGCTTCAGAGTACGTTTTCTGGGATGGGTTTCACCCTACAGAGGCCGCTAACAAGATTCTAGCTGATGATCTCACAACGGCTGCCATATCACTTATCTCTTAATCATACACACAAGTATAACATCATTAGGTTTCTGAAATAGAAAATTTTACATTAATTCTGTTGTGAATGATGCAGATGTGAAAAGCATATACTGTAATTACGCAGGGTGGAAGTGAATAATGTAAGGTTGCCAGATTTTGTATGTGAAGATTCCTACAGTATGCCCCAACTCTTACAAGATTCGGTTACTATGGGATGTTTCTTCTTTTTATACTAATTAGTAAACTTAATGAGCCTGTTTTTGTTTCCCTGTTCTTCTTGGTGTCGGTCTTGTTGCTGCTCCTTGAGAGCATACAGCTGTCAGAAGCTAATTGCTTGCTCCTGAAAATTTTACGGGAACTAATTAGGTGGTTTAAAATAATCACAGTATTTATAATTTTGCCTATGTTTGGTACAGGCAATATTATTGATTTTGTAAAGTCATGATAACACTAATCTCTAGCTAGGTGGTAAAATAAGGTAGTTTACAAAAACCACTTCAAATTGGCGACATATGTCACTCCTGAGAGTTAACACTCCACAATCCATGTGTATTTATCATATAGGTAAATCTTATCCATGTCTGCTCACATGACATGTGAAGTGCATAATCGTATGAGTATAATTGTGCAAAAATAGGTGTCAACTACATGAATTAGTAAAGTTTCTAAGAATTGTTGCCAAGTACTTAGACTTAAATCCTACATTAAATCTGGTGATGCTTCTCTCCATGTATATATGCTAGCAAAGGATTATCACATTAGTTATGATTTTCTTCACCTTATTTGATTAGCCAAGTAGGTTCGTTTTTTGTCCAAAGTACCAAGTGAAATAACTTTTTATGCTAGCCGATATCAATTCACATCAATTATCATGGTCAAATTTCAATGTGAATTCTTATTGATAAAATCTAATGTACATTTATTTTAGGGGCTCGCCCTTCTTCTTTGGAAAATTTAAAAAAAGATAATGCACTATTGTTTTATTGTTGAGATTAAGGTAATGCTACAATTTTTATCATTAATAATGTAGATATTCTTTATGGGCCACAACCCTTTCTTTAAAAAAAAAAAAAAAAAAGGAACGCTCATTTACTTGAAAATCAGTACATCTCATTCCCCTTAAATTCAAGCTAAAATCAACGTTAACGAACCACAACACACACAGAGGGAGGGTGGGAGGGAAGCGATGAGACAATTTAGTAAAATCACATCAAAATTAATGTCGACCAATCAATTAATAAAGTTCTAAAAATTATTATTAAATTTAGGTTCAAATCCTTTATATATTATTAAAAAATTATATTTATAGTGACAAAACTATATCCCTTATTGTATCAGCCTAAGAGCAGTCGCAGCCCAGGAAGCAAAACTGGAATGCGGGACCTATCACACCACCTATCGCATGCCCCTTGCATTGTCATACAAATGCCACGCGTGGTGGAGCTGGGCAAAGTTCCACCACGCGGGTAACAAATTTTTGTTTTTAATTATATTTTTGCTTTTTTTTTAAGAAATAATATATGATATTTATATAATTAAAAAAAGAATTGTGCATTATAAAGTGGATCGATAATAAATATTTTTATTGGGTGACTCATAATGAAGTTACATGAATTGAAAAAGTAATGAAATACAAGTTTCAAAAATTTAAAATTTTTGATGATATGATAAATTTGAGTTTCAAAAAATAAAACTATAGTTGGAAATGCTCTAATAGCGCACCGCCGCCCCCTCCCCCTGCCCCTCCCGCCAAGAAAAAAAGAAAAGAGCTCATGCAGTCTGAAGAATGAAGACGTCTTATTTCGCTTGAATTGGCGCTAAAACCAAACTCGGCAAGAGAAAGAGAGAGACGCGCAGATCACTGAGAGAGAGAGAGAGAGAGAGATGGATTACAGTCTAGCAGCGCTGAAGCTGATGTGCGGACAACTGAAGCAAGCGAAGCAGACACCTTCACCATCGTCCTTCACTCTGGGCGGCATCCTCTTCCAGCGCGCATGGCTCCAGGGCGTTCTCGTCTCCATCTCCGACGATCGCTCCTGCTTCATTCTCGACGATGGCTCCGGCGTAATCGAACTCCTTATTGCCGCCGATTTCCTCACCCAGGACCACTGGCAACTTGGTAATTTCAATCTCTGTTTTCCTCTTTTTTCTATTTGACCGACTTTGCCTCCACTTTTCACTCTCTATCCTCTTTTGAATGTGCAGGGATGTATGTCATGGTGGTCGGAGCGTATTTCATACGTGACGATGGCACTCCTATGATCAAGGTTAGACAATTTGCCCCAGTTTTGAGAAATTACAAGTTGCACACCACCTGTTCGATCAAATTCCTCTCATGCTTCAAATGTGAATTAATAAGTTGAAGCCCAATTTTGGTTGTCTGTCTCCAAATTTGCGGTTGTACTCTATCCTTGTGTCTGATCTACCGCTTTTTGTTTGGAGATGTTATCAGGTTCACAAGATAGTTGATCTTTCAGCACATCCAGATCGAGAGGCAATGTGGTATCTTGAAGTCATAGAAGCGTACAGAATGTTTTACCAAGTTCTTTTTGAAGAGGAGTGACTGTATACCGCATGTTTAATCTTGTCGACTTTTTGGAAGAGAAACTGTCAAAGCTGAGGAAACCCACCAGAGCAGATAGAAGTCAGAGAGTGGAGAAGGAAGAGGAGTTACGGGGAGACCGGTTTCGGAAATGGCTTCCATAGTCTCACCTGTTCAAAACTTGCATTTTGTTGGCTTAAGCTGAGCATATTGTTCTGTTGGCTGAACAGTTGGCTTTTTCCTGCTGTAATTTTATCAAGCTTGACTTGCTATTAATTAGAAAAACAAAGAGAAAGTATTATTCAAAATGGTATGAGCTCACAATTTTAAAAATTCAAAAGAAATCTGCTAATTCTATGCATGAAATGAAAGTAGTGCTGATTTTGAAGTGAGATCATTTCACATCAAAGACATAATGAGATGGACGCATTGATAGGTAACGTTTAATTAGTCAATCTCAGTTATAGAGGAGGCATTAATTCATGATGCTGAATGCATATTTATCATGTCAATTTGCTGTATCTAGCCTTTGTGTGCTGGTTTGAATCCTTTCATTAACACGTGAAAGAGACAACCCAGAAAAATCATACAGAATGATACATGGCTGAAGGCGACCAAACCATAGTTTGGGCCATTAAATACGAGTCGGGTGTATTTAGGTTTGGGTAAAATACAAGTCGGTGTATTTCGAGTTCAGGTAAAATACAGGTGAGTGTATTTCGATTTTACTGGTTTTGGATTAACCCAACCGACTTGGAGCACCTTTTTAGTGAGTTATTTCTCTTTTTGTCAAAATCAAAATATTGGCATATTTATTACTTAAAATTGTCTGTATTTAATGGAAAAGCATTCTAATTATCATTTCTTCAAAAAATATATAAAATTTTTAAAATTTTTAATATGATATATGAACGCCATGTACCAGTGAACACTAGGTCACATTTGAGTGGATTGGTCCGTATATTAAATAATAATAGGTCGGGACATTCATGGACCACCCCATCTAAAGCAAATAACAGGTTGGAGTGGTTCGACCCGTTAATAACCCCTTTAGTGATTCGATATCTTGTTAATTTGCATATCATTACTTAATCATATATATTTTGTTAGTGGGCCGATCTTAAGATGAACACAAATTAGTCCATTGCTCACACTGACATCAAGTTCAAGACCAATTAGAAAGAAGCCGAATGAAAGAATACCATAGACGCACAAGATATTACATTTATTTATTAATTATAACATCAAAATTTTATATTATTATCGAGTAATGTTATTTAAAATGTGATGAGACGTATTCAATTCACTAAGAATATAATGGTATGACTTGCATATTTTTAATACTTGTGTTAAGAACTAGATATTTCATGCCCATTTTTAAAAATTACTCCCTTTATAAGTTGTATGTGACATTTTATAAGAATGGATTCGGGAAAGAATGGCTACCATTGTCTAATAGCGAAGGAATGCGATAACTATAGAGCATCTCTCTAAACGACTTTTACAATGCAAAACTACTATTATTAAGGGGGCAAAAATGAAAGAACAATAAAACATAAGGATATAATATTCGGGTTGAGGGAGTAGTTTGAGTTCGGGTTCAATTTATTTCGTGTTCGGATCAAGAAAATCGTGCTCTAAACCCATAACTTTCAGGCGGGTTCGGATCGGGTCAATTTTTGCCTGGTATACATACAAGCAACTAGCCAGAAAGTGAACGCTAACCGCACAAAAACAAGTCATGAAATTCAACTGACATTATTGGCATTTTAGCATTTAGTAATTCCCAAGGTAACTACAATGCTATTACTTATACAACAAGTTGACAGATTGGGTGAAATTGTAACTGTTTAGGGCGAATGCCACCCTACTGATAACCTGAAACCTTTATTCTCATACCATTTCAGATCCAAATTACATTTGCAACGATGTCCATCATCTTGTTCCCCCCTTCCAAGTTTTAAAAAACATAACTCTTTAACATGCTCCTCCCTGTAACGATGAAAGCAGTGATTTTGTCTTTTTAACCTGAAGCGCATATAGGAATCGGATTTGCTGGTGGTCAGTTAACCTGGCTTGATGAACTTAACAGCGCAACAAGTGAAAATGTTTATAGAAGCGGGAAGCCAGAAATTTTCACAAGGTCATAGCTCCCTGTAGAAGAACTTATCAACTTGATAATCCCAGCATTTGATCACGAAAAATGTTGTATCACCGACCTGCATCGAAAGCAGCTGGCAAACACTTACAGGCCATTGCTACTACATTTCAATCAGCCTGCACAGACCGTCCATGCTCCTGGCAGAAATTTCAATGGGCATTTTGATTCTCGTAAACCTGAATTTTGGAGCCAGAAGAAAGTTATACTTAATGATGAGGTCGTGAATGGCAACAAACTTTGAATTGACTTGAAGGCGGAACTCTGCAACATGTTAGGAACTCTATGATGCCGGTGAACAGTTCATGTGGGCTTAACCATGCTCGATCAAACTCCAAAGAGATGATTCAATTAAAGAAACCTGTACTTGGAGAGGAACAAAGGCCATGAGGTATTTACGAGCAACAGTAAACAGTACCAACACAGACGCACGACGCCATGAGAATTCCACAGAAAGCCCTGTGCTCTGTCCGAAATCCTAAGTGCCTAATTCCATGCCGGAGTACCAACTATGAGCCAGTAACACCAACCTGTTTTATGTACGCAACAGCAAGTGGTCTGTTAGAAACCGTCCAACTCTACAGTCGATCTACAATGGAAGGCCAGTAAAAATATCATCATAATACAAAGAAATTAAGAAATCTCTTGGTTGGGCTTTTGTGCGTTGCCCTTTTACATTTACACATCTGTCTTTCACAGGCATCCATCCATCTTAGAAAGGCATACATCCGTCTTAGACAGGCCTAGTGGACCAATCGGCTAAGGCACCAACAAAGATATCGTGGCTTCACTACATTGAATTGGAAAGTCAAGCTAACTCAATCTGATGGCCACACTGGATCACATTTATGGGGGGATCATACTGAATCAACCTGTTAAAAGGGCACAACAAAGATAGAGCTAATGCATAGCAGGGTGAAAGGTTAATGCTATTTCCGCTGTGCTTCAATAACTGCTCTCAGTAGAGGGAAAAAAAGCTGGTTTAGTTCTGCCTCTCCCACCTCATACACGCACTGACGCATACCAGGTCCACATCACTTGGGACATTGATCCACTTTCTATGCTTAGATAGTGTACTAGAAAATGAACAAAGCCCAGGGAAGAACAATTTTAAAAAAAGAAAATTCGAAAGCTTTTTATCCCACAGATCTAGGAGATCTTTGGGCTGGAGTACTACAAGTCCACAACAGCTCTAATATTTTCTTCTCTTTTAGTTCAATACCTAACAAAGTCAACTATAAAAGAGTTGCTGTCAGGATCAGAAGATGTCAACGTTACATGAAATAGTATGGTTTGCTGATTGGGTTGCACAAGTAAACTCATTCACTCACCATTGATACAGAAAGTCAAGAATGTCTCTATTGGCGTTTAATGAATCAAGAATTAGGCGTCAAAACAACAGGATGGTCCAGAAATAAGCAATGCGATATGTAGAGCATGTCATGATGTGCTCATGGAAGCCAGCATTAATTAGTAATTAACAAAAAGACATCCCTGCCACGCAACTTTGTGGGCGCCCAGGAAAGTGGAATAAAAAAGAAAAAGTCCATTACCTAGCTTGCATGCTTGAGACAGCAATGAAGTAATTTCTGGATACCTCTGTCATCTGCATGATTGGTCTCTAAAGGGTTTCCATTTTGTTCTACAGACGAATCATTCCTTACCACATTCCACTGATTCAAAATCCTGACGATCCGTTTAATCTGTCGAATGCATCAAGGAAACAAAAAGGAAACAGCAACATTTTCTCGGAAGCAACATTTTGTTCAGGATTCTGTATATACAAATGCACTGAATTATGCCAAGAAATGCAAGTGGAGAATTAAGGATACTGCAATAGTTCTTGAGTTCAACTTTGCACCAGAAGTGGTAAGCATCTCATGTTTTTCAGAGAATGCACCCCCCTCACCATCTAGGAGAACGTCTTCTATCAAATCTGACCTGCTTGTTAGTGTTTGAACAACTTGGCTGAGACTTAAAGGGCTCACCTCGGAATCTGGAACTTGAAACAGAAGTCTTGCCAGTACGCTCCACAATGCATTTCTTGCCTCAAAATCATCTGACGTAAAAGGGAACAGATCGAGAAGAGACTGCAAGAATACGATATCTGCATGCACGAATTATGAGCCAATTTGTGATAGAAGCCATACAATTGTTACCCCAAAGCCTAATATTGCTAAACCTTGCGGAGAACGATTTTAGGCAACACTGTTCTATTATCCCTTTATTTTATGAATATGCCAGCATATTTTCTGTATCATTAGCTTGGCATGGACCTATGAACGGCTATTATTTTGAGGGAAATTGTAACCCCATTTTTCAGGAGAGCTTAATTTGTATCAAGAACAATAAAGAGACTTGAAACAATAAGAGAATATTCACCATCCGACATTTCCAAAGCCAGATCAGTGGCATCAGCAAGAACATTTGCAATCAAAACTGCAGCAGTAACACAGGAACCAGAGATCTGAAAATAGATGGGAGCTCAAGCATTAACAAATGATCCCACCACTCATAAACAAGAAATGGCTTGACCACTTACATATATAAGAGAAAAAGTTAGTTACAAAAAAATAATCAATCGTCACAAATGCTGACCAACAGATGAGCTACCAGCCACACTAATAAGTCCCGAATGGACAGGTCAAAATGTCTTTTACTTTACCATTTAAGAAAAATTAAATTATGAAAATGCTTAGTGTACAAAAAAATAAAAACCACCTATTTATACATATGACAGCCCTTCTTCTCCCCCCTCCCCCTTCTTTTTTTCTTTGGAAGGGTTGCTTTTCCTTATTGATGAGTTTATTTCTCACTTCAACAGACACATCAACAGAAACCTAGTAACAGCAGGCTAACTCTCAACTGCCAACAGATGTCAGGTCACTTCCTGACAGTTCTTAATTGGTCAGTCCCTCCAATTTATTTTGTTTTGTTTATAAACAGCAGAAGTGATCAACCACTGTCTCTTGAAACCTTTTCGGCTCAATGTAAATACCAAGTGCAAGCATGCAGAATAATATACCGGCACTAATCAAGGAGTTTGGAAAGAAATGAAAGCAGAAGCAAAGAGCATAAATACATTGAAATGAAAACCATTTTTTTATAAAAAAAAGTAACTCTAAGAGATAACGGAACTCTCAAGCTGCCATTGAATTAGACCAACAAGTTTATCATGCCCCAAGATTTTAAGCAAAGGAAATTAGATTTTAAACAAAGGAAATGAACAAAAATTGACAAACCTCGATCTTTTCAGGGACTTTAACCAGATCAATAGCCATCAGAAACAGTTCCTTATTTGAACAAATTTCTTTTGAATAATCATCAATTACAGAAAGGGCTTCAATTGCACGAAGAATTGCATCAAGTGCAGAATACCTGCAAATTCATCCGAAATAGACAACAAATCAGTTATCTTAGTAGGGTAATAAAGAACTAAGGAGAACTTAACTTAGCAGCAGATACTAAGTGAATAAATAGGAAATGAAGCAGCGTGTCCATGTGCTCTTAGACCAAAAAAAAACGCTCTATTATGCCATAATCTTTGCCCAATTGACATTTCAGGGGAATCTTTACTGTAAAGCACGCGCAAAAGATTTTTGACTCAGTAAAATTTACTTAGATCCTGCTCGGCAAAATTAGTTGTTTAAGTAGCGGATAGCAGCTCAGATAGCGGGTAGGGGGTAGCAGATAGCGGTTCAGGTAGCGGATAGCGTTTCTAATTTGGCTGTTAGTGGATAACTGTTTAGATAAGCGGTTGAAACTAATATGTTCGGTAAATTTGGCTGTTATGCTAGCTGATTAATATAAATCGACATAAAAGGACATAAATAATTTCTAAAGACAAAATTTTTAAAGGATATTTTTTGGCTAAAAAATATGAACGCTACTTTTAAATGTCAAACATTAATACAATTACTTTTTCAAAAACGCAGCTTAAAACGCTAAATGCTACTTGAAATGCTAGTCAAAACACTAAAACACTAAAAATTAACCAATTAGTGTATTGACCTGACCAAAACACTAAACGCTACCCAAAACGCTGGTGCCGAATACGGTCTTAGTCCCAAAAAGTCATTTCAGCAGAAACAGGACAGCAATCAAGAATCTTCACATAGTTCAAGATTAGATGATGCTCCAACCACAAAAACCAGGCTGTTCAAGAACCAATTCAACCAAAAGCTTAAACTAGTGGGTGAAGGCTCAGAAATAAGTTTATACTCTAACACGCCCCCTCACGTGAATGCCCTTTGGGCTTGAAGCGTGGATGCTGCAAATGCTCCCCTACCTTGTGCAATAAATCAATATGGAGGCTGGTGAGACTCAAACTCGAGACCGCTCGCTTGGAAGGCTCTGATACCATGTTCAAGAACCAACTCAACCAAAAGCTTAAACTGATAGTTGAAGGCCCAAGAATAGGTTTATACACTAACACGGCTCCTCACGCGAATGCGTTTTGGGCTTGAAGCATGGATGCTGCAAAGGTCCGCCTTACCTTACGCAATAAATTAATATGGAGGCTGCTGATATTCGAACTTGAGACATCTCGCTTAGAAAGACTCTGATACCATGCTCAAGAACCAATTTAACTAAAAGCTTAAGCTGATGGTTGAAACCCCAGGAATAGGTGTATACTCTAACACGCCCCCTCACACGTATGCCCTTTGGGCTTGAAGCGTTGACGTTACAAAGGGTCCACCTTATCTTGCGCAATAAACCAATATGGAGACTGCTGAAATTCGAACATGAGACATCTCGCTTAGAAAGGCTCTAATATCATATTTAAGAACCGACTCAACCAAAAGTTTAAGCTAATGGGTGAAGGCCAAGGAATATATTTATACTCTAACACAAACTTCGCATAAGAGCACAAGTCTATAAAACTGAGGTAACTCTCTTCGTCTTTCCATTAACACCTTTGATAGTAAGGAAAGACATTTTCTCTGCTGTTTGGGGTGAGGAGCCTTTTGCACGGGAAAGAGCAAGACCATCAGAAATAAAGCAAAGCCAAGGCTTGCGAATGAGAAAGAATAATTAAACAATTAGCAATCTGCTTAGCAGAGAACGCCAGAGAATTTAGAGAAGCCAACTAGTGAATGTACTGAACGGAGGCAAAGGCATGGTTCCATTGTAGCAGGTTTATGCATAGGAATTACCCAATTACAATATCTGCAGATGAATAGTTTCATGGTAAATCAGAACAAGGGCTTTTTGCTCTTAACATAAATAATAGGAGAAAATGCTGCGCCAAATGTATCTGAACCATGACATGTTTCTGAAACTGAGTAAAGTGTCCCGTTGATAAGCACCTCACTTATTAAGTACATATTAGCTTGACAAGTAGTAGCGCAGGAGAAGTTGGAGAAGAAGGAGCAGGTGGAGGAGGAGGAGGAAGAAGAAGAAGAGGAGGAAGAAGAAGAAGAACCTGCCTTAGTGGGTAGTAACTAATAACAGTAGCAAGAACAGCAGCAGCACTAGTAGTATTAAATAACCCAATGATGCATCAGATACTAAAACATAAAATGTCAATGAACAGAGACAGCTTGAAACTTCTTACGTAGCATTCATATTACGTGATTACTATAGATCTAATTGTCATACAGAGGATTGACCAAGATGAGATAATGAGAAAGTCTAACCTTTCAGGCAACCTTTCACTAGTCAATTTGCTAGTCTCAAAAGCCAAGAGGCTGACTAAAAGACTTGGCATTCCTAACTTCACAAGTATTGGAAGAAGAATGGCAGCGACGTCCTGTTCTTTCTCCATAATTGCTAACAAAAATGCAGCACTCTGTTCAAAAAGAAGGGAAGCGAAGGAGAGAGAACGGTTATTGGTTAGTGCTGCGTCTAATAAATTTGCATATTTGACAGCTGACATTAGATGTGAGGAACCGCACCATGAACACTCTAATATCAAGAGAGATTCATATCAACCACAGTTGGTGAAAAAACCTACAAAAATAGGAACTCACCCTCACTAAATATATGCTATAAATTGATCCCGTAACTACAATTATAAAAATTATAGAAAAATAATGGAAATGAGATCGATTAGCCCTGTGGTTGGGTCATAGAAGTCCTACTCATGTTTGAGGCCATAGTTTGAATCCCTTCCACCTTCCACATAGAACACTAATTATTAGATTATAAAAGGTCAAAAGAAAAACTTATATCTGCAGGATAAGTTTGTCCCTCCAGGTTCAATGGATGATCAAGGAAGCAGCATGAAGACTCACATGAGCAAAAGAGGGAGATAGCAAGACAATTGAACCTCCCCTTCTTCTGTAAATGGGCATCAAAGGTTGTACCCAGGGGGGAGGGGGGGGAGCCTCCCTCCGCCCCAAAAAAAAAAGAGAATAAAATCCACAAAGTCGAAAGAAAGAAAGGGGAGGAACAGATGGAACATGTCAGCCTTCAAGTTTCAATGCTTACATTCTTGAAAACTCATGTCAAGTTGCTAGCACAATAACAGCATGACATTGGCAAATCTAGAGATGCACACAGTTCATAATCAGTAAATAGCCAGTCAGCCTACCCCCCCCCCCCCCAATCCAAGAAAACGAAAGGGGAAAAGAAAGGGGAAAAAAAAAAAGAGCTGAAGCATAAAGGCTCCTTATTGGCTGTTGTAGCTCAATGGTTGAACCCTAGACACTTCAAAACAATTTGTTTTTTTCTCACACCTCTCTCTCTTTTTACCCAAAAGATATCAGCTGGAATGCTGGAACTTAACTTTCAAGGCCTCAGCAATTCCAAACAACTTTTATATGAATTATCACAGCCAACACGATGTTTAACCGTTTATCGTACTCAAGAGTAGTAACCAGCCTTTCCAAAAACAGACAAGGATTAGGAGAGAACACCCAGTACACGCTTGATTATGATCTGTATACTGTACAAGTCTTGGTTTCATGATAGCATTAAGCATCCTGTCTTTTCTTCAGGAAATAATGTCGTCTGTTATCAGGTTCATTGTGTAGTAGGCTTCAAAGGGCCTAGTCTGTATTCTGTGCTAGTAATCCTTTCTTCAGCAATAAGTAGTCTCTTCTGAATTAAATTTATTTTTCCGTCCAACAAAGAATAGTTTGTATGCGATAGTTAGAGATGATGACATAGGCTTGACTGGCGATCAAACAAGCAAAGAGAGACACCAATTTAAATTATTCCAAGAATCAGAAAATTCAGAATATAAAAGAGGACTAATACATCAAGTTCTTTGCAATAATTATTCATCCTAGCTATATAATAGTATTCATCAAAACAAACACCACCACCACCACCACCTCCCTATGTGGATCTCGATTCCACGGGATCTGGGGAGATCCAAATGTAGACAGCGTTACCTCTACAGACATTTCTACCCATAGAGAGGTTAATTCCAAGAAACCCACAAAAAAAGGATTCATCAGAACAAACCAAGTACAAATCGGTAACTTGTCAGCTTTGGCAAGAGCACATTACTCTCTCTTCACCCACAATGTTGCACGATCCAAAGGATCAAACCCCCAGTCTTCCCCAATTCCCCCAAAAAAAAGGCGGGGGCTCCCTGTTGTGGGTTTTTCTCCACACAACAAAAACAAAGGCTAAAAAAATAAATAAAAAGAAGAAAGCAGCAGTGGTTGGATATTTTAGAATTAGAGATCCTTTTTGCTGGCTCTAAATCAGCCACACCTGATCTCATGCCCCCCCACAGGATGATAAATACTCATGATGGGCTCTGTGTTGTGGGTTTTTCTCAACACAACGAAAACAAAGGCTAAAAAAATTTATAAAAAAAAAAAAAAAAGCAGCAGTGGTTGGATATTTTAAAGTTAGAGATCCTTTTTGCTGGCTCTAAATCAGCCACACCTGATGTCATGCCTCCCTGCAGTTGATAAATACCCATGATGGGCTTGTTCTTTTTGTGGGCCTGTTCTTTTTGTTGGTAAATAGGGATTGTTAAATAGGTGAAGTTGATAAAGAATGGCAGAAGTTCGTAGAAGTTGGTATTTTTTTGGAACTGGTTAAGGTTAGGAATTGGTTAAGGTTAGGAAAGATTAGGTGAAGTCGGTAGAACTGTAGTAGTTGAAGGGTGTTGGTAAGAAATGTAAATGAGTGGAGATTTCTTTATAAGAAATTTTGAAAGAGATTGGTAAGAGTTTATTAAAGTTGGAAAGAAACGAAATTTTTTGTCGAAGTCGGTAGAAATTGGTAGAAGTTGGTAAAAGTTAAATGAAGTTGGTTAAAGTTGGTAAAAGGGGATTTACCAACGAAACATTCAGGCCCGATACCTATCAACTCCTATATTTTTTTTTTAATTTTTTTGGGCTAGGTAAATTGTTAGGCATGTACACAACTTAGACAAAATCGAACCCTGGTCTTCTTGATGGAAGCGAAGCATCCTACAATGAGACTAGCCCCAGGGGAACAAGTTCCTATGTTTGTCAAAAGCTTAGAACATAAATTTTGATGCAACAGCTTCTTTTTATTTTCCTGCTTGTTGCTTTCTGTCATATAAAGACAATTGGTTAGTTCTATATATTTCCTTTACTATGATTCATATTACTAATCTAATTATAAAGATAAATATACGGTTGCTTACCCTTTCAATGAGAATTGGATTCAAGGTATTCTCAGCAATCCAAAGAACACGGCTTAAGATTTGCTCTGACTGCACTGCCTTTGCCCACACAACACATTCACAACCTTGAAGACCCAAAGTCAGCAGCCTGTATAGAAAGAATTACCGTGAAGGAACGTTACCAGGGTATACCAGCATAGGAACTTCTCCCTGTTTTTTTTTTTTTTCCTTTACCCTTTTTCCCACCCGGGGGGGTGTACACAGAAACGTAGTTTTCATATCCAACCATGAAGGCTCACATTCAGTATTCATTATATCCATGTTGACATATCCTAGCCCCAAAATTATAGCAAACCTGTCACATTGTTTCGCTCCAAAAAGGGTTTGTGCTTTGGTCAAGCTGATATCAACAAATACAGTTAACGTAATAGAGTACATCAGATTCTAGAACAAGATCAATCTGGGGGTTTTATTGGACCATGAAATCTGTTGGGACATAATTCTTCAATCTACGTCACAAATCTAGATAATTTGTTTTTTTTTTTTTTATAAAAATTATTTGTTAAATAATTAAAATCATACATACAATACATACATGTGCAGGTGGGTGCTGTGCAAAATAATCAGTGATATTATGTTTGACATAGGAAAATAAAGATTACAATAGCTTATTGTTTCTGAGATACTGCAGTAACTTCACTCTTTTTTACGTATGATAATCTGAGTATTCAATCATGCCAAATTAGCTATACAGAAGTATCAAAGGTTAATTTCAAGTTTTCATCATGCGTTAGAAAATTTCAACCTTATAGACTGACGAAAGGAAGAAATTTGCACCTTACTAATTACTATATAACTTAGAAGCTCTTGGATGTTAGACATCAAACAGAAAAGGAAAGAACTGAACTTCTCAAGATACCTAGGAAGTGTTTCTCAGAGCTATGATTTCAATAGGTTCCTATTTTCTTTCACATAGCCTCAGGTTGGAATTTTTATTCCAATTAATGGTCTTGTTAGAATCCCTACCTTGGGTTTCAAATTTTGCATTGGACTCAAATAAAATCATTGCATAATCCAGCCAGTACAATTAGCCCTATGTTAATTTTTCCGTAATTTACCCTATTAATAGCTTCGTAGATCCCATGATTTCAATTGTTGCCTTGTGGATCAGTGATTCCAAATCCTGGAAATTTGAGTTCAAGCTTTACTTACATAAACGCAATTGAAACTATTCACTCACTTGAGCAAGTTGCTAAAGAGGCCCCCCAACCCCCACCCGCACTTTTTTTGGCCGATAGGGGGTGTTGGGTGACAAAGGGAGGGTGAATGAAATGAACTTGTACCAGAAAGAAGGATTTCATGAAGGACACTGACCGAAAAAGTTCACATAAGCAAGGAGCATCATCTGAATACAGTTGATCTACTATTGCTTCCAACAATCCATTAGTGGTGGTTATCTGGTCCATAAGAACTCCATGGCAGGCAAGATTGCCAATAATTCCAAGGCCAATCTCCTGCAGAGCAAAGTGTAGCCAATCAAAATTATGTATCCCATAGAAACAAATCGCAATTCTAGTAATTGCAAAGTCAATCGAATAGTGGAACTTACTTTAATACGGACAGAATCAGAAGTCACGAGATTTGCCAAAAGGACTTCAAGAACAAGATTTTGTACCTGAATAACTCAGATGGTTAGCTTTTCTGCCTTCATGGCTTCTACAATTTTAACTTCAATAACTCAATTCGGCATTTGGTTGCTACCCATTAACTACCGCACTAGACTACAGTGGTTCACCTTTTACAGTCAAACAAGGGAACCTGGTTTTCCCTTAGAAAATTTGGTCGGTTTATGCACTAGGACTCAATAGATTTCACAGCTCATAGAAAGATACCTTAAGTAACTGGTGGAAGTATTTACGAAGGGTACGGCAGCCCAATATTTTGCCTTGCTCATCCATTAAATGTGCATAAATGATCAAGGAGAGATATATTTGTTCTTTTCTTTATTTTCTTTTTTCTAATAACATTCTTTTCTCTATATATCAGTCAATGGATAAGGCTTGACTTGCAATTGATATGTGACAGTAGTTTCTCTTTTCTACTTCCTCCTCTCCTCTTATTCATCATTATCTCTTATCCAACCTACATGAATTCAGCTTATATGATAAAAAGAAATTGGAAGAATACTATGTATCATCTAGACAAAATAGAAGACAAAAACCAAATACCATAAATTCTGCATGCTCCTTATTAGCGGCAAGGTCCCATAAAATGCAACCGCTTTCTTCCCAAGCCTCCTCTACAGCAGACTTCTTGCAATTATTAGGAGATGCCTGGCCATCAATCCCTGCTGAACTTGGAGATAGCTCGATATCACAATGTTGAGTTTGCATTGCCTCTATGTTACCATTCGAGTTGTCCAGAATTGGAGAGGATGTGGTATCTTCCATTTTAGTGGGCTGTGACCTTTGAGAAGAATCATTTGATGTAGGGAGACCTGGAAACTCACCACTTTCACCACCATCAAGAGGTACAAGTTTGCGTATCAAGGAGATTATATAGCTGGGATCCACTGTTGTTGACATGTCAAATAGCTGAGTCACAAGTGCAAAATTTCCTGAAGTAAGAAGATCAAAAGTCCTACGAATAGCTTATACACATAGAACAAAGTGAAACCTGGTAGCCATAATCTCACACCAAAGAATCACACAAACTCAAACATCCCATCCACACATGTTACTCGGGCTTTGATCCAAGCACTCAACATTGATACTTGTTCTAGCATGAGAAGTAATTTTTGAAAGTTTAGTATGTATTGGAGATGATAGATGTTGATAGTCAGAAGCTGATGCATCTTGCACAAGCTACGAACTAGATATTTCTATCAGAGATTTTTCTTATTTTTGTTATTCTGTTGTAACCAACTTTTGGCGGTAAAAGCTCTTAGATTCTTGTATAAACACTGAAGCTTTGTTTGAGCTGTAATAACACGTACAGAATAATCAGAATCATACAGCTCTTTCCCCATTATCTTTAATTCTCTGCACTTGCTCAACCCCCTCCTCCCCTTCTCTAGAATCCTTCAATACTTTTTTTTTGTTGAGAAATGAGATGCCCAAATGCCCATGCCTTTGTCTGAGCGTCGAGTGTTTCACACAAGTAGCTGGCTTGAAATCAAGAGTTGAAGAGATATAACCGTGCACAATGGCTTCATATGTAGAAGTGCCAATAAACACCAAGTTTTCTATTACATGGGACTCCAGGGTAAGGCTTCAATTTAGTGCAAGACTCCTACATGCCCATGCCCTTTACACCCACACACTTACCTCAATCAGAATCGGGATATGGATTGGAGTTCGTATTACATGGAATTTTTTGGCTGTATACTACTCAAAGACTTTTTTTTTGGGGGGGGGTCAAATGCTCATAGGTGCTTCTAAATAGACTTGGGGATGATATGATTCTCAACAACCATCTACTTACCCAAAGACAACTACTTTTTTTTTTTGGGGGGGGGGCCAGGAGAGCAATTCCCCTGTAGTAATTCCTCAAGTATCAACAAACAACTACGCTAGGTTTCTCCGGGAAAGCAATTCAAAGAATTTTCCTAAATTTAGTTAGGCACCAATCCCAAAAGCATAGAACCCTAGTCTCTTATGGGACCCGAATACTGCAACAACCTGACTGAATTTTACATGCATGAACAAGGACGGACCCAAGTTTCCTCTCTTTTCTTTCCCTTTTTTTTTTTTTTTTTTTTTGGTTTTTGGCCCCGGTGCATCTAATGGGCTACATAAATTCCACTGAACATTAACATTCCAATTGAATCACAGATTCAACACTAAGAAGTAAACAAAATATGAAAGCCAAGCATTGCAATCGCCCTTGAGCAGCACCAGACCGAAGCTCAAAAAACAAAACGCAGTCCAAATTAAGTTGAACTACAATATCATGTGCAATCAAAAACACACCCAAAAAAAGGAAAAAATGAAAGTAGACTATAGCAGGAGGAAACTAAGGCTT
The DNA here is from genome assembly GCA_029747015.1 of Carnegiea gigantea. Taxonomy (NCBI): domain Eukaryota; kingdom Viridiplantae; phylum Streptophyta; class Magnoliopsida; order Caryophyllales; family Cactaceae; genus Carnegiea; species Carnegiea gigantea. The sequence continues at coordinate 46,564 of JAKOGI010001314.1, forward strand.
CCAATGTGACGAGTGAGCTTAGCAAGCAGCAGCAATCAGATAAGGGAAGTAAAACCCTAACTGAATCTTTCGGACTCTAACAAAGCAAAACCCTAACCTCGTGAGGAGGAGCAGTAGGGTGATGTGTAGGCCCATCACCATCGACGCGAAGCTCTTCCTCTGCTAGTTCGTGTTTTGGAGCGTCAATTGCAGCTTCATCTTCTGGCCGGTCTTCCGAAAATTGCCGTGAATCCGGAACCGGAGATGCTTCCGGTGTCATTTTCTCTCTCCTGAACCCCAAACGATGGAATTTTTTTTGGGTCGGATCACCACTGAAGTTAGAGTCAAAGATTCGAAGGTCGGACTCACCAGGATGGAGGGAAGCGACACAGCCTAGTAGCCTACAAAGCAGCAGTGGGCGTGGGGCGGGTGGAGTTTCGCACCCATGCTATTTTCAAAAGTCGTCATTATGCTCACGCACATAACTATCGAATTTTCAACATCGATTCTCATATCCATCGGATATTTCGAGTATTTTGCTTTTCATTCACATATATACAAATATTAAAATATTAAATTATGATATTCATTCGGTACGATAATTTTTTTTATCTAAAGAAATTCATAAAAGTAAACTTAATTAAGCAGAATATTCTAAAGAAATATGATACCTATTAGATTAAGTGCAAGTGTTCGTACTTAGGGTATGTTCTATTTCGCATTTTTGAGGATTTAACTAAAAGCTTACATCTCCTCACACCTTCTTACATCTCCTTACAGCTCCTTATATCCTTAACATAATTCTTACATCTCATTACATCTCATTACATCTTCTTACATCTTTTTACATCCTATATAAATTTTCTATAAGATTCATTTATTTTAATTACATAAATATGTATATTTTTTAATTGTGCTACCAATATACAAAATTTGTAAATATCTTATGAACACAATATTTGCATAGACATAAAAACATAATATAACGACGTAAATTATATTTGAGTTTCGACATGAGCAGTATGTTATTATAGATGGAATAAGTGACCATATATTTAAAATTATAATACAAAACTTTTGTTCATGTTTAAGTTTGAAGCATATATGAAAACTATCAAACTGTATGCGACGAAAGTATTACAACTATTTTATCCCCAAGTTTATCTATGGCGATTTTGTTATTATCATTATACAATTAAACATTTGGTGATCATTCCAAATTTGGTTCCCTTGCTAAAATTGATATGCACTTATTATGCAGAATAATAAAATTTTGGAACGTAATTTTTAATTTTTGGTTGTTTAATATGACAATACAATTTTCGTATTTTAAGCATTGTTGAATAATATTTTAAGGGTTTATTTATAAAATTTCTTGGTAACAATATTGACCATACATTTACATTTAAAATTTTTTACTTAAAATAGGATTTTATTTTAAGAGTTGTATTCAATTTTGTCAAAAAACTTTTTTTGGGGTACACTTTGCTTATTGGATCAAACTAATGTAAATATAAAAAATCACCTCAAGTGTAGGAAATTTTCTTGACAAAATTTATGGGGTTTAATATATTTTATTATTATGTAATTAAGTTAATTAATGGTTTATTTTCAATAAGTTTATTATTTTGATATTATTGTTTTATATCCAAAACCTTCATTGTAAAACAAACATATTTCGTTTCAATTATATTAAGAAATATTTTGTTTACTGATGGTATCAAATTTTAGTCGTAAAAACTGGTGTAGCCACCGTGGTGTCAGTGGTGTCACCCGACGCTTCTCTCAAAAAAACAAAAAAAGATAATATATGTTAGAAAATTGAAAAGATTAGACGTTGTGTATATGTAGCTAGGGCTGGGCACCACCGGGTAGCCGGTCGATTTTTGCAGAACCGGTCCCGGTCCCGGTTGGACCTGTTCCAGGATTTCTGGACCCGGTCCCAAAACCGGTTGGGACCGGTTCCACAACCAGGTACCCGATATCTGTTTTGGCGGAGAGTTACTCACTGTTGGCCGGCAAGAACAGATCAAGAGAGAACAGTTGTCGGCGAGAACAAATCGAGAGAGAACAGTTGTGGGTCACGGTTCACCGGCGAGAACAGTTGTCGACAATGCTGTGATAGCCCAGGACAAACGTCAGAAGGTCAGGAGAAGCAGCCGCCGAGGAAGTCGCCGTTGCATGTGCCGGAGTGTGCCAGGAAGTGGAGATACGAGAGAGAGAGAGAGAGAGCGTAGAGAGACTGAGGCTCCGAGGTCCGAGTAGCCGGGGTGAAGGGAGAGAGAGGAGTGGTAAGGGGCTGAGGGGCTGATGAGGGGGATCGAAGAGACTGGAGTCTGGAGGCAAGCAGCCGAGGGGAGGGGTACGGGAGCACGGCATTGGAGAAAAAGCATGGCTGGTGAGGGTTTGAGCCTTTGAGGGAGGTTGCACTATCGCATGACCGAAGAGAGAAGTGAGGAGGTCAATATATATATTTTATTTTTTTAATTTTAGAAAATGAACCGGGTAACCGGGTACAGGGACCGATTTCGGTTCCAAATTTCCATGACCCAGATCCGGAACCGGTTGTAATCGGGTCCCGAATTTTAGAACCGATCCCGGTCCCGATTAATCCGATTCCGAGTCCAAACTCACCGGGTCCAAATTGGGTCCGGGTCTGGGTCTGTGTATCCGGTTTTTTTGCTCAGCCCTATGTGTAGCAAATGCACCCAAAGTATGAAGTTGCCCTTGGCTAAGCGGTTTAGGCACTCCTTATTATGTGGGTTGTGTCTGATGTCGCGAGTTCGAGTCCCCTAAGCTTCTCCTTTACAGATTTATTTTTTCCAATTTTTTTAACTTACGCCTTGCACTGAGATAACTCCCCTTTTCGCATTCTTTGCTTCATTTGTTCACAATTTCACACTGGTACCCAAAACCCCAACCCCCCACCCATCAACACACTCAGCCCTCAAAGCACCGTCCACTAGTCACCGGTGACCGTTCACACGCCAAGTCGCGGGAGCGCACAGCCCACCAACCTCAGCTCTCTCTCCAATTTGTAACTTCTCCGTTTACTAATACTAGTTTAAATATTTAATTGACTTAAATTTGTTATTAAATTCTTCAATTTGTAGATTAATAAGTTTGTATTGTTTGATTTGTGAGTTTGTTTGTCAATTTCAATTCCAAATTTGTTTAATTTACAGGTTTAATTTCAATTATAGGTTAATTCTCAATTTGTAGATTAGTTTCTTTTATTGTTTAATTTGTGAGTTTATTTGCCAATTTCAATTTCAAATTTATTAATTTATAGGTTTCATTTCAATTATAGGTTAATTCTCAATTTTTCAATTGGTAGATCACTTTATTTTTACGGTTTAATTTGTATTTGCCAATTTCAATTCAAAATTTGCTTAATTTATATGTTTAATTTCAATTCTAGGTTTGAAAGTGTGAGTCCCGTTAAACGAGTTTATTTGCCAATTTCAACAGTTGAAAGAGTTTTCTCTTTGATGAAGTATATCAAGATCAACTTGCGCAACTGAATCTCAGATGAGTTTTTGAATGATATTGTTAATACTTTGAGGATATTTTGTTTGAAAGTGTATCTACTGATGATATTTTGCATCGCTTTCAAAATATGATGTCTCATCGAGGACAATTAGATTGGATATTATATAATCGTTATTTAATTCGAGTTTATGAATATTGTTATTATATTGTGTGCTATTAATTTTGACACCCCTCTTCAAATTTCCTGGCTTCGCCACTGGTAGTAAATATAACTAATATATCATAATTGTCACAAATTATACTGTACAACTCTTCAATAATTCAACAATTCTTTATATCTATCATTACAGCTCGGTAGAGCTCCTTACGTCTTCTTACAGCTCCTTACAACTCCTTACAACTCCTTACATTTTCTTACAGCTTACAGTTGTGTCTTATCGCTAAATAGAAGAGGCCCTTAGCTTATGATCAAAAACTGCATTCTGAAATGAGGGAGTGAGGGACACAGTAATGAAATAGTGAAGGACACGACATAGTAAATGAGCGATACAAATGGATGTATTGTATAGTTGTGGATGGGTTGGAGTATAAGGCATTTTCTTTTTAAGCGAATTACTAACATTCAAAACTCAAAACTTTGCTCAACAATTTATTTTACCTCCAAAAAAATCGGGTATGGGCTGGGTATGGGACGAGTGATATCTATACCTGAACCCATACCCATTCCCATTCCTAGGCTATAGAGTTCGATTACCATAAATCAATAATTCTATAGTACATCCTCATGTACCTAGTTAAGTACACACTTATAAATATAGGCATTCCAATATTATTGGCGTCGCACCAAGCCGATTATCTTATTTTCATAGACTAAATTACAAATACAGGTAAGAAAAGATACACTATAGGAAATAAAAAGGTACAATATATGTAAGAAAAGATACACTGCATACAAAAAAAGATACTTTGCAGGAAACACCTTTGTAATTAGTACACATGATGAAAAGATACATCATATAACAAAAAATATTCATCATTTACAATATCAAAAGATTTATCAATTAAACCGAAAAATCTATTATACATAGGTCAAAGATTCATTATTTAGATCCAAAAGATTCATAACTCAAAATTTAAAATTCATACTATTACATAAAAGTAATGTTGTGTGCTGACGTGAATTTTTTCCTGCATTGTCAAAAATCAGAACTTTTGGGTCATAAGATTAATCATCAATCTTAATCACATCCGTTCATGTTAATTAATCAATTCTAATAAAAGGAAGAAAAAAATAATTAACAAGGAAAATATAAACATTAATTATGGAAACATTAAAAGGAAATTAGAATAAGAATGAGAATGAGAATCGCAGCATTCTTAAATTATAATATTCTTAAAATATAATTACCAAAAGTTGGCCATTTGTTCTTGCATTTGTTTTAACTCAGGCATTACGTACACATCAGTTAGTGGTATATATTTTATACGCTTTAAGAGGAATAATTTCCATATTAACCAATGGTATGCATCATTCTTATTCTTATTAAAGCGTGCCTTCAATATTAATAAATTAACTATGGAAATATTCAAATTGTCTACTAAAAACTCAAGGAATAATTTATACGCTTTAGAATATAGTAAACTTAGGCAATATTTTATACGCCTTAGTTTTTGTGTTCCAATCACTGCAAACTTACCAAAAAAATTATTTCTCTTAAAATAATAGGCATGATTTTAGCAATATTATTGAGACCATTATTACTTGAACTCAGCTAGCAATTTACTGTCCAAGCAAGCATTGATCGAGGTCTGCAATATTGATCTTTTTGAATTAACAACTTTGCTTCCAGTTATATTATTGTCTTTTTATTCGTTGTCCGTTGTGCTTTGATTTAACATTCTTCAATTTCTAGGGATCAACATACAGTAAGAAAGATGTCTACATTAATCTAGGTCAATTTAAAAAAATTCATCTTGCTTCCCCTCTTTCATCTTCTTGCTGGGATGTTTATATTCTTCTTGCATTCAGTTTTCTTTTTATATTTTTGTAATTTGTAGGGATGAAAATACAATAAGGGCAGCATCTTCATCGATCCCATAGGTACAGTTTCATATTATTCTACATACAGATTGCCCACAACAATACGACAAAGAAAAAATTAGAATATTTTTTTAACCAACTTTAAACTTTTAATTTTATGAACTTGCGTGTGTGTATGTACGCATATATGATTTGCTAAACACTCTTTCTTTCTTTAATCTTTAGTTGACTAATTGTTTTGCAACTGGAAAGTGGAGAAGTATTTATTTGTATCAATTGTGGAATTTGGGACTTTCGATATTGTGGAATTTGGGACATTAATACTTCCTTTCGGTATTATAATAATAACTATAATATGCCATGCATGTTAGTTGGTAATCAATTCATCCTACATAATTGTGTTGGATGTCCTTAAACTATGAAAATTAGGCAGCAAAGAATTTAAAGATTGTTGAATTATGTGCATAGTTCTGACCATTTCCTTTTGAATTACTACTACTAACAACGCTACAGGCATGACTCAAGTTGATAAGAGTGTTAGTGTATAAAACTGAAATATTCGGTACTTTAAATCGATTATAGATAACGCATGTAAATCCCACCAATCTGCCTGCCTAATTATTTACTACAATATTAACTATTATATATATAATACAAAATTATTTACGGCAATCAATTTTACCTCCTCTGTTTGAAGGGCCCCTATTTGTAGAATGGACCCTATCAATGTATTTACTAATCAATGTCAGTATGCTCAATCAAAATAAATTTGTTATATGTTATTACTAATAAAAATAGCTTAAGTGATAGTTAGTAACTAACTATCACTTTATTTTATCTAAAGTCTTAACCACTTAAGTATTTTTCAATAAACTAATCACTTAAGTTATATTATTTTAATTGATAATACTACAGATACAATCAATATTATCAAAATATTTTTGGGCATTATGGAGAACTTACTGTCTATACTCTACTATTTATCAATGTTTAAATTATAGATTTTGGTAAGATTTTTCCCATAAATAAAATCTATAAGTGCAATGCCTATACTTAGGTTTTAAAAATAATATTATTTTAGTTGACTGATTGTACTGTATAATTGATTATAAGTGTTGGAAAACAAGGATGTACCTCAATGCGGAAGCATAGGATCTTATTGCTCGGAGATTGTCCACGAATAGTTGCACTTGGATTGACGGTGGCTACTAGAGTTATCGAAATTATCACACCCAAAACCCGAACCCGGATGATGGTAAGGCTAGCGTGAGAGGAGGGGAGAGAGAGTGAGGGCCGTTGTTTTTGGTTAGGTGCTACTGATACAGAATTAGGTCACTAAAATCCCTTAATATAGTAGCATACAGTTTGTAACTGACAATGAGTAGTTAATAGGGATTTAATGGGCATGATTAATATGTAATTAATCATTTGTAACTGCCCAATTAATAGCATAATAATATGACTATTACACTTGGTCAACAGCTCCCCATCGTTCACATAAACTATAAGTTACATTTTTCTCTCCCAACTAATCTCTTCACGCCTCATACTAGGAATGGAGTGTGCAATCAAAAAGTAACCAACAGTGTTATATTAAGTCACCGCCTAACCAACATAATACTTTCACGAAATAAGATACCCCAAATCACCCTCAATATCATTAGTGGCATACATAATCCCTCTATTCCATATGATTAATCAATATAATCGCCCGGGCTGATATGGTGATGATGGATAGATTTTTTCTTAAACACTCATAAAATTTCATCTCAGCTTAACTGCTTTCCTAACGTGTTTTCGATGAATAGTATACATCATGGCCCTTAAGAAACACATTAAGGCAGCATCACCAAGTTTCAACTTCATATCATAGCTTTAAGTTAAAGGGTCATCGTCTATGGGGTCATACAATGACAAGAGATAGGGAAGTCAATTGTCACTCAATGTATGGGTCAACTCTTTATGTCATACGAATCGTCCATAAGCACACATAGTATGAGATGTGTGTCATGGCATAGCTCCTACTCAGTTGGGTATGTCACTCTTTATACTATGCGAATCGTCAGTCTAGATTTTTACCAGAAAATCTGACATGAGCTATTAGATCAACATACTAAATGTTAATCTTGACACTCAAGATTCGGCTTTTAAGGCTTCAATATGAAATCTTATTTCATACTCGACTCCCTCGAGTCTCATCTTAGACTTACTAAGGCGACTATATTCATTTTACTCATACACTTTCAGTGTCAGTAATCAATATTACACACCTAGTGCCAACATGATTCAATCTCATCCTGCCAGCCACTCAAGCATCAGGGTGATTGCTATATGACTAGGCCAATCAGAAGCTTGTGACACTTCAATGTGCCTAACATGCAAAAATAAATCATGAGCATTTTGCTAATTTATAAAAAGGAACATGTCCATCACAAGATACATCCAAGCACTAAGCCTTATGAATTTCTAGACTCAACAAATGAGCTTTGAATATCTCATTAGGAATACGTTTAGTCAAGGGAACATAGTCACCTTGTTAGTATATACCCATTGGCAATGCTTTTTATCTCTATGGTAACTAGATACACAATCTGCCTTCATAGTTGATATTATTGTGTAGTTATGCTTCTTACTGCACCATGACATAGCTCTCCCAACTAGGATGGAGGCATGTCCTGAGGTTGACTTAGACTCATCTAGGTCACCACCCCAATTGACATCTTTAAGGATCCTCTCAACTTGAGGTCTCATCCTTGATAGCAGAAGACTAAGTTAGCAATACCACGAAGGTAGCACTTGGTTCTCTTGACGACTTGCCAATAAGCAAATCTTGGGTCACTTTGATAAGAACTTACCAAACTAACCACAAAGTAATGTCAGACTATGTACATAACATGGCTTGCATTAAGCTTTCTATGACACTAACATTAGGGACATTATTTATTATCTCCATTTTACCATCTGTTTTAGGGTATTGATCAAGACTCAAGATTCCCTTCTGAACTGGAGTACCTACGGGTTTGGAATTATACATCCAAAATCGTTCCAAGACCTTTTTATGTATGCATCTTGGGACAGTATTGAACTATTTCCACTACTACGACATACCTGGCTTCACCCATGTCCTGCATCTCAAAGAATCTTCTTCAAGTGATCCCCAGCGAGCAGTATATCATCAACGTATCGGATAAGAAACATAATTCCCCATGTTGAGCTTGTGACATATACATGATGGTTTTCTAAAACCATAGATAAGCCAAACTAAGTTATGGCTTCTAAAGTACTAAGATCTGGAAGATTGTTTAAGATTATATATAGATCTTTTAAGACGACGCACCTTATCCTCTTGTTCCTTTGCTACAAAACCAGTGGGTTAGTCCATATAAATCTGTTCCTCAACATTACCATTGAGGTAAGTAGTCTTTACGTCCATTTCGAACATCTCAGAGTCTAAATGGGCAATCAATGCTAGGAGTAGTCGAGCCTGAACTTATCGATTAAACCATTTATCCAACGTTTTATCTTTAAAATTTATTTGTTTTCGATAGACTTGCATCGGGATGGAGGATCAACGAGTTTTCAAGCCTTTTTCTTACCATTGAATCCATCTCATCCCTCATGGCACCCTCCACTCTTTGTGATTTGGTGAATCAATCACCTCTTGATAAAAGGTAGGTTCCTTAACCTCGAAGGAGTGTGCATAGGAATACATCATCTTCAACTTAGAAATATCATCGACGAAGATTTCTTCCATGCCCACTCCTTTGGATCCTGGGACCTTCATTATTTGTCTGCCTAAGTGAGAAATCCCTCCCCCTTTCTCTAAGAGATATGGGACCAGGAATCCCTCTCCCTTTCTCTAAGAGGTATGGGAACCTGAGCACGGGGAGAAAATTACTCCCACTATCCACTGGAGGTGGTATCCTGAATGTGTGGACTAACTGTATATTCAGGAATGGGAGATTGAGAATAAACTTCATTTTCAGGCTAGCTCTCCTCAACATTTAGAGATTGAGCATGGATCTCATTCTCCTTAATAGAAAAATCTTCACTATTTCTATCAAATAAGGAAGGTGTACCATAATCGATGACTTAGTGAGAATTCAAATCCTCCCCCTAACCGAGAGATGGTTGAAAGTCCTGTTGTAACTCATACGAATTTAGGTCCTTCTTAAATTTTACCAAAAGTTTGGGAACTTATTCTCAAGAAAATCGATATTATAGGAATTCATTTCACGAAAAAGATATTTACAACCTAGATTGGCTTACAGAGTTCTAATATTTCAGTCTAATTGAGTCCTACTTCCACTGTATATGAACAAATCAAGTACCTACCAGCGGTGAGATAATAGGTACACATACCTATATCATGAATAATATATCGCTTACACATTTAGGGGCCTGCATACATCTGGAGTGAATGAATACTAAGGGATTCGATGGCCTTGAAGCCTTACTAAAAGACTTTATAGTTGCTTGCTAGCTAAACTTGACTCACATCTTGCAACTTAAGTCCAGTGAACTGGTCTTAAATGGCCATCATTAGCTAGTTTGTTAACTTTACCTTGACCCTCATGGTCAAGTCGAGCATCCCTAAAACAGAGTTGAAAATGAGGCAAAGATGGAAGATATCTTGTTTCGTCCAAAACATTGAAAACAACTTTCAATATAACATGGCCAAACAAATTGCCATTGTATACAATATCTAAGACATTTAGATGAAAACTAACCTCATAAACGAAAGACACAAGGGAACATCACACCGTAGGTGCATAGAGAGCGTCGTGAAGAAGCAACACATCCTTTTCACAAAGATATGTCCTCATTTCAAGGACATCTTTTTCACCATCGTTACCTAAAACGACAGTTTGTGAACCCACGGGCAGCGATGAAAGTTCACAAAATTAGCTTAATCCTGAATTATGTGCTTGATTATTGTCGTGTCTACAATCCTCTAGGGATCACAGTTTGCAACCAATGCTAGGGAGGACACATATTATTTAGGAGCAATAGTGAAAGAAGGTACTTCAATCGGCTTAGGACTATCCCAAGCGCATAGTCCCTTATTTCCATAGTTATGACACTTCACATGTGCTATATGTATCTCTTTATTTCCCTTATCCTTTTTCCATTTGGCAATACCACCCTTAGGTTTGAAACTTTAAGAGAAAATGAATCTGGACACACCTGATGCTAAGCTAATCCCACATGTACTCAACAGTGGGATAACTTTTAATTCCCTCGCTAGATCGTCACTGATGCAATACGATAAAGTATAGCATGTTGATTGATCCATTCTCAAACGATTTTTGGTATGCCATTTAGATCTTCACTACACTACTCACTAGCGGTACCATCTTTGCCATTCTAGGAGACCTAGAACCTGATGGGTGCTCTAACACTTCACTCTCGTTCAGAAGAAACTGAATCTTCTGATACTTTGTGTCATAGTTAGTGCTATCAAGGTTTTCATTGGTAAACATATTACCAACCATCCTTTTAATTGCCATATCTAGACATATATATATTTTTAAAGATGGACAGTAGGCGTATTTCAAATAATTAAATTATTAAAAACTCCATCATTCATCTTGCATGATCGAAAATTTCACTAAGCTCTTAATCATCACATACAAACATGATTAGAAGTTTTCATAATTTAATTATCATATTTTTCCATAAAACAAATTTTATGGAGAACATTATGGTTAAACTAATTAACATTTCAGAAATATCACAAAGATATTCAATTTTATTATATAAACCAAATTTACATGAAGTTATCTCGTTACATAAAACGAGTTTATATAACTACTAATATGTCATTTAAAAATCTATCAATGGCATATCAACTATAAAATTTAGATTATTATATAAAATGTATTTATATAATAAAATGAAACGATGAAACATATTCATTGTAAGATGTTACAAATGGATTTCATAAAAGCCCAAGTAGTAAAGTGTTATATAAAACATATTTCTATAATTATTACTTCCCAAGTAGTATAGTGTTATATAAAACGCATTTATACAATTATTACTTACTTGATATTTATTTAAACTTCACTTGCAAATTACAAAACACATTTATAATATCACAAGTTTAATTTCACGAAATGAATTCATAAAATGCTGCTAAATAATATGATAAGCAGACAATATGAAACGAATTCATATTCATTAATTTGAGCAATGTAATATTGCTAACACAATCTAGCAAATTTACTACAACTCGTGTAGTTCTTAAATATATAAAACACATTTATATAACAGTACCAATTGGTGATTGACATGAAAAATATTCACGTAATCGAATGCAACATAATTTGTAACATGAAACATATTCAAATATTAACCGCAAGAAAGTATATAGAACACATCTACATAATATTACAAATTTAAATAATATAAAATGAATTCATATAATATTTACAAATCATACACATTAAATAAATAATATGGAACACATTCATATAATATTACATAATACACATTCGCCTTATATTATGAAACATATTCATGTGAACAATTGAAACATATCCATAACTTGCAAACATAACTTATCAAACTTATTCATATGTGAGTAGCATATAATTATATAAAACACATTTATATAATTATTATAGTTTTATGAAATGAATTCATAACATGTTATTTAATTACAGAATTAGTATAAAACACATTTCTATAATATAACTTGTTATATGAAATGTATCACAATAATACTCACAAAATATTATGTAAGACGCAATCATATAACGTTGCCCATTTAAATTTTATGAAAGGAATCCATAAATTCTTATCATATGCTCTATATATACCAATAATGACATGAAACACATTCATTAACAATCGCTCAATTGTATAACAAAACTTTACAAAATCAAATTCATGAAACAAATTCATATAATTAAGCATAAGCATGAGCTAAATTATATTCTTAAAGAATAAATATTGTAAAATAACTAATTGAGCTAGGAAATAAATAAACTAAAAGAAACATAGGTGAGTCCGGTCCAAGATAATTAAAATTGGGATCTTGGACCCAGGATTTAAGGTTCCTCTAACTAACCCTTTCCCTATTCGCGCTCAATGAATCCTTTCTCTAAACCTTCCTCTGACTCCCTCCTGTTCTCTCTAGGCTGAAGAGGGAACCCTAAGCCCCTCTTTTGCCTCAACCATGGACGACACCCCTACCTCGTCCTACGTAGGCAAGCGACCAGCCCCCTTTTTTGTTTCCTAGCTTGACGTAAATGTCCAGCACCATTACAACTACTCTCGGTCATCGGCACCTCCGGCTGAGAACCATCCAAAAGATGAGATCCGCCACCCCTCACCGCCGCTAAACGACTCACTTGAACCGCTGTCCCTCGCGGCCCACAAGCCCTAATGACGCCTCCTTAACCAAAACAGACGTCACCCTGGTGTAGATCGGCCACTAAGGAATCGAAAAACACCAGTCGCGCTTTTCACGTGCCTCTCATGTGGTGGCGTGTGACATACACATGCCTCTTCTGGAGGGTTTTTGGCCGGTTTTTTTGGTGGCCATGCACAGATCGGCGATTGTGAATGGTGTTCGAGGTAGAAGGGAGTCAAAAAATCACCCTCGTCGGCGGCACGTGGCACACGCGTGCCACCCATCCAGGTGGTTTTCGATGGGTACGTCGGCTAACTTTCCTCTCTTTCTGCCTCTTTCAAAATTCCTCTTTTTTTTTAGATTGTTATTATTATTAGGTACATGTGTGTGAGGTCGAGGCGCTGGCCATCGGTGCAGTTGCATATGCAAGCATAGGAGCGAAGGTAGATAGGTTAGGGAACAAAGTAATGGAGTCCAATCTAGATTGGGGTTTAGGGTAAAGACACGAATTGAAAACATAACTCATGTTGCCATAGGACACTGAGGCCTACGGGGACAACCGCCACCGCTGCCACCTCCTGATGGCACAATGGGTGGAGAGACATAAAGAGGCAAGTCCTCATTAGGCTACTAGTTCCAGTCAGATGGTCATTCTTAAGGTTCGGGGCTGAATTACGTATAGCACGCAACAGTCCATGAGTTCAATTTAGCATAATCATCACTTAATGATATGCACAATCATGCTGGCAAAGATGCAGTTAGCACAATGGCAAGACAACCTTAGCGAAACACATGCTTGCATTAATCTTAATTAATATAATAGCAAGATTAGAAAAACTAATTACATATAAATTCAGGATTGCTTCAATCAGGGTCAAAACTGAGCAATGTGGCTCTGATACCACTGTTGGAAAATAAGGATGTACCTCAGTGCCGAAGCATAGGATCTTATTGCTTGAAGATTGCCCACGAATAGTTGAACTTGGATTGACAGTGGCTACTAGAGTTACCGAAATTGTCACGCCACAAACCCGAACCCGAATGATGGTAAGGCTAGCATGAGAGGAGGGGACAGAGAGTGAGGGCTGTTGTTTTGGTTTAGGTGCTACTAATGCGGAATTAGGTCACTAAAACCTCTTAGTATAGTGGCACACAGCTTGTAACCGACAATGAGTAGCTAATAGGGATTTAATGGGCATGAGTAATGCATAATTTATCATTTGTAACTGCCCAATTAATAGCATAATAATGTGATCATTATACTCGATCAACAATAAGAATAGTAACATAAAAATAGACATCTATATTATAATCGGGTTGAGTCAATTTCAACTAACAAATTATAGTAAAGCATCCCATGGATAATACAAATTTATTTCACCAAAGGTACAATTTGTTTTTCTTTTTATGGTTAATTGATTTTTATACTTGGAAAAAATTGTTAATTTGGATGGACAATGGCCATTGTTTACTGTTCTTTTTATTTCCTTTTTTTTCTTATGACAAAGAATATTGATAGTTCTTTTTACTTTTTAAAGAATATTAACAGTTATATTTTTTGGCTTCTTGAAGAATATTGATTCTAAAATATCAAAAACTATGATTCCTATAATATATCATAATAATTAGGGAATAACGTATTTAGATTATAATTAACTTTCCTTAAGCTAAATATATATGTCCTATACATTAATCAATTATATGCATATTATTATAATATGTCCAAATAAAATATACATGACCTATATATTATTAAAAAAGGAAACAACATGTCCCAATAATCAAATTAGTGTGTCAAGCTGGTAAATTTAATGTCCAAGCACCCAAATTTGGAGACTATTGCAACTTCTTTTTAGATTTAGATATTTAGGGTTTTGAATACAAAAAGACAATAAAATAAAATAAAAATAAAAATAAACAAAAGTAAAAATATATCCATTTCATTGATTACCTTGAGCTCTCAATTTTGAATTTGTTCCTAAATAGAGTGCATGATATGGGAAAATTCATAATAATTTGGGAGGTAATTGTTGCCCTATTACTAGAAATTTCCATTTTTCAATGGATTTATTCTAGCCAAATGTTTCCCCCCTTTCCCTTCTCGCCCGTCCATCATATTCTTCAAGACCAATAATTCATTATAATTTTGCTTCTTCCATTAATATTAAATATTGTACGATTTAATTATTAATTTTCTTACTTGAATTCTACTTTCATTCCTTATTACATAATGTGTGATTGAATTATGATTTGGATTTGATTATACAATTTCTATAAAGAATTTAATATGTGCATCTTTTTCTGTGATACACTAATTTAGTTTATTTATAAAATCAAACCTCTTCCCGTCCTCTTGAAAAAGGAAATCGAATATAAAAATACAAAAGAAGACACAAAAATAAAATCAAACGAAAATTAAAAAAATCCATTCAATTAACTTAGCAGAATTGAATATGGAGGTAATTAAATTAGCAATATATCGCGTAAATAAAAGTGGATGAATTTATAAAGCGTTGTGATTTCGCTATCCAATATAACTATAATTAGATTATGTCTTTCATGTTTAATATTTAAATATTGAATTTTGATATACTAAATTTAATATATTTGTAAAATCAAACCCTTTCCCCCCTCCTACTGGAAAAAGAAATTGAATACAAAAATTCAAAAGAAATAAACAAAAATCAAATCAAATGAAAATAAAAATAAATCCATTTAATTCACTTAGTAGAATTGAATATTGAAGTAATCAAATTAGCAATACAACATCGCGTAAATAAAAGTATATAAATTTATAAAGAGTTGTGATTTCGCTGTCCAATATAACCTTAGTTAGATAATGTATTTCACATTTAATATCTAAACATTGAATTTCAAAACTACACTGGAGACAATGATTTTTCAAACATAATATATTTAGCGAATAAAAGAGTTATTACCAAATGAAATATTGTTACGACATAAAACTCTTTTACCTTGCCTTGAACAAAATCTAGTCCCACTTTTAAAAATTGTTTGAACCCCAATTGATTAATGTTATATGATAACAACATAACAAATTACATAAAAATACTACTTCTGCTTTCTTCAATACATAACATTTTACTCTGTAAAAATTAGACCTACAATTATAAAAGCAATTGTACACTTAAACACATTACGAGTGACATAAATAACTAAGCACATGATTTTTCCTTTATAGACTTTACATTCATGACTTTGAAACTAAAAGATCCTTAAACAATCCTTCATACAGTCATGGATAGTGAGCCACCAAGTAGTCAAAAAATTAAAAATGGTTTAGAAAATAGGCTAGCTCGGCTTAATACAGGATAGATGCTATTTACGCAACGCAATCAAGAGTAGATAACTGCATGATATGTACAAGAACGTGAACGATTTCAAGCAGAAGCCATAGCATTACAATTGGCCAAATCCCGTGCTGTAGCAAACACTAACATTCTATAAAGTGAACATCAAGCACCACCTACTACTGTGAACTCTAATCCACGTAGAAAATTTATAGAGCGATGGTCATTCACCGGAAGGATGGTTTCATGTAACCACTGCAAAGCTACTACGTGGTTAGGTGAAAAGAGTAGAAATAGCAGCATTTCTCAGCCGCGATTCACCTTATGTTGTCAAAATGGGCAAATCATATTGCCAACATCTATACGCTTATAGGTATATTAGTTTGTACTTTGCCGATAAGTAAATCGCTGATTAATCTAGATATTCAAGCAACAGAGAACTTCAAAGGATGGTAAACATTAGTTGTATATTTCATTCGCCATCCAAGTTATATGCAATTGATAACAAACATAATATTTTCATTGTATGTATTAGGTTCTTTGGGACCAGAGGTGTGATGGCACACTTTGATTTCATCCGCAAGAGAACATTGTGGATTGCAAATCTGGAGAAGTTGTCAGCTGCACAAAGAATTAGATTGAATGAATACGCAGTTATGCAAAATGTGAGACACACACTTATATTACAAATAACTTCATGCTTACAGGTTAGATAAAACGTAACACTATTTTACTGTGTATAGGTTAGATATTTTCGCATTTTTGCGTATGTGGATGAGATCTACCCATTGCTTTAGGACGCTTGCACTACTTGCAAAAAAAGTGTCAGCACTTATTTATTTGCTCTAATTGTGCCTTATTGTATATGTGAAACTCCAAATTTAACTCAGCGAAGGTATGGATAATGGGTTTTTATTGTTAAGTACTCTTGATTATATATTTCAAGTTATAGATTTACATTATTATGTACTATATTTTTCTATATGAATTATAGGTACATCTTCAGAGTTTTATTGCGAGATCATATAGGTTATAGAAGATTTATTGTTCGTCATGAGGATGCTCGGTTTCTTTTGCATACAGCTACAACATAACTGGAACATATGTAGCACATGTATTGTATTGTTCATCATGTTTTGGCACAATTTATCTTTTGATTACTAACTATCTTCTCATAACATTCTTTACAACCATATGATCATCTATCTCTATATAAGATTATAGATGATTGTATAGACAAACTATGGGTATTTGTTATGGAGCCTCCACAACACTATGAAGTAGAATTGCCTATTACTCTTATTGTGCCAGTTAGTTAGGAGGAGGAGGTGCATTACTTATGAAACATTGATGCTAGATATATCAGGTACACAAGATGTAATTATAGGCTTTAATTGTATAATTGTTAATGAAATTATTACTAATAACTTAATTTTTAATGTAGGTACAGGAAGAGTAGGTGGATTCTTCGTTATTTGCGCCATAAATTAGCATATCATCATGCCATTTAGCATGATTTTTGTTTCATTTTGACCACCTATAATCTCTATTATACTTTACATTATGTCTTGTACAATCATAGGTTGTTTTAATTATTGAGTTTCAATGGTTGCGCATAAAATTGCTATCTATTTATATTTTTCAATGAATTTGAGTTTTCTTTTCCAAATTATGATATTAACTTTGTCTCTAATGAATATTCTTATATTATTTTGACTCTCTCTCTCTCTCTCTCTCTCTCTCTCTCTCTCTCTCTCTCTCTCTCTATGTGTGTGTGTGTGTGTGTGTGTGTGTGTGTGTGTATTCAAACTGTCTACTGTGGTATGCACCGTGCAAAGCAGATGTTCAGACTAGTTCAATTTAAATGCAATAGTCATATAAGATTAAGATTTTATCAGGCAAAATCAAAAAGCTTATTGAAACTGCTTATCATTTAAGAGAAACGGTAAAAATCAAAAAGCTCATTGAAAATTCATTCAATTTAAACGCAATAGCCAAAACAAGATGGAGTAATCACATGATGAGAATTTAACCCAATTTTTTTTAAAAAAAGGGAATCATATAAGGGGAAAAAAGGGCAAATGAGGAAAATGATTATATAGGGAAAAAATGGTGTGTATCTTGCTAGACACACACACTTGTATCTGAGAATTTTTCGAGTAAGAGGTTAAGGGGATCACACGTGAGGCCGAAATGGGGGTTGGTGAGTTTATTTTGGATTTTTTTAACTTTTCCCCTTTTTTGGGCCAAAGTAGAGCATGGGCTGAGGTTGGGCCTTTGTTTCAAGTTCAGCTACTTGTCTAATTTTTTCATTTTTAGCCTTTTTTCTTATTTGTTGTCACATTTTTTCTGATTTTTTTATCACCTATAAAATAAAATAAAAGTAAAAAAATCTAAACATAATAATTATAACAAGCATAAATTAGGTATAAAGATGGTGCAAACACACTATCTACAGCACAATTTCTTTTAAACATTGCCTTAGGGTCTGTTCTGTTTCGTTGGTAAATAAGTATTTACCAATCATTCTCAATCTTTTCCAATTCTTTCTAATCTTCACCAACCAGCCAAAAATCTTCCAACTCTTCCTAATTCTTACCAATCTTTTTGTAACAAACCAACCCAACATCACACAACACAACCCACTAATGTGAGAAGTCCAACAACTAGGCCCACAAATCAAACTGCCAAACCCAAAAGTGAAAGACTTTGTTGATATGCTTTGTGGGAATAGAACTTATAAATATGACATCTTTCTTTCAAATTGATGATGTGGGACAAAGTCCTTGTATAGATTCATACATTCAGATGTTGGGGCATTACATACTCCCCCACTTATAGAACGCAACGTCCTCGTCGCGGGTCTCGAATCTCCTCCCTAGGCAATGCGGGGCCATTAGCCCACCATGTTGCTGCCATCGGTTTCCACGCATGGCATCACTCACTCCCCCTGCTGGACCATCAGTATCATGGACACTGTACAGTAGGTCCCAACATGGCCCACACACTACGGAAGGGATCCGATACCAAATGTAACAAACCGATCCAACATCACACAACACAACCCACTAACATGAGAAGTCCAACAATTGAACCCACAAATCAAACCACCAAACCCAAAAGTGGAAGGTCTTGTTGATATACTTTGTAAGAATGGAACTTATAAATCTGATATCCTTCTTTCAAACTGATGATGTTGGACAAAGTCCCCTTACACACACATTCATACATTCAGATGGTTAGGATGTTACACTTTTCTAATCCTTCTTATTTACCCATTCATCCTCGTTCCTTAAAAAATAAAAAATAAAAAACACCAACTCTTCTTCAGTCTTTACCAATCTTTCCCAATTATTATCAATCCTTACCAATCCTTCCAAAGGACCACGAACTCTTACCAATCCTTCTCTTTTTTCAACTTTTGTTTTAGTAACGAAAGGAATACACCCTTCAACTTCGATATTTACATGCTACATACCATAATCTCTTGCAAATAAAAATTATCTTTGGATGTTGATTGAAGCACCCCTATTGAATTAATTTTTGGGTGCACAGAATTAGTTGTACCATGTCAATCTTGGAGAACAACGCCAGCCTAACTTCGACAAAATCATTCTCAGAATAGTGGTTATGCCACAACCCGTTCGATTTTTCATTTTAGTTTTATCCTGTCTTAAAATGTTTCCGGCTTATTTGCTTGATGTTTTTAGGTACTAGAATTAAGTCAATCGATTCATTTTCAAACTAATAATTTCAATTGTTTAACACAATGTCTTTGTTGTAAATGTAAGACGTATCAGAATATAATTTTCTAATAGTGCCGTATTCAATGACATCAAGAAAAACTGGTCAATTGTTAATTGGCATCTTTTGTCTTCGAATAGTTGAGATCATCATGTGCAAATTTCTCAACCCAATCACAAGCTTTTAGGCTCCGTTTGGCCCTTGAAAAATTTGATGGAAAGAAAAAAATTTGGAAAAGTTACTTTTTTTCTTATCTTTGGTTTAGAGAAAATCACAAAGAAAAAAAATATGAAGGAAAGTTAGGTGAAAAAATTATTAGAAACAAGTGATAAAATTTTCCTTATAAAATTATAAGGAAAGTTTGAGGAAAATTTTCAACCTCCTCTAACCTCACATTGCTTAGATGACATCAATATGATTCAATAGTTTATTAACATTCAAATTTCTCATCCAAATTCTTATATTTTTCCCTCAATCCAAACAAGAAAAAAAAAAAAACTATTTTCTCACTGCTTTTTTTTCCTTCATATTTTTTTCCATTGATGTCTTAATGTCTTTGCCATTGATCTAATGTCTTTGCCATTGATCTATTAATATATACTCTATTCATTGTGGTTTAACCGACATATAATCATAGAGTCAGCAATGTTATCAATACAAGTTGGTTCAAGTGATTTAACACTTGTTCCCATAAAGCAAAATCTCAGGTTTGAGCCTTATGAATGGAGAAAATTTATGATGGTAGAGCTTTACCCTTTATTGGACCAACCATAGCTCGACTCTAGTGATATGAAGGATCCAAGACCCAAAAAACAAAGTCAACAATGTTTTTATCAAGTTCATTTCTCACCATCTATTTTTATTATTGTCTACACATTGGTCAAGCTAGTTATTACGAAAAAAAGGAAAACTCCATCGGTAAAGTTTGAACCCTAAGAGCTAACCATATTTTGAAGTTTTTGTAATGAATTATCAGCAAAGCAAATTAGTGTTTTCCATATTCTTTCAGCGTGATGTAAACTACGGCTAACTTATGCATATTATCCACAATAAGTTAATTTAAAATAATAGAAGACTCTTTTATTGGTCAACAATAGTTTAACTTTGCTAAAACATAGACAGAAAGATTAAAAATATAATAATAATAAAGATCATTCCATCTTCCATGAAGAAACGTTTTGTAACAAAATTAAATTAGATAAGCAGATGAGGTATCATATTTGCTAGCCCCTTATAATTCTATAATTTCAAAGAAAATAGAAGCACGAGAAGACTGAGAAGTTTCCAAAAGAAAAGCCAAGTTATTAACTCTACATTGATAAGCACGAGTATAATTTAGGGTTGCTTGGCAAACAGCTTTTTGAAGAGCTTTTTGGTCAAAAAGAGCTTTTTCAAGGGCTTTTTGGTAGCTATTGACCAAATGAAAAAGCTAATTTGGGTGTTTGGTGAAAAAGCTTTTCAAAAAAGCTTTTTGGGTCCAAAAAGTTAATTTGAAAATGCTAATTCCATGAGCTTTTTGAAAGAGCTTTTTGAAGAATTAGCTTTTTATCTCGCAACTTTATCAAAAACAGCTAATTTTACCAAACAGTTTTTTAACAAACAGTTAACTCAAACAATTAACTCAAATAGCTAATAGCTAATAGCTAATATAAACAGTTAACAGCTAACAGCTGTTTGTCAAACAGGACCTTAGAGTTATTACTTCTTGCTTTGATATGTTCTTTGGACACACTTTTAAATATTTTATCCTTTCCTCTTTCTTTCTTTGAGCATTTTGGTTGGCGGTAATAACAATGACAAGCACAAAACTATCGAAATGAGACCCAAAATTAGATCGCCCCAACCCTGCATGAGAGCCCATGGATCCCCTTCTTGTGTGACACCATTTGTTCATTTGCTTTTGTTAGAAAAATACAGTTTAGAGTGGTGTTATGTAGAATTACAACTACTAATATATTTTAGTAAACATTATGGTAGGACCACTAAACTAAAAGTAAACTGATCTACTTGAATTTAATATATGAAAATACCGAGTAACACAAATCAATTATATTTAATTACAAGGATGGAAAGAAAGATGAAAACTTAACCATATGGTGGCTTAGGCCCTGTTCTTTTCGTAGGTCATTTTAGATTTATCAACCTCAACCTACTTCAACCTACTTCAACCAATTTCAACCAACCTGAAAAAATACCAACCTCAACCCACTTTAACCCACTTCAACCAACTTTAACCTACCTCAACCCACTTCAATCAACTTCAACCCACCCCTTCATAAATTTAATAATTTGTAACCCAAATCGTTAAAAATAATTGATAAGTTGTGCCGACTTTCAACTTTCAGAAAAATAGTTACAAAATTGTGAAATTATCATTCAGCGAAAAATGCACTAAAAATTACAATAATTTAATAAATTATTACACATTTTCACTATTTTAACCCACTTCAACCCACCACAAAAAAAATATACCAATTTCAACTCACTTCAACCTACTTCAACCCACTTCAACCTACTTCAATCCACTTCAGCCTTCTACCCACATTTATTTACCCCTGAAAAGAATAAGCCTTTAGCCACTATCTTAAGACAATTTCGCTAGAATTATGGTGCGTGCTTCACAGATGATCATTCCTCAAGATTTACACGGTATTAATCAATCGAGGTCACTTCCAATTAGTTAACTTGAAGTGCTTGGATCAATGCCTAGATATGTTTATATCAGTGGGGGAGTAAAGGTATACACGTGAGATTAGAGGTTTAATAAGGCTGTGTTTAAGAAAATATGTAGGATGAAGAATGGACAATTTCCCTTTAGGTAATGCGTGTGAGAAAGAATGAGTTAAGGATCACGAGTTTTTTGATTTTTCAGGCACAAAGAGGACATAAATACGTTCAATTTTTTGGCTTGTGAAAAACCCACCAGTGGAGCCCCCTTCCTATAAGCACAGGGGAGGATTGATCATCAAGTAATCAAAGGGGGAAATGCCAAGAAATTTTTCACTGCCATGGTAGACGAGAGTCTGTCTAAGTTTCGACATCAATACATGCTTGGCCACAAATGGTACTGAGTTTGCCTTTTACATCTATCAGAACCAAAACGTTACATACCGCTTACATTTTTCTGTATGATTTCTTGTACTTCGCAATTGTGGGGAGAGACAAAAACACACACAAAAAAAAAAAAAAAAAAAAAACGAGATACACACAAATTCTTAAAATGACACCCAGCAAAAATATATGCAGATGCATTTTGGAAGTGTTCATAAGAAATATTTGTTGGGATTTGTCCAAATTTATTTGCCGGTTTTGGAAATAAATAAGTTATTTCCTTTTTGAAGATTATTGCTTGCACCCAAGGTTCAAGTTGTGTGGTTGGATATATTCTATTTTATGGAAATTATATTATTCCATATTTTGTATTGAATATCTTTTTCTTTTTTGGTAAAGATGATACTTGGTGGTCAAGACATATGTTTGCGGTTAGGGTTGAACCCTTGATACCTGTGAGGCTTCTCTATAAATACTATATTGTTTAACCTTATTTGGTGCGGGGCAATTTAGGAGTGCCTCTTGTGCGGGGCAATTTGGGAGTGTCTGTGGGCACTTCCCTTTTCTATTCCACATTGAAAGTTAGAGTTAGTGTTGAGAGATTTTCGTTGTAATTGATCTCTTTCTTGGGTGTTTGCTTTGAGATCTTTATCTCTCTTGTTGTTGATCTCTTTCTTAGGCGTTTACTTTGAGATTGTTTTGTACTCACTCAAATCATAGTGGATTTTGTACCGTTGTTGCTGCCCACTTTGATATTAATCCTAACAAGTGGTATCAGAGCAAGGTTATTGATCTGAATTTCGAGCATTTTCTTAAAGGATGTTTCTCATTGATATTGAGAATTTTGACGTCATAACAAGATCGATTTTGCTGTGTTCGTCCATTCCAAGGAATTTGGTCCAAAGTGGAGTTTGTTGGGATTTGTCCCAAATTTATTTGCCGGTTTTGGAAATAAATAAAGTTATTTCCTTTTTGAAAATTATTGCTTGGCACCCAAGGCTCAAGTTGTGTGGTTGGAGATATTCTATTTTATGGAAATTATATTATTCCATATTTTATATTGAATATCTTTTTCTTTTTTGGTAAAGATGATGCTTGGTGGTCAAGACATATGTTTGCGGCTAGGGTTGAACCCTTAGTACCTGTGAGGCTTCTCTATAAATACTAGGTTGTTTAACCTTGTTTGGAGCGGGGCAATTTGGGAGTGCCTCTTATGTGGGGCAATTTGGGAGTGCCTCTTGTGCGGGGCAATTTTGGAGTGCCTCTTATGTGGGGCAATTTGGTAGTGCCTCTTGTGCGGGGCAATTTGGGAGTGCCTGTGGGCACTTCCCTTTTCTATTCCACATTGAGAGTTAGAGTTAGTGTTAAGAGATTTTCGTTGTAATTGATCTCTTTCTTGGGTGTTTGCTTTGAGATCTTTATCTCTATTGTTGTTGATCTCTTTCTTGGGCGTTTACTTTGAGATTGTTTTGTACTCACTCAAATCATAGTGGATTTTGTGCCGTTGTTGCCGCCCACTTTGATATTAATCCTAACAAGTGGTATCAGAGCAAGGTTATTGATCCGAATTTCGAGCATTTTCTTGAAGGATGTTTATCATTGATATTGAGAATTTTGATGTCATAACAAGATCGATTTTGTTGTGTTCGTCCATTCCAAGGAATTTGGTCCAAGGTGGAGTTTGTTGGGATTTGTCCCAAATTTATTTGCCGGTTTTGGAAATAAATAAAGTTATTTCCTTTTTGAAGATTATTGCTTGGCACCCAAGGCTCAAGTTGTGTGGTTGGAGATATTCTATTTTATGGAAATTATATTATTCCATATTTTGTATTGAATATCTTTTTCTTTTTTGGTAAAGATGATGCTTGGTGGTCAAGACATATGTTTGCGGTTAGGGTTGAACCCTTAGTACCTGTGAGGCTTCTCTATAAATACTAGGTTGTTTAACCTTGTTTGGAGCGGGGCAATTTGGGAGTGCCTCTTGTGCGGGTGCCTCTTGTGCGGGGCAATTTGGGAGTGCCTGTGGGCACTTCCCTTTTCTATTCCACATTGAGAGTTAGAGTTAGTGTTAAGAGATTTTCATTGTAATTGATCTCTTTCTTGGGTGTTTGCTTTGAGATCTTTATCTCTCTTGTTGTTGATCTCTTTCTTGGGCGTTTACTTTGAGATTGTTTTGTACTCACTCAAATCATAGTGGATTTTGTGCCGTTGTTGCCGCCCGTGGTTTTCTCCCGATTTGGGTTTTCCACGTTAAATCTCTTGTCTTCTTATTTCTGTTTTCTGTTATTCACTTGATTTCTGAATTTCTAATTCATCCTATTGCTTCCGCTATACTGTTACTTTGATATTAATCCTAACAATATTGAGATGCAATATTTGTGGCAAACGATCAGCAAACAGCAGCAGCAACCCAGATGACAAGCCGCGGTATCGAAGTAGTGGTTCAGGTGAAGGCTGACGCCCCCAAAACTCCACAAATACCTGAAGAAAATATGTACCTTGCACTCATGAGGTTTTTATAATGAATCAATCGTGCAAATTATTACAAATTATGTGTTGAGTGAGATAGTCCGACCTAAGAGTTCTTACGGGACAAGAAAGAGGTCCAATAATATGGGTCTGTTTGATAATAATCAACTAGAAAAAAGTATCACTTGCAATAATTAGGAATCACAAAGTGACATTATTGCAGATAGACAAGCCGACCTTAAGGCTGGCAAAAATTGGGGTTTGCCTCAGCCCGTTTTAAACAAAGTCAAAAAGGCGAGTTACAGCTTTATGATAATAGAAACAGGAACAGCTCTTATATTTGAATTTAAGTTTCCAATGAACATGATCACACAGGCTTTGTCCTGGTTAACAAATTTGGATCAGGTAAGCCAAGATACACCAGCACTTTTAGAACTCTACCTAAACACTGAACTTGCCTAGGCAAATTTGGGAAGTGTAGTAATTTTGAACACTGAAAGCCCCTGTGAGAAAACTACACACCTCTAGTGGCGATTTTCCACCACCTAAAGCAAGAACGGTATCTCTGAACTTGCGGCCCAGTTCTTCGATAGCCTGCCAAGGAGAAATTACTATAGATGGATGAAAATGTATCAGTGGCTAAGAAACTATTTCAGCAAGATGATTATACATCCCCAACCCCAAGCAAGAAGCTGGCATTGCTGGATTTTGAACTCGGACCAAGTATGACCATGACTCATAGGCTATGACACGTGACAAAGATTCCAGATGTATCGAAGAATGAAGACTTACCTTCTGATTATCCAGTCCGGCCTCCTCAAATGCTGAAAACGCATCATAAGACATTACCTCTGCCCACTGAAATTTAATTAAGAAATTAAGGGGAAAAGTCAATACCAAAGCATAAACAGATACTATGATTTACTGGTTTTTTTAGCCATCGACTTCCAACATTGATTTGAAGGTAACAATGAAAAGGATTCTTCCCCAGGAAAAGTGGCCCATCAACTAAAACTTTGGGTAGGGTTAATTGGACTCTATCTACATCAAGTGATTCAAGTTCTTTGACTATACTATTCATGCCCCAAGAGTCCGTCTGAGTCCAGGGAGGGGATCCTTATCCTTAAATTGCAAACTTGCAGGCAGGCTAGTTGCGTAGATCCTAGATTTAAAAATCATTGATTGCTTAAACTCCATGGAAAGGAAGCAAATGACCGTTTAGAAAAGCCATTACTATGATTCAAGCTGAAAAAAATGGCCAAAAATTGGTTTTTTCAGTTGTCCAGAAAGCAGATAGTCTTTTGCCTCGAATCTCTGTTCTTCCAAACAAGATTCTCAAGAAAATGCAATCAAAATTGATTAGACAAAATCTGGTTTATTTTTATTTAGGTGAGGTCAATGTGCGTTTTGTCCAAAGTTTGCCTTCTTTTAGGCCTGCATTAGGTCTGATCTCACTTAAGTAATCAGGTAACGGTCGATGGCCAGGTCCATACTCCATGCATATGGAAATTTAAAGAAGAATGACTAACTATACTATCAAATAAGTAATAAACAAGAGAACTTTTCAAATACAACATTCCTGTGCTGATTATATGACTTCAGAGTTACTCACCTGGTAACTGTAGTATCCAGCGGCATAATCATCTGATGTCATAAACGAGAAGAAAAGGAGGGGAACCCCCCCAAAAAAAAGGGAGGTTATACAAGTGACACACGTCCAGAAGGAATCAGCTCAAGCAACTGCACCTGTCTAACCTGCAAATGTATGACTGAAACAGCAAAGAAATTTGTCTTCTTGGAGGAGAGGAATGATATTTGTCCTTCTACCTATTCTTTGATCAACTTCATAGATAGATTCTGGCCCTCCTGGAATGTACTCCGAATGAAGCTCTAGATCAACAGCTGCATATCGCATCTACAAAGGGAAGCTAAAGCATTTAATACATGATCTGGAATTTTTATGACTTCAATCAGCACTGGATGAGCAATCAGGGTTCTTTTTCTTTTCTTTTCTTTTTTTTTTTTGGGGGGGGGGGGGGGGGGGGGGGGGGTGCGGGTTGCCAACCAGTTCTCCCAAAGACCCAAAGTCCAGCTTAGGCAGGGCCATTCATAGATTCCGAAAGCTAAACTTGTAGTTTTTGATATGGTGCTATTCCAGACTCCGTTACCGCACTTTATGTTCTCCACTTGCCCCAATCTTGATAACTACACCACTCCTATGAAATTTATCCATAGCAAGTTATACAGCCTCGGGACTGTCAAATGTTGCAAGATTTTCTCTATGCATGTACAGCTAAAATTAACTCAAACCAGACTCTTAACCACAGCTATTTGTTAAGCAAGCATTGGCATAGATTAAAGAAAAGGAAATAAGTATTGTAATGCCGCACTGGCAACACCTTAACCAAATTGAGCTCTTCACTATCTCAACATTGCTTTCTTGATCTGCCATTCTTTAGGGAAGACTCCGCTAGGAAACTAAGCAAAACTAGTCAGCTGTATGATTAGTTATACCATGATAGATCCCAACAAAAGGGGGATATATGATCAGCTGCGCTTTATGCATTCTCTTTTCCAATATAAAATTTACATACAATGTCAATTCACCTGACGAAGTATCACTGAGCCAGCGCGAAAAGTCCTTGTAGAGAGGAGCTTCATACACATATCTTCTGGAAGATTTTGCCCTGTCTCATAGTGTTTGGCAATGCTTGATATTATGGCCCTGCAGTAGAACATTCAGCATGAAATAGCTGTGGAAGAGCATTGTTGGAGACACTTTCACCGACGAGGGAAGATCGTCAGCAGTGATTGATCCCAAAAGATAGAGAACCGTTAATAGCAATTTCAACGATTAACCCCCCCCCCCAAAACAAAACAAAAAAAGGGATAAGAAAAGAAAGGTTCCAGAGAGCACGTGCATGTATCTACCTTCGGTAACACCAATTTTCCATGAATGATGATGGCAGTTCAACTGCATCCCACTCCATTCCTCGATTACCAGAAACAAAGCCTTCGTCTTCCTTGGTCAGCATATGTTGAAGTGCATGGCCAAATTCATGGAAGATGGTCTCAACCTATTCATGGATGTCAGGATAAACAAAAATTATTTTCCCCTCTCAGTAAAATAACAAAGAGAAGCACACACTATCAAGGTCAGCAGTGAGTTCTGAACTTGAAAAAAATTTGATTTGCAGATGATAAGCAGAGATTGAACTGATAAAATCACTTAGTTTATCCCCCTTGGGGTGGCAGCACTAATTATGACTTGATTCTACCCCTCCCCTGGCCTCAGGGGCCTACTCCGTAGCTTGGGCCACACTTAGGGGATTTCTGCTTAAGAAAGGACTCAAACAAGTTGGAGTTCATACATGCAAAAGAGATACAAGATGACATATGACAAGAAGTCAAACAAAATTGGTGCTTCACCCCAACAAGTTAAGGAATTCCTCAAGGTCGTTAAATGAAATATTCTCCGATCACATACATTAGTTTTTATGAATTACCTCACGAAATGTCATCAGGCTTGGCTTGTCTCCCAAGGGGGGTGTTTGATTGCACACGACATGGACGATAGGCAGCCTAGCAGTTGTGCCAGCAATTGAAAGAGCACAACTTCTACCAACAACAAGAGATACCCATGCTCCACCACGCTTTTCAGATGGACGAGAATATGGATCTCCTGTGGAATCCTTAACACAGTAGAACCTTACATCCTCATTCCACACCTAGAAAACAGAGAACCATGTTCAAGATCAAAGCGCAACAATGTATCTGGCAAATCAAATGAATAATTGAAGCAAAAAGCTATTACAGGAGCTAGCCCATCTGCAGGATGAATATTAACATCAAAGAGCATGCTCGAAAGGGAGAAAAGACCCTCAGTTACTGCTGGAAATGACAAATAAGGGCGCAATTCTTCCTGCAAAAATTGTTACTCGCGTCAGCTTGGACAGTCCCACAGATAGAGACGATAAACTTTATGAAAAGATCTATGAAGTCGTCCCCACCAAAAAAACTCACAGAAGTTCACACAGCTTGTGAGAACTATGCCACATAATGCACTGAAACATTTGCATGCAGGTGATGAGAGGAGCAGTTTTTCAAATTCTGCGTCTGTGCCTCATTTTATTATATACAAATGAACCATTCCAAGAACTCCAGTAGAAAGCAACCGAACTTTACCTCATTGATATCATAGCTTGACTCACAAAGTCTTTCACCCCAGAAGTTGAAGTCCCAATGATTCAACTCACCTGCCTCATCAGCACCGTTAAATTCAGCAAATTGCCTAAGCTCTTCCATGTCTGCAAAGGCAAGCAGAATTGTCAAGGTGCTTAGCAAGGTCTAGGAAGATACAGACATGCGCCCAGTTACCGATACATGCAAACGGATTCTTTCAAAAAGACCTTCATGTCGATTACTGTATTGTCATATTATGCGGTAACCCCTTAGAGGATATTATTCTTCTATTATTTGAGAGTCAGTTCTCAGCTGATACAGGGGGCAAACTGCAGCATTGACAGGGTATTGGCAAACCTCTGTGCCTTAGGCTTAGTGCCTACTAGATGTATTGCTGCTTCTGTAAGATGTTCTATCATCATTGTCTGCAGCCACATACCTAATATGGGCCAAACTTTATAGAATGTTTCTGGTAGCCAGTAGCAATTGCTAGGGATGTAATCGAATTTTGGTTGCATGATCTCATACATCTAAATCTGAAGACTAACCTACAGGTGTTAAAATTTTTATCATCAGTTGAGGTGGTGCTTGTAGTGTTTACCTAGACTATTAGGAATTCAGGTTTATTCTGATTTTTGAAAGAAGGAGAAGCCAGCTTGATTCTGGCACCAACCTCCTTGAAAAGGGCCAGTGCTATCTGAATCAGGCACCAGCGCCCTGTTTATACGTGTTGTTTGAATTCGCTACTAGCAAGAAATTTTGCGGGGTTTTAGCCCAATTTAAAGGTCCACGTGTCCTATCCATGTCAAACTGTCATGTTCGTAACACAGGTATGTGTGTTACATAAAAATGAGGAATCTGCACAACAACGAAGGTCAGAGTAACTGCTCTGAAGCTTGCCATGCCCAAGCGCTTCTGCGTAATTGAATTTGTTAAACAGCTTGCTATTCCTTGCAACGTTTCTTGATATTTGTTGATAATATACTTTCCTTGTTAGCACCCCGGGAAAAAAGTGCATCCTCAACGTCACAGATTCAGCAAAGAAACAATTATATAAGCATACATAGAAGGCAGGATTAGCCAGCAAAGCTATCAAGAGGCAGGCAATCCAAACAGGCATTAAAATGAGACTCACTGACAGGTAAAGTAAAATCCTATCAGCCAAATGCAAAAAGAATTACAAGAACCATACAAATAAAACCAAAATAAAGCTTAAATCCAAATCTTTCCTCCAAGAATCCAGACTCCTACAATGGCGGCATGCATGGGATCCAATATAGTAGCCTTACCATACCCTAAATTGCAGCCTTGCAAAGTGGCTGGTTCCACTGGACTACCCTATGCTTAAAACCGGGTGATTGCCTGCTACTTCATGGAAAGGAAGTATGGAGGACACATGCAATTTGCTCTAGTCCACTACAATCCCAGAGGGGAAAAAATATTGGCCAGATTGGTCTTTTCAGCTGTCCAGAAGGGGACATACGAGAATAACGCTAGAAAGTAATCTAGCATAGCACCTCTTCAGTGATTGGTGGATGATGAGAGTACCCCAAAAAGAAAATGAAGGTGCAGATAATATGTTCTGCAGGCTTACCACGAACTGCAGCATCCCACGAGGAAATGCGAAGCCTTTCTATCAGATCTTTTGCTTGATCAACAGTAGCCATTTTTGTCTCCATGCTGAACTGTTAGGCATACTATCCATTATTACAGACAACAAACAACAAATTACACCCAATGTGCATCCTATCATAGCAGGGTCTGCAGAGATCTAGATGGAGGTGGCCTTCCAAATACAAGCAGAGGGGTTGTTCATCGTGGACTCAGAGAAAAATTTAGGAGAACTGTAAAGAGTTCGGCAAAAATAGCAATGAAGTAAGAAAGGAACACAGAGACTGCAATCATTGCCAGAAAGGAACAGAGACCGACACAATGCGCAAAATGCCTACAATGAAAAATAATCCCAGATGCAGATTGCGGACAAATGAAAAGCACACAGATGGTGCAGCCTAAGTGTGGGTGATACAAGGGAAGAAACATGGAATAAAACTTGCAATCAAGGATTCAAAATGTGGCTTCGGTCGCTATTTCGGCTTCGGTCGCGATATGGAAAAATCACTTTAATGCGGAAATCACGTTCCATATTGCGAGCAAAAACATGGTTCAGCCAACTCAATATCCTTTCCGATGCAGCCATTTCATTGCGGATCAGCCACATTTTGAATCCATGTTTGCAATTAAAACTATGCTATCCACAGCCAAAACTATAACAAATTGTGAAGAAAGGAAATATTTAAGACTGCACCTCAGCATAGTTATTGTAGCCAAGAAGCTTAGCCTTCTCCAACCTAAGCTTCAGAATTTGCTCTATTATGTGTGTGTTATTAAGATCTCCAGTGGAAGCGCGTATAATGTAAGCACAGTACACTTCTTTGCGCAACAATCTGTTCCGAGCATGCTGCATCACAGATCGATAGATAGGCGGATCCAATGTGATAATCCATGGTCCATTTTCAGCTGTTGCCTCATTATGACACTAAATGGAAAATAAGGTCCATCATGAGAAAGACATAATGCATACATATCGAGTGTAGAACATTGTCCTGTACAGAACTAGAAAATTTTGATGTGCAGTGCCTTAGATATAGCTGCCTTTGCCGCCAATTCAAGTGTTGTAGATGGCAAACCTTCAACATCCTTTCTATCAGTAATTAGTTTTCCATGGTCTTTTGTGGCATCCAGAATATTTCCCTCAAATTTCAATGCTAGTCTCTCCAACTCCTGCAAATGCAATTGTCGCCAACAGAGTCATGACAAACATTTGACAAATGAAAAACCACCATTATGTCACCATTACAGAGCTTTAAATGAGCAAAGCTCGGTAAGCATCAGAGCAATGAACCAGAGCCAAGCTCGATCAAACAGAATCCAAGACTCGGGTCTGCTTTGCTGGGCTCAATCATACCCCAATTCACCATGGCTCTCCTGATAGACTTTCAATTGCTCTACCATTTCAAGCATGACATTTGAATTTTAACAACAGTAACTGCTGAAGTAATACCGTTCCATGCATGCTTCTAGCCTCAATTGTCTCAGTATAACTAATGAACAATCCACTTTCCTTTTAGTTAATTATTCCTAACCTTATTTTCATCCTTATCAAGCGTCTTTCCTAAGTTTACTCTGGTTAGAAAAGGGAGATTAATTTTTAGACAGAGAGCAATTAGAGTTCCTCTCCCAGTATCCTGAGATATACTATCACACGTCACTTCAAAAAGGCTCTTCTATAACATCCACCAAAAGCCTTGATAGATGCACTTTCATTTCATTCTAAACATTTGTGAACAGACGGACAAAACAGAAGAGAGACAAAACACAAAATTCACAAACATTAAGGATACGACAAACTGATAAAACAGAAGAGAGATAAACCACAAAATACTTTCAAATAAGAAATCATGAAGGCAGTTGTCGGGATTATTTTATGTTTTTCTTGGAATTTCCTACAGCCAACTTCCATCAGGAAGAAACATACCTGATGAGTTTCATTGAACCTTTCTTTTTCATCATCATTAAGGGAGACACCACCAAGTTTGGCAGACTTTAATTGCGCTGCATGAGATAGGCAATTGGTGAACTATGACTATAAAACTGGAGGCAACAAAATGCAGTTGAATGAAACTTCATACAGGGCATACGAATTCAGAAAAGAAGCTTCCCTCCCCCCGTCCCATCTCATAACCCAAAGAATACCTAATCTGAAGCTCCACATTAGTTCATCTGTTTGATTTATTAACATTTTTCTCTCTCTTTTTTTTAAAAATAGCTTGGCAACATGGGGAGAGTGGGTGGACGAAGCTTCATATTAGTGTCATCAAAACATAAGTTATAATTGTGGTACTTGACAGCATGATGATTCTACTAAGGATAACTTTCACAAAACCCAGGTTGTCATTGTCTAAATCATCCATCTCTCCTCACTAAAACTACGAATTAATGTTTTAGTTTAGGAGGGGGAAAACATATGAAACATTGCGGGGCACAGGTTGGCATAGCCACTACACCATCACAACATCAAAATTGAGGGCTGGCCTTATTATCTCAGCCTGATGCAAGTATGCAACTTGCCATAAAAAAACTAAAGGTTCACCAATGCAATTCTCCTCACAGCAAATCAACAAATTGTGAAGTTATTGCTGGCTTTAAATTTTCCATGTTATCTCCTCTGCTTACATAAAGAATTGAACTTCTGAAACACTATAACAATTCTTGGAATCGATGTTGTCATGTTGTGATGTGTCTGGATCCCATGCGTACGCATCTTGCAATGGCTATTGAGGGGCAAATAAGGACAATCAACAGCATGAGATTTCAGCCGTGCCAAGGGAGATGTTCCTGTGCTTGTTGGTTTTAATTGATCCCTGTATAGCGTGGAACCATTTTACATAGATATTCTCATACTTCTTTAGACGTGGCTACAGATACATAGACTAACATTCTAGGGTCTCTTGAGATGACCCGCGAAGCAGCCCATAATTCAAAAATCAAGAAAGGGTGAAACCGGAAATTTTTGTCAGGGGGCCACTTACTACAATAGACTTTGTAGGAAGAGGGGGAAAAAATGATATTTTAATTTTTGCTTAAAAGGGGTATTTGGCAAAGTAAAGAGAAAGAAATAATTAAATCAAACTGGTTATTCTAAGTAATGAACCGAAAGAAAAATATTAGTAAATTAAAAGTTCTAAAGAGAAACAAAATAATATATTGTTGAAATGATTTTTCAACCAATACAAATATTCTCAAGATTTGAACATATAAGGGATCAAGGAGGGACTGAAAATAGATAAAGCTGAATCAAAATTAAGAAAAACTAAAGAAAAAAGTGAGTGAACACCCCCCCCCCAAAAAAAAAGTGTTCATGGAACGGGCAGTTAGGGGCATTGCACCAGCTAAGACCAAATAGGGAAAGAAAGCCAGCGGAAACGGAGGATTAGGATTAGGTGAAACCTTACATTAGAAAGCCAATAGAAACATATACCAAGCATTCAGTGTTCTATCAATCTTCCTTGATAACTCTCTCGCAGTTCTACAACATATGCAGATTCCTACATAGCAGGCAATAAGCTTATTCCACCTACATTTAGCATAACATCCCTTAGGCAATTATGCACTCTCATTGGCTAGAGAATATGATTCAGATCACCACAAAATTTCTTTGTGTTCTAAGTACCAACAAGGCAGAGAATTATTTCAGAACAACTTAACATAACTCAGCATGTGTCCTAATGGTGTCTAGGAAAGCCAATATGGAGGCAACCTTACCCTAGCTACAACAGCAAAAGAGGGGAGCCACAGTAGCTCATTAGACAGCTTACAAGAATCATGGATTCAAAAACTTGGTCATTTTAAGGCATATTCTTTTCAACTTATAGTAAGTACTTCACATCGTCATTTAGCACATTCCAACACAATTCAGCACGTTTCAGCATCATTTAATGCAAATCAGCACAATTTAGTACAATTAAGCACAAATTCAGCACTTGCAAAAGTACTTGATTGATTAGATTGTGATTAAATCCAAATCACCTATTCTTTATCAATAGTTGACTTATTTTATTAATAATATAAATAGGTTTATTATTGTTATTGCAAAATCCATTTAAAATTGAAAAAAAATTTACATTGTGTAACGAAATAGAATGTTTCAAACTTTTAAGTATACTATAAAAACTATTAACATTATGCACATTATTTGATGAATTATTATATTATATAGATGCATAGATTTGTCATAAATTATGTAAAAATTGCATACTTATTTTAAGAATGTAATTAAAATTGAAATAAAAAAATATTGGTAATCATAAATTAATAGTTTTACTACTAACTTTTATATCCAACATATTCTTTTATCTAATTTTTACCATGTCGCTTGATTTAAAAAAAAAAAAAACCTCTATCTCGTTTTCCTCCTAACAACCCATTAACAAATGAAAATTATTTTATTGTGGAGAACCCAACCCTGGCCATCACTACATCATC
Organism: Carnegiea gigantea; assembly: GCA_029747015.1. Classification (NCBI taxonomy): domain Eukaryota; kingdom Viridiplantae; phylum Streptophyta; class Magnoliopsida; order Caryophyllales; family Cactaceae; genus Carnegiea; species Carnegiea gigantea. The sequence continues at coordinate 82,235 of JAKOGI010001314.1, forward strand.
CACTGGTAATATCGACTTCTAATTTACTAACAACTACCCAAAAATGCGTGTTCTTGGTATTTCTAATTATAATTATTTTCAAAATTGAATTACGTTTGCAACCCAATGCTAAGAGTACAAGAAATTATGTTGTTAATAAAAACAATTACAAACTGAATATATATTTGTAACTTATTTGCATATTATACATATCATTTTTTTAAAAAATCATTTAAATTAATTTACAACAACCACAAAATATAAAATACAACTTGTTGGAAATGATCATATTCTACCACAAAATAAATAAATACGTATTTGCAAGTGCTCATTTTGCGTGTGTGTATACGACATTTACATTAAGATATTTCCATGCTTAATCACAATTAGCTCCTAATTATGTAAACTTATTCAGCACCATGCGTCATATTTCAGGATATTTCAGTATGATTCAATATCTTTCAACATGTTTAAGCATGATTCAACATATTCAAGTAATAATCACCATCAGTTACTTATTATAAGTCAAAAGGAACATGCCCTTAGGAAGAAAAGCATAAAAGGAGGTCATCATGTTTATTGCACATGCTTCTCCTACCTTTAACCACACGTTTACGGGAACTGCTAAGAGTCTCCCAATCTGAAGATTCTCGAATAGCTTTAAATGCTTCGTAGATTGTTTTGCTCTGGCCCAACCTAAGCTCAAACTCCACCTTCTCTGGCAGTTACACAACACGTAAAAGAAGAGCTATCTTGTTCAGGACGTAAAAAAAATGCTCACAGAAGAACTTGTTAAGATAAGAGTACTATGACTTCAATTCTCAAGCAGCTCAAGATGGTCTATCCTGCTTGCATTTCCTATCAACTTATTTCTACCACTCTACACCTAATCTCTCCTGAGAATGTTAAAAATTGGACCATATCTCATACCAAAGGAGATTTAGCTCCACAGCTCTGTCATTTGATCCAATAGTGTTCAGTCAGATAGCAATAGATTTGGCAATGACAACTAAGAAGTATACTACAACAGAAAATTCAGTAAATCTTTGGCAAGCTACTGACAATCTTTGGCAATTGATCGATTACTCAAGGTGCTTTTCCATGGCTCAATGTTGATATGTATGCTTTACATAGATTCGTAAGATACAGAAGGATCCGTGAACCATCATAATGATTTGGGTATTGATCTAAATTGATGACATTTCATCCACTTACGATTTCTGAACAAGGTATCAACTAAAAAAGATCAAATAAGAGGCAATAATCAACTTATTATCAGAGTCTATAACAACTTCACCCAACTTCAAGTAACTGACTATATAAATGCAAACCTGGATTTGGTCAACAGCAGCACGAAGTTCCAGTGAGTCCTTAACAGAAATCAGATGATTAACAACACCCCAAACAACTCTTAATCTATCAGTTATCCTCTCCAATGGCACAAGCAACTTAGGCCAACCAACTCAACTTCCTGCAATTCCAGCAAATTAACCAAAATTGAAACTTACCCTTTAAAATTGAAGGGTAAGTACTACAAATCATACAACTGACAAACTTAAACCCTAACAAGCCAAAAGAGATTACCAGTTGTTTTAAGAGGGATCGAACTCCAGGAACTACGTGCTTGGGTTGGATGACATCGTAGGGCGGAAAAGTGAAGTCCCACAACAAGGGGTTCTCATTTGAGGCCGCCATTGACATGAGTGATACATGCTAAAATGAAGAAACCACGTGAATAGCACGCGGATGGTAAAAGGCGCCAAACAGACAGAAGGAAAGTTAGTTAGAGTTTGTTGAGAGGGGCCCCTTTTCAAGGAAGCTGTTAGCAGAGAGAGAAAGAGAAAAGAGAGTCTAGGACACTCCTTAAATAACGCAGGTTGTAAGAGAAAGGATGGCAATGAAAAATGAAAATCTATCTTCCTTCCTCTATTCTCTCTGATTCAACTCACTATTTCTTTTGATTTCTCCACGAATTCTCTGTTAATTCCTGGAAAACCTATCAATTTGGTATCAGAGCAGGGAAAATTCCATGGCCTGATTACTGGACTTGTCATACATTGTGGGAATCCTTTCCCAAAAAAAAAAAAAAAAAATTCATCACACTTGCAGTTCGTTGATTCCTATTTGGGAAGGAATTGCAAGCTCCGATTGTAGAATCAATCATGACCCGTATCGATGATGTGCAACAACAGCTACAACAATCTATCGATGATCTGCAAGGTCAGATCAACAACCAATCCGAGGAAATCAATGGTCAACTGGCAGCTCAAAGGGAAGCTCAGGAGAGAGCCCATACACAGTTGAGAGAATTAATCATTGGATTAAGCGTCCAGGTAATGCAGTTGGCAGATCGAGCAAGAGATAATGGAACCAATGGAGGTAATAACTTGTCTAGACTATCTTGCATTGATTTTCTAAAATTTGAAGGAGAGGATGCTCAGGGTTGGATTTATAAATGTGAGCAGTTTTTTGAGTTGGACTCAATTGGGGAAAATATGAGAGCTGAAATTGCATCCATACATTTGTTTGGAAGAGCACTCATTTGGCATCAAGCATACATAAAAGGGTTCGCTGCTAGGATATGGCCACCTTGGGAAGACTACAAAACAGCCATTCTAGCTCGGTTTGGAACTGGGCCTTTCGATGATCCTTTAGCTGAATTGATGAAACTTAAACAGTTGGGAAGTGTAGCTCAATATCAAGAGAAGTTTGACATGCTGTTAAATAGAGTGGATTTGTCAATAACCCAAGCAGTCAGTTGTTTTTTGAGTGGTCTGTGTGATGAGATACAATGTGCAGTTAGGATGTTCAAGCCTGCTAGTTTGCATGACGCTTATTGTCTAGCCAAGCTACGGGAAGCTACTCTTGCTTCCATAACAAAAAGAAACAAACCCATATTGGATAAACCTCCTGCTATTACTAGGAGTTTTAGTTCCTACAGGGGGTCATCTGGTGGGTCAGTATCCTCCACTTACCAGAAATTTTCTCCCAAGAGTAATGTTACGGGCAATCAATCTGGCCCTAGGAGTGCCATGTCCAGTACTGGGTCTGTGTCCTCTAAGCCAAGGAGGGTTTTAACTCCCAAAGAAATTGATGAAAAAAGGGCCAATAATCTGTGCTTCTTCTGCGATGATAAATACTACCCTGGCCATACGTGTAGGGGACAAGTCTACAGACTGGAAATTGTGGAAGAGGAGGAAGGCATGGAGGAACAAGAGGAAAGATTGAACGAGAACACAGCACCCTTCTTAGCTGATGAAGAGCAACCTCTGATCTCTCTACAGGCTTTGCAAGGTCTGAGTTCCTTTCAAACCATGAGGATCACCGGAAAGGTTGGCTCCCAACCTATACATATATTAGTGGATTCAGGCAGTACACACAACTTTCTGGACTTCACAACAGCAAAAAGATTAAGAAGCATATTGTCAAGACTACCTCCCTTGGTGGTGGCAGTAGCTGGGGGTATCCAACTAAAGTGTCAAACCATGTGCAAGGGGTTAGTGGAGTATGTGACTGATGCATATATAGTCTCATTGGGGAGTTGTGATATGGTGTTAGGGGTACAGTGGTTATCTACCTTGGGTCCTATACTCTGGAATTTTGAAGATTTAACCATGGAATTTTTCATTAAGGGAAGAAGACATGTATTGAGGGGTACTAAGAAAAATGCAGTGGAATGGGAAAGGGGAAAAAAACCAAGAGCCCTTTGCCAAGCTGTTCAACTCTTTGCCATTCGCATTGAACCTGTGCAGCCTGAAGTAACTATTCTGCAAGCTGAAGGAATGGAGCCTTAGCTTACTCAGTTGCTAAAGGATTATGCAGATATATTTGAGGAGCCAAAGACACTTCCCCCTCACAGAAGCTATGATCACAAGATTATCCTTAAGGAGGGCACTTCCCCTATTAATGTGAGACCTTACAGGTACCCAGCTTTACAAAAGGATGTGATTGAAAAAATAGTCACGGAAATGATAGAGGCTGGAGTGGTGAGGCCTTCTCAGAGTCCCTATTCATCCCCAATAGTACTAGTTAAGAAGAAAGATGGTACATGGAGGCTTTGTGTTGATTATAGGATGTTAAATAAGCATACTATTCTGGACAAATTTCCAATTCCAGTGGTTGAGGAGCTACTGGATGAGCTATTTGGGGCTGCTTATTTTTCTAAGATTGATCTTAGATGTAGATATTGGCAAGTGAGGATGCACCCAGCAGATGTGCCTAAGACTGCATTCAGGACCCATGAGGGCCATTATGAGTTTTTGGTAATGCCATTTGGCTTTACCAGTGCACCCTCCACCTTTCAGGCCCTTATGAATCACATTTTTAAATGCTACTTATGAAAATTCATACTGGTCTTCTTTGATGATATTTTGATATATAGCCCCAACTATGAACAGCATTTGGAACATTTGAAGATAGCCTTTGAGGTCTTAAGGCAGCATACACTCTGTGCTAAAGAAGCAAATGCAGTTTTGGGGAGACACAGGTGGAATATCTGGGACACATTATTAGCATTCATGGGGTCTCTACTGATCCTAAGAAGGTTGCTGCTATGAAGGAGTGGCCGATACCAAAAACCATTAAAGAATTAAGAGGGTTTTTGGGCTTAACAGGTTACTATAGAAGATTTGTCAAGAATTATGGTCAAATCAATAAACCCCTAACAGCCCTTCTCAAGAAGAATTCCTTTCAGTGGGGAGAAGCAGCCCAAGAGGCCTTTGAGACTCTGAAGGAAGCCATGGTAGCTGCTCTTGTACTTGCTTTGCCAGATTTTTCAAAATCCTTTGTAGTGGAAACTGATGCATCAGGAGGGGGAATTGGAGCTGTTCTCATGCAGAATTCCCACCCTATTGCCTACTTAAGCAAAGCACTCTCCCCTAAATACCAAACATTATCAGCTTATGAAAAAGAATTCATGGCAGTAGTGCTAGCTGTGGAAAGATGGAGCCATACCTGTTGGGAAGACATTTTGTGATCAAGACTGATCACTTCAGCTTAAAATATCTGATGGAGCAGAAGATCACTACAGCTTTTCAGAGTAAGTGGCTGAGCAAGCTAATGGGATTTGATTATGAGATTTGTTACAGGAAAGGCAAGGAAAATGTTGTAGCAGATGGTTTATCCAGAATACCTGCAGCTCAATTAGTGGCTATGTCAGTATCTTCTATCAGTTCAGACCTACTAGAACAGGTCAAACAGTCCTGGCAAACAGATGACATTATCCAAGGCCTTATCAACAGGTTAAGCAGGGGAGAAATTATTCCCAAGTACACATATTCTCAAGGGCTCCTATATAGGAATGGGAAGATGGTGGTAGGAAGCAATGCCGAGATACGAACACACATTATCAAACTCTTCCATGACTCATCTTTGGGGGGTCATTCTGGGGTGGCTGTTACTGCAAAGAGGGTAGCTGGTATGTTCTGGTGGAAGGGTTTAACCAAGGATATTAGGAATTATGTGAGGGCTTGCTCAGTTTGTCAACGATACAAGGCAGATCTTTCAGCACCTGGGGGGGTTGTTGCAACCCCTGCCTATTCTATGAGCAGTATGGGTGGACATTTCTATGGATTTCATTGAAGGCTTACCTAAATCCGAGGGTAAGGATACTATATTGGTAGTGGTGGATAGACTGAGTAAGTATGCTCATTTTCTTCCTCTAGCCCACCCTTTTTCAGCTGCTTCAGTAGCTCAACTGTATTTTGACAATATTTTCAAGCTGCATGGGGTTCCAAAGTCCATAATCAGTGACAGAGACAAGGTTTTTCTCAGCCATTTCTGGCTAGAGCTCTTTAGACTACAGCAGGTGGCCTTACATATGTCAACAGCTTATCACCCTCAGAGTGATGGCCAGTCCGAGGTAGTTAACAGGTGCCTAGAGGGGTATCTGAGATGCATGACAGGGGAGAAGCCTCAGGAATGGGTTTTATGGCTACCATTGGTGGAGTAGTGGTACAATTCCAATTGGCATTCTGCGATTGGAATTACTCCGTATGAGGTAGTTTATGGCCAGCCACGTTCTCTCCATGTTCCCTATGTGGATGGAGATAGCTCAGTGGAAGCAGTAGATAGGAGCTTGAAGGCTAGAGAAGAATGCATCGAGATGCTAAAATATCATTTAACTCGAGCTCGGGATAGAATGAAGATGCAAGCTGACAAGTATAAGTCTGACAGACAGTTTAAGGTGGGAGATTGGGTGTATGTGAAGCTGCAACCCTATAGACAACATTCTGTTGCTCTTGGGATGAACCAGAAGCTCGGCCCTAGGTATTTTGGACCATTTCCAATTTTGGCTCGAGTTGAGGCAGTGGCTTACAGACTTCAACTCCCTGTGCAGGCTAAAATATACCCTGGCTTTCATGTGTCGTTACTAAAGAAATATGTGGGGGTTGCTCCTTCTGTGCTGGGGACTGTCCCTGATGTTGATGACCTTGGGATATTAGCTGCTGAACCTGTGGCTATTTTGGCTCGCAGGTTGGGTAAAAAGGGGAATAAGGCAGTCGTCTATTTGCTGATTCAGTGGTCTAACAGGCCAAAAGAGGAAGCTACCTGGGAGCTGTACTCTGACATTGAAGCAAAATTTCCCAACTTTCCCCTGGACGCTTGAGGACAAGCTTTTCTGAGCAGGAGGCATTTGATACATGCTAAAATGAAGAAACCACGTGAATAGCACGCGGATGGTAAAAGGCGCCAAACAGACAGAAGGAAAGTTAGTTAGAGTTTGTTGAGAGGGGCCCCTTTTCAAGGAAGCTGTTAACAGAGAGAGAAAGAGAAAAGAGAGTGTTGGGTTTCGTGGCCCAAAATCCAAGTACCGGCACGGTGGGACCGTGCTACATAGGACACGGGCGTGTCAAGACGAAGAACGTCCAGTCGAAGAAGACAGAAAAACGGCACGGGGGTGCCGTGCCATGTGGCACGGGGTGACCGTGCCACGTGGCACGGTCGTGCCCCGTGCGTTTACGCCGCCTCTCTCGGAAGGCGGTAGAGTTCTGTTCAAGGAAGGGTTTCACCCGGTGGCTAGGGTTGCGCGCTAAGGGGGAAAACCCTACTGTTTGGACCCTATATAAAGGGGGTCAGATCTAGGATCTAAAATATCTCCAGTACTCATACATACATTGAGAGGTAGAAGTACTTTGTGAGAGATTACAATAGAGAGATTGTAATTCTATTCTTAGATCAAATCACTGTGGTGATTGTGATCGTGTTGTATTCTTCCTCCTTATAGTGAATTATTCTGGTGCTGCCGCCGTCTGTGGTTTTTTCCTGATTTGGGTTTTCCACGTTAAATCTCATGTCTTTTTATTTCTGTTTTCTGTTATTCACTTGATTTCTGAATTTCTAATTCATCCTATTGCTTCCGCTATTATTGTTGCTCTAATATTATTCCTAACAAGTGGTATCAGAGCTTTGGTTATAGGATGTCTTCAATCATGAGGGTAGATATTCAGAAATTCGATGGGGAGATTAGTTTTAATCTCTGGAAGGTGCAGATGAGAGCAGTTCTCATTCAGCACGGGTTGTGGAGGGTTCTGAAGGGACCTCACGTAAAACCCGAGAAGATGACAGAAGAACAGTGGGCTGAAGATGTAAAGAAGAGACGTGGGTCGTTGACGGAGGACGAATGGGAGGAACTGGAGCTGAAGGCGGTTTCAGCCATACAGTTGTGCTTGGCACCACATGTCCTGCGAGAGGTGCTTGATAAGACAACTGCGGTGGATCTTTGGGCTCGGCTGGAGGAACTCTACATGACAAAGAGTCTCGCCAACAAGATCCGTTTGAAGGAAAGGTTGTGTACCTTTTGTATGGCTGAAGGTACCCCTGTCCAAAAGCATTTGAATGAGTTTAACTCTATTCTTGTTGACTTTGAGAGTCTAGATGTGAAAATTGAGGATGAAGATAAGGCTATTTTGCTTGTTGTGTCGTTACCCCCTTCTTATAAACACTTTAAGGAGATTATGCTATATAGTAATTTTAATACTATATCGTTTGAAGATGTTAAGTCAAACCTATTGTCTAAGGAGAAGTTTGATCTTGACATTCATGCTGATTCTGCTGAGGGATTAGCAGTAAGGGGTACAACAACTGAAAAGGGGAATGGTAATAGGAGTAAGAACCGTTCTAAGTCTAAAAATCCTCATGCTGGTAAGACCTGCAATTACTGTGGTAAATTGGGCCATATTATTGCTAACTGCTGGAAACTGCAAAAGAAGAAGGAGAAAGAGGAAGATAATTCTCAGGAGCCTGCTGAAGCTTCATTTGCTGTATCTGATTCTGATGGTGATATTCTGTTTGCTACCTCTACTGAAGGGGAGAGCGATTCTGATTGGATTCTTGATTCTGGGTGTACCTATCATATGTGTCCTCACAAGGACTGGTTTTCAACATATGATCCAGTTGATTCAATTGTTGTTCACATGGGCAATAATGCCCAAAATAATGTAACTGGAATTGGTACTGTTAAAATCAAGACTCATGATGGTGTTGTCAGGACCTTATCGAATGTTCGTCACGTTCTTGACTTGAAGCGTAACCTCATCTCGTTGGGCACCCTTGAATCCAAAGGGTGCAAATATTCAGCTGAAGGTGGAGTTCTGAAGGTATCAAAGGGCAGTAGGATTCTGCTGAAGGGTTTGAGGCGAGGAGGCTTCTATGTCTTGCAGGCATCTACTGTGGCAGATTATATGAAGGAAAGTTCATATAAGTCATCTCCTAGAGCTAAGTTCAAGCATTGCTTGGACTCAGTTGGCATTCGCAGTATTTGAGCGCCCTTCGGGGTATTGCCCCTTGGGAGGGGCATCACCCTTCGGGGTGCGATGATGGAGTCAGAAAGCAGTGATTGGAGATTTTGGTCCAAGGTGGAGATTGTTGGGTTTCGTGGCCCAAAATCCAAGTACCGGCACGGTGGGACCGTGCTACATAGGACACGGGCGTGTCAAGACGAAGAACGTCCAATCGAAGAAGACAGAAAAACGGCACGGAGGTGCCGTGCCACGTGGCACGGTCGTGCCCCGTGCGTTTACGCCGCCTCTCTCGGAAGGCGGTAGTGTTCTGTTCAAGGAAGGATTTCACCCGGCGGCTAGGGTTGCACGCTAAGGGGGAAAAACCCTACTATTTGGACCCTATATAAAGGGGGTCAGGTCTAGGATCTAAAATCATCTCCAGTACTCATACATACATTGAGAGGTAGAAGTACTTTGTGAGAGATTATAATAGAGAGGTTGTAATTCTACTCTTAGATCAAATCACTGTGGTGATTGTGATCGTGTTGTATTCTTCCTGCTCATAGTGAATTGTTCTGGTGCTGTCACCGTCCGTGGTTTTTCCCGCATTGGGTTTTCCACGTTAAATCTCTTGTCTTCTTATTTCTGTTTTCTGTTATTCACTTGATTTCTGAATCTCTAACTCATCCTATCGCTTCCGCTATTATTGTTGCTCTAATATTATTCCTAACAGAGAGTCTAGGACACTCCTTAAATAACGCAGGTTGTAAGAGAAAGGATGGCAATGAAAAATGAAAATCTATCTTCCTTCCTCTATTCTCTATGATTCAACTCACTATTTCTTTTGATTTCCCCACGAATTCTCTGTTAATTCCTAGAAAACCTATCAATGAGCTGAGGAAAATTGGGGGTTTGAGAGGAGAGAGAAAGTGGGAAACTGATGGGATAATTGACATAGATATAGAGAGCATTCTTTTCTGATCAAAGCAGAGAGTAACGAAGATGAGGAGGGTTTGAAAAGTCGTTTCAGTTTCCTAATCCTCCGGTCTCAAAGCCCACAATTTTCAGCGGATTCAACGTTTTGCTTGAGTCGAGCTTAAGCCACCTCCGGTGACCGAGTGCAGTCGATAAATAGTCCCCTTTGGTTAAAACTGCAACGGCTAGTCTTGGCATATATCGAGTTTTCAGGAAAATTTTGTGGCATGCTTTGGAGCATATTGCTTGTTTTTCTTTTTCCCACCCTTCTAGCTGGATAAATTTTGCGCATACATGGGCCTGTCTTTTCTGTTGGTAAATCTAACTATAATTAATTCCTATCAACTCTTATCAACTTTTATCAACTTTTCCCAACTCTTACAACAAAATACCAATTTTTTTTTCCAATTCTAATCAATAGTTCCCAACTCTAAACAATTTCTACGAATTTCTACGAACTTCTTGCAACTTTTATCGATTTGTTATAAAAAAAATGTCCCAACTTATTTTCATTTTTTTCCAACATCATCTAACTTTTACTAACTTCTACCAACTTCTTCCAATACTTCCCAACCTTAATCAACTCTTGCCAATCATTCTAAAAAAATATATCAACTCTCTCCAACTCTTACAAACTTCACCTATTTATCAACTCATATTTACATACGAAAAGAACATGCTCATAATTAGAGTTGCTTATTATTCGATCCAAAATCAGACCGGACCGAAGACCAGCCAGGACCAGACCAAACCGAGTCAATTCAACCCGATCCACTGGTCCGTTGGTCAAGACCGATGACAGAATAAAAAAAGGTCAGGTCGCTATGTCCTAGACTACACTACACTTAAATTGGGGTTTCTTTCGCCCCTTTGCCCCCTCATGCTAGCTGTCATTCTACTTTCTCCCGGTCTCTCTCTCTGTCACTTTCTCTCTCTCCCTCCCTCCCTCTCAACCGAGTCTCACAAGTCACAACTGCCTCTCAATCTATTGTTTTTGTTACTCATTAATCAATGGTGGCGCCCTTCTTGGCTCAATATCAACCACCCAATCTCCCCCTATCCTACTCCATTCTCTGTTCCTCTCTTTTACTAGCTTAGGCCTATTCTTTTCATTGGAAAATTGCAGGTGTGAGATGGCTGGGAGTGCGAAAGGGGGCAAGGAGTGGGAAGGACTGAAAAAGAGCTTAATAAAGTAATAGCGTTGATGTAAGTTATGTATTTTGTTTTTTTAATGTAATATTTTATTTGTGATAATAATTACCGATAATAAAAAGAATTTTTAGACTGAAAAAATATTTTTCTGTATTGATTCAGGTATGAAATATTATTTTGTAGCCATTATTACCCCCAAAAAATTGAAATTTTCGTAATTCGTAAAACAAATTACGGATGTATTTTTTCATATATTAATCAAATATGAACAACGAAAAAATACACATATGTTTAGGCCTTGTTCTTTTCTTTGTAAATCCAAATTTATCAACCTCATCTAACTTCAAATCACATCAACCCACTTCACGAACTTTAATTAAAAAAAAAATCAATTTCAACCAACTTCAATCCGCTTCAACCAACTTCAACTCACTTCAACCAACTTCAACCTATTTCCCACTATTTTGATCAACTTCTATCCATCATATAAAAAAATCAATTCACTTCAACTAACTTCAACTAATTTCAACCAACTTTAACAAAAAAATGCCCACCTCAATCCACTTCAATTAAAAAAATACCAACTTCAACTTGTTTTAACCTACTTCTACCAATGTCAACCAACTTCACCCATTTCTCAACTCATATTTCCCAATGAAAAGATAGGCTCTCAGTACACAGAAAACAACCATTTACAATTTGTGTAAAGAACTTTCAATATTTTCTTACTAACACACACGGAAAAAAAATATCTGCTCAAAATATACCTATAATATATCTGCACTTCCTGTCACAAAGTATAGACAACGCTAAAAATTTACACGGTGCTTCATTATGCCCAAAAAAATCTACAAATTTGGCCTCAAATTACGTTGAATCAAAAATAAATCTGTTACACATACAGCAACAACCATCCACACTTTGGTGACTTATAACAAATATTTCGTGACCAATGCCAAAAAAAAAAAAAACCATCTCTTCCATGTACAGAATCAAACCCAAAATATCTATCAGTTACAAAAAACTAACATTGCTTAACAAAGCAGAAAAAATTATTATTTCTTCAATATATATGACAAAAATTTCATCATCTACAATTTTCGGCACGACTAATAAATATTTCCATAACATCCGAAACATAAATAAAACTTTTCATAATTGTTATCAGACTATTCGTACACACAATTGCATAAATTATAAAAGTTTTCAAAATATGAAAAATAATAATTATATGTGGGAGTGAGAAGGAGTGGGTGAAAGTGGATGAGAGTAGAAAGGAGTGGGAAAAAGTGATTTTTTTTTTTTTTTAAAGTGTGGGAAGATGTGGAAAAGGGGGGAGAAATGGGTGCGAGTCAGACGGAGTGTATTGGGTTCATTAAACTACGAAAAAAACAGGGCCTTATTCACTCAAGAGGGGTTATTTTATGGTAGAATCATTGACTGTAGCAATACCAAAACCATTCACCATCCTTCGTCACCTGCTGGAATCATTGTCGGTGCCAAAATCCTTCACAATAAGTCTAATATCTTTTTCTCTCTCTAGTCATGTAAAAACTGGCCGGGCATATCTTTGACAATTACTCAAGAAATTTGATTGAGTTTCCATCATTGAATTAATTGTTTAAATACTGGACACTCTTGATTATGTTGATGAGTATGATTGGATTATGATGAGTTGAGTTTTATTTGTAAAGCCCCTTGTAAAGCCCCTTTGTTTCAACCCACTTAGGGAAAAAATTACATTTGGCCATGAGTAACTAACCTGCAAATGACAGTAAGTGATATCTTGAAATGGTTTTCAGTTTTATTTTTACGGATGACTTGAAATGCATGTTATGATTTATTGCTTTGTGTTCTGCCCCTTTATTTAATTTGACATTCAGAGAAAGAAACTAATTTGGTCTTATTCAGTCCGGTCTCGGGTTGGTCCGGCTTCGATCCAAACTGAATTTTATTCGATCTAGTCTTTGGTTTGCATTCTTCCTCTTAATAGGTCTTCCCTCCAACCTGATCCGATCCAGGTTTGAACCAATGAACACCTCTACCCATAATGTAAGAAAAATTGGACCTTAATCTTCTTTATGAAAGTTTTTAACTCTATGGCCTAGATTGTTAGAATGCCTTGAATCTGTTTTCTTTAGCCCCCTTTTGCAGACCTGGCACGGTGAAACTATCCTTCTCTTCTGCCTGTGGATATAGCTAACACATTGTTAGTGAACCAAGTTAAATCTGTGTGTATTTGTCAATTTGTTCATACTTTCTCGCATCCGTTAGAACATAGATAGTTGAAAAAGACAAGTTTGGATTATTTTTTTCCGTCTACTTGAACTGTAGTAGACTAAAAGCAAAATGTCTTTCTAAACTTCAAATGCTTCCTTTTTATGCAATAATAGGGGACCAATGCTTTGAAATTTAGGATCTACTAACCCTATAAATTTGCAATCCAAGGATATAGTGACTGCATTAGCTCCTACCCTAATTAGAGTTGGCATAGCCTGATTCGACATGCTAACACGGCTCGAACTCAACCTAAAATTACTAAGAGAAACACGAACTTGACACGAACCAAATTCATATCGACCCAAAGTCAACAAGATTTGACTGTTTAGTGTGAAAATATATTATTTTTCAATTTGGAATAAATTTAAATTATTTTTAAGGCTGACATGAGGTTGACCATTTATTAAATGGATCAATCCGAATCGATCTGTTACCCAACTCTAATCTCAACACACACACTCCACCTAGCACGGGATTTTTGGGGTATGGATTTAGATTTGGATTCTCCAAATAGGCATGGACGTTGCATAAGAAACGTTTGTGAGGATCTTTTTTTCATTGTGGGAGGGGTATGGTAACTAACTAAAAAATGTGGTTAAGATTTTGTTGTATGGTCGTTTTGTTTTACATGAAATATCCACTTAAGCTGTGACTTTTCTTTAAAAAAATATACAATTTTGGAGAGTTCACAATTTTAGTACAGTTGAACTTCTTATGGAAATTAAACATCTCCACTGTAGACTAACAACTTACATGTCGATTTCACAGTTGGGATTAAACCCGATTTAGTATCACTTGTTGGGAAGACAAGTGTAATAGAAAATTTAACACCACATCACAAACACCATAAGAGAAAGAACACCACAAATATAACGTGGAATACTCCTCCACATTGAGGAGAAAAAGAAAATAACAGCCAGCAATAAATTGCGCATCATCTGTTATAATAAGAAAAGATACATAACAATCAGGTACACTCATAATACTATGCATTCTTAGACTCCTCTGTATTTGAGTCATCCCTCATATTCACAAATCTGTCTATCTTTACAACAATTCTCCCCCAACTCGGGGCTTGGAGTGCCCAAAATACACTCCACAAATACCCGGTCTCACACACTCAAGACCACACTTTTAGTTAAGAGGATCCCTCTTTCACCTTCTGAGATAATTCTTCAACTAAGGTCTAAGCCGTTTTTATATTATTGAGACTTTTAAAATCTTGCACACACATTGACCTTCAAGATTTTCCACTTTTCATAAAAACTTCACAGCTTACCATACAAGTCTGATTAACTACACTAACACGCTAATACACCGATTAAATTAATCAACTTTTGCAACGATGTGTTTTAAGAGATTACCTCGGAGTTTTTTAAAGACAATCTTCAGCATTATCATACCAAGGCCAATGTCATTAGCTTCCTTTTTCCTTTTTTTATTTCTTTTTTTCTTGTTTTCTTTTCATTCTTTTTTTCCCCTTTTGTTTTCTCACAAATCAACAAAAAAACAATTCATATATTTTTAGGTTGGACCAAATCTTACAAATCTCTACCTCAAACCCAAAAATTATATGTGCCATATACTCATAGCAGCAATTGTAACTCAATGAAAAGACGACCAGCTTTAACTCTTCAATCTCTTTACTGACATCAACATCTGTGCAAGTTCGACTGTTCTAGATGAATAAACCACTCCAATAGCAACATCTCTTCTTATCTTATGCATGTATTCCACAAATCTTCTTCATCTATAGTTTATCTTGATAAACTCTGATACCACTTGTTGAGATTAAAATCGATGTAGTACCACTTGTTGGGAACATAACCGTGAAATCAAATTTAAAACCGACTACACGAACACAACAAGAGAAAGAACACCACAAATTTAATGTGGAAAACCCCTGCACATTGAGAAGAAAAAACCGTGGCCCAGCAATAAATTGCGCATCGTCCAGTATAATAATAAAAGATAGATAGCATTCAGGTACACTTATGTTAGGAATAAAATATTGCCATCATCTTTTGTGAGCAATTTGTAATTAATTTGTTTCCTAATCCCATGTAACTTCCTTGCCAAGTAGGACTCTTGTTTTGTATTTAGGCAAATTGTATGCGGCTGCCAACGAATGAACAAATAGAGAAAAGGGTGAGAGACCCACGGCCAGGTTGAGGCCACTTTTATTCCTTGAGTATATGGTTCTTATTTTCATCTAGATTTTTCATGGTATGAGAGGCATGATTGGGGGAAGGAAATTTGTGATTGAAAATCAATCTCCTTATTTTTTATATCCGTCTGAAGAATCAAGAGTTGCTATCACTTCGGTCATATTCACCGGAAAAAATTATGCTTTATGGTGGAAGGCGGTACGAACTGCATTAAAATCAAAAAACAAACTAGAGTTCATAGA
This sequence comes from Carnegiea gigantea, assembly GCA_029747015.1. Classification (NCBI taxonomy): domain Eukaryota; kingdom Viridiplantae; phylum Streptophyta; class Magnoliopsida; order Caryophyllales; family Cactaceae; genus Carnegiea; species Carnegiea gigantea. The sequence continues at coordinate 97,751 of JAKOGI010001314.1, forward strand.
TGGGACTCTAGCCAAGCCAATACCAAAAATAGGAGAAGATCAAAGCGAGTTAGAGGCTTGGAAGATGGTTAATTCTATGATTTGTTCATGGATTATTAACGTAATCTACCCGAAGCTACATACAGGTGTGGCCTATGCTGAAATGGCCCAAGCTATGTGGGAAAACTCAGCCAAATGATATGTTATTGCAAATACCCAAAAAAATTCATCAATTAAAATCCGACCTTGCATCTTGTAAACAAGGAGGTTTGGAAGTTGTCAAATTTTACTCCAAATTAATGGGTTATAAAGTGAATTAGAAAACTACACTAAGGTCCCTCATTGCACATGTGGAAAGTGTGAATGTAGAGTTGGAGAAAAGACCGTGAAGATGATCGATGAAGAAAGAACCCATCAATTTTTAATGGGTTTGAATGACGAGTCTTTCTCGAGGGTGCATAGCCAAATTCTAGCACGAGATTCCTTGCCATCTCTTGATACAATTTTTAACATAATGCAACAAGAGGAGAATCATAAGCGTATCATGATGGAAAGGGATCATCGGGCTGAAAATGATGTGGCTTTTGCGGTAAGAGAGCGGTCTAACAACCAAAAAAGACCGACTTACAAGCATTACGGTAAGTATGGGCATGACGAGACCACGTGTTACGAGCCAGTTGGGTACCCTTTAAATTGGAGCCCACAGTGAGGAAGAGGCCATGGAGGCCAGGGTGGTCGACCATCATGTGGAGGCAGAACGTCTGCTGCTACTGGATGTGGCCGCGGGCTTGGACACAAGGCAGCCTATGTTGCGCTGGCCCAGCCCGAAACAGCAGGAGGCAACGGCACTACTTGCCCAGAACAGCAGCAAGTTAACGTTCCCGGTCTGAATTCAGAGCAAGTGCAAAGACTCCTCGGTCTTTTAGAAGTCCCTAAAGGTGGTAGTGATTGACTCTCAGGTGACATTTCATGGATGTTTGACAGCGGCGCATCTTGTCACATAACGGAAAATTCACAAGTATTGCAAGAAGCCGAGAAAACTCTCCCTGTATCTATTGGGTTACCTAATGGAACCAACACAATTGCGACTCACCAAGGCTCAATGAATTTGGGAGGAAAATTAAAATTGAACAATGTTCTTTATGTTCTCCTCTTACAGTGCAATTTAATTTCAATTGCTAAGTTGTGTAAAGACTTAAGATGTCCAATAGCTTTTTCTGACGATGCTTATGTGTTATAGGACCGTACTTCAAGCACTTTGATTGGTGCAGGTGAGCAACAAGGAGGAGTCTATTACTACAAAGAAGAGTTATTAGAGAAGAAACAAGTGAATGCAGTCAACAATAGCAACATGTGGCACAACCGTTTAGGACATCCATCAAGTGAAGTGTTCTCTTTCCTTCCTAGGAGTTCAGGGGTCAATTGCAGTAGAAATAATCATAAAGTATCTGAAATTTGTTTTAGAGCAAAGCAAATCCATAGTAAATTTTGGTGAGTAATAATAAAGCAGGAGATGTTTTTGAACTCATTCACTGTGACATATGGGGTCCATGTAGAATTCCATCCTCTAGTGGCGTACATTATTTGTTAACAATTGTAGATGATGCTAGTCGAGCCACTTGGGTTTATCTGATGTGTGAAAAGGGAGAAACGAGTCAACTACTCAAAAATTTCATCCTTATGACCCACAACCAATTCTGGAAAAATATTAAGGTTGTCAGTAGTGATAACGGATCTGAGTTCACCTCAAAACCAATGCAAGGGTTCTATCAAGAAAGAGGAATTTTGTGTCAGAGTAGTTACGTTGATACACCCCAACAAAACGGGAGGGTAGAACGAAAACATCATCATGTCTTGCATGTCTCGAGCCCTCTTGTTTCAAGCAAATTTGCCCATAAAGTTTTGGGGAGAATGTGTACTTGCAGTGGCTCACTTGATAAATAGAACGCCTAGCATGTTGTTATTAGGAAAGACTTCTTATGAGGTGTCTATGATAAAAAATCGTCATATGAACTTATTCGAGTTTTTGGAACCCTATGCTTTGCTCAAAACAAACTAAGGATTAAAGACAAGTTCGCCCCTCGGAGGAGGAAGTGTTCATTTGTGGGGTATCCTTTTGGACACAAGGGCTGGAAACTCTATGATTTGGAGATCCATGAATTTTTTGTAAGTCGACATGTCGTATTTCATGAGCATATTTTTCCATTTATGAAAATTAAGGAAGAAGAGCATGAGGATTTGAGCAAATTTTTGAGCAGCAAACATATTGTGGATGCTGATTTTGGAGGGTCCAATGAGAAGGGGAGCGTTCCAAGCCCAACAGAGCGGTATGCTTCACAGGCCCAATAATTGAAACCTTATACATATCCAGCTCAGGCAGAAACTCAAGCTGAGCCAGCCCAGGACCAAACGCAGGTTGACCAGCCCAGCGCTGGACTGGACTGTGTCTTGGCCCAGCAGCTGGGTGGGCCAGCAACTAGGCGGCCCAGTCTAATGCGGACAGATCAGCCCACATAAGACACGAACCAGGCCCAGAATGACCTAGTAGACTCAAAGCTGACTTCGCGACCAGCCCAGACCTGCAAGCGTCCGACCCGTTTTGATGATTATTTATGCTACAGTGCTCGGCCCAATGACCCACACAATCACTCCTCCATTGCCACCTCGTCCAAAACAAAGATCCTCAGGTACGCGCTATCCTTTAGCAAACTATGCATCATTTGAAAAATTTAGTACATCTCATGTAAACTTCCTAGCTGCCTTGAAAGGTTGCAGAGCCCAAGTATTTTTAGGAAGTGGTTAAAGACCCATTATGACAAAAGGCTATGGCTGAAGAAATTTGCGCACTAGAAGAGAATGAGACTTGGGTCGTGGAAGATCTACCTCCAGGCAAGAGACCCATTAATTGTAAATGGGTCTACCGGGGGAAGTACAATTCTGATGGCAGCATTCAGCGATACAACAAACAGCTGGTGATTCGTGGAAATTACCAAATTGAGAGATTTGATTACAACGAAACCTTCGCATCAATTGCCAAAATGACTAGTGTACGGTGTTTCCTGTTAGTTGTAGTTGTAAAAGAATGGGAACTACACCAAATGGATGTTAACAATGCCTTCCTGTACGGAGACCTGGAAGAAGAGTGTTCATGAAAATGCCACTAGGTTTCTCATCCTCTTATTCAAACAAGGTATGTCGTCTCAAGAAGTCCCTCTATGGACTCCGTCAAGCCCCCAGACAATGGTTTACAAAACTGTCCTCAAAGCTATGTGAGTATGGGTTCGTACGATCTTGTGCGGACTACTCTTTGTTTGTTTATCGTAAAAGGGAGACATTCATGGCATTGTTAGTGGCTGACATTGTCCTTGCAAGCAACAATGCACAAGCCTCTAAAACGTTTAAGACTTATCTGCATGCCTACTTTAGTATAAAAGATCTAGGACCCTTGAAGTATTTTCTTGGCATTGAAGTTGCTAGAGGACCCGAAGGGATGTTTTTATGTCAACAAAAGTATGCATTAGAGATTATAGATGAGTGTGGATTATTGGGGGAAAAACCAGTTGATTTTCCTGTTAAAGAAAATCATAAGTCAGCATTAGGTACAGGAAGATCATTGAATGATGCTGCTAGGTACCGACGGTTGGTAGGAGGACTTATTTATCTTACTATCATAAGATCAGAATTAATCTATGCAGTCCATATCTTATCCCAATTTATGCAATCACCTGAGGAGGAGCACATGGAGGCAGCCCGTCGTGTTCTTCGTTACCTTAAAGGTAGTGCAAGCGAAGGAATATTCCTTTCTGCCAGGAATAATCTCCAACTCTATGGTTTTTGTGACTCTGATTGGGGGGCTTGTCCCCTCTCTCGATGTTCATTGACGGGATACTTTATTACTCTTGGAGGGTCCCCTATTTCCTGAAGAACCAAAAAGCGGGCGATAGTATCTAGGTCTTCAGCAGAAGCTGAATACAGAGCTGTGGCTATGGCTACTAGTGAATTGATATGGATTCGAAGCTTCCTAGTCTCTTTTGAAATTTTCTTGACAAGCCCATGAAACTTTTCTGTGATAGTCAAGGCGTTCCACACATAGCCAAGGATTCAGTATTTCATAAAAGGACCAAACATATCGACCTGGATTGCCATTTTGTTCGGGAGAAGCTTGTTACAGGGCTACTTACGCTTATGCATGTCACTACTCAGTATCAACTTGCGAACATCTTTACAAAAGCACTTGGGAAGAAACAGTTTCAGTACGTTAAGAGTAAGTTGGGCATGGTGAATTTACATGCTCCAACTTGACAGGGAGTGTTAGGAATAAAATATTGTCATCATCTTTTGTGAGAAATTTGTAATTAATTTGTTTCCTAATCCCATGTAACTTCCTTCCCAAATAGGACTCTTGTTTTGTATTTAGGCAAATCGCATGTGGCTGCCAACGAATGGACAAACAGAGAAGGGCGAGAGACCCACAGCCAGGTTGAGGCCACTTTAATTCCTTGAATATGTGGTTCTTATTTTCATCTAGATTTTTCAACTAACAACAATGCAGACTCTCAGTCTCCTCTAGTTAGTGTTTCAATCACCTCTCAGACTCATAAATCTATCTCTCTTCATAATACATTCTCCCCCTACTTGGGGCTTGGGTTCTAGAAATACACTCTACAAATGTGTGGCTTTACACATAGTTTTAAGGCCCCTCATTGGGTCAAGAGGATCACTCATTCACTTTCTGTGATGATTCTTCAACCAAGGACTAAGCCCTATTTATATTGTTAAAACTATTCAAATCTTGTACACACTTTAACCGCAAGGATTTTCCACTTTTCATAAAACTTTACAGCTTGTTGCACAAATCAAATTAACTACATTGATTCAATTAATACACCTTTGCACCAGTTATGGGTTTTAAGAGATTACCCCCAAAATTTACTATAAACAATCGTGGGCATTACCATGCAAAGGCCAACGTTATTAGCTTCCTTTTTCCTTTTTTCTTTGTTTTTTTCTCTTTTTCTTTTCTTTCCTCTTTTCTTTGCTTTTCTTCTTTTCTCACCAATAAACAAAACAATAACCTAATTTTGGGTTGGACCAAATCTTTCCCTCCAACCCAAATATTATACGTGCCACATACTCATAGCAACATTTGTAACTTGATGAAAACACGAGCAACTTCAACTCTTCAATCTCTTCACCGACATCAACATCTACGCAACTTTAGTTGTTCTTGATCAATCAACCACTCAAACTAGGAATATCTCATCTTCTCTTATGTGTGCCTTCTACAAATTTCATCCTTTCCTAGTCAACCACAAGCAACTCTGATACTACTTCTTGTGTATTAAAATCAATCTAGTACTACATGTTAGGAATAAAAGTGTAACATAAAATTTAACACCACATACATGAACACCATAAAAGAAAGAACATCAATATTTTAATGTGGAAAACCCATCTACATTAAGGAGAAAAGGCCACGGCCTAACAACAAATTGTGCATCATCCACTATAATAAGAACAAGTAGATTACAACCAGACACACCTATAATACTACACACTCTTGGTCTCCTATAGCTAGTGCTTAAGTCACCTCTCACACTCACAAATCTATCTCCTTTCACAATACGTTCTCCCCTTACTCGGAAATTTAGGTGTGGGATACACCCCACAAATAACTAGCCTCAGTCAATTGCTCAAGACCTTGCAATGGTCAAGAGCACACTATTCACGTTAAGATCCCACATTGGATCAATAGAATCCCTCTCTCAGGGATGATTCTTCAACAAAGGTTCTAAGTCTTATTTATATTGTTAAGACTTTCCAAATCTTGCTTACCCCTTGACCTTCAAAATCGTCCACTTTCCATAAAACTTTACAGCTTGCCACTTAGGTCAGATTAACTATACCAATTCGACTAATCAACTTTTGCACGAAATAAGGGTTTTAAGATATTATCCCCCAAAATTTACAAAAACCAAACTTGGGCATACCAAGGCCAACATCATTAGCTTCCTTTTTCCTTTCTTCCCTTTTTTCACTTTTTCTTTTCTTTACTTTTCTTCCCCTCTTTTCTTTTTGCATAAACCAACAAAAACTAATTAATATAATTTTGAGTTGGATCCAATCTTGCACTTATGATAAGATATGATTTTTTTTGGATATGAAATTATGCCAAATCTTTAATGAGGTTATTTCAACCTTACGTAAGAAATGATATATTCAATTACACACAAGCCCAACTTAAATGCTATATTCAATCACATAAATCTAGTTAAGGTTTTATTTTAAAACCAATTAACGTTGTAGAGGTATCAACATGAGTTTGACTCCCACGTCGATAATTTAAAGGGAAGAACCATAATATATAAGTCTAATAAGCTGCTCCTCCTACTACCAATTGATTTTAGGATCTAACCTTAGTTGAATTTGTTGTCATCAACCCTAGTTAAAATGAACTCCTTCCTTAATTCTCCCAACAAATGCTATTTAGGCCCTGTTCTCTTTGACTTATTTTTTGAAGAATAAGTTCAGATAAGTTCAAAATAAGTTTAGAATAAAATTCAGCAAATGAGTTCAGAATAAGTTCAGCAAATAGGTTCATAAATTTGTTCTATTATAAGTTCAGAATAAGTTCAGTAAATAAGTTTCAGAATAAGTTCAACAAGTAAATTCAGAATAAGTATAGATAAGTTCAGTTCAGAATAAGTTCAGTCAAAATAAGGCGAAGAGAACAGGCCCTTAGACTTACTAATTTTATATGTTAATATCTTCTTTCTTTCTTATGCTAACGTGGAATTGCTTAGACGTAGACTCTCTCTTAAAATGGATCAATGAAATTTATGGTTTGACTTGTTTGTTAAAAAAAAAAATCCAAAAATGATCAATCATGGTGCTAATAATTAATGAAACAATCTCAATTCATGTAAAATTTTTTAAAATAATCAATCTATCAATCTTTTCCCCTTATAGTCAACTCTTTTCCAAATCATTTTGAAGCATCTTCTTTTTAATATTTAGGTACCAAAATGAAATCATCAATTCACACACTTGATATTTGGTTCATTTGTTTAAGGACTATTTGGTTCAAAAATTTGGAATTCAATGAAATTAAAAATGAAACTAACATGTATTGGGTTTATATAAACCAAGAGGAAGATACTTAAGACCCTGTTCTCTTCAACGTATTTTATCTGAATTCATTTTGAATTGAACTTATTTAAACTTATTTTGAGCTTATTTGCTGAACTTATTCTAAATTTCTTTACAAAACT